>JAJIBD010000238.1:0-35579 GCA_021461705.1 Cryptotis parvus
AAAGCTTTTAGTTAAGCCCATATGCTGACTTGCCATGCATATGTCTCCTTAGCGAGCACTCAATAGAAAGAATGGGTAGACAGGGTATTGTTATGTGTGAAATATATAGTAAGGCTGGAGGAGATGTGGGGATGTGGGGATGTGGGTACATCTGGACTGGTACCTAGAAGTGATAACAAGCAAGATGTGGTGCCTAGAGTTTGCCACAATTAAAAATTACATATGTGTATACATAAAACTATATTTAGAGAAAAGGAAGGACATTAAGGGCATCCAGACAAGCAAGGAAGAAGTCAAGCTATCACTATTCGCAGATGACATGATATATATCTAAAGAACCCTAAACTCTCTACCAAAAAACTCCTAGAAACAATAGACGCTTATAGTCGGAGTGGCAGGGTACAAAATCAATACCCAATAGTCAGTATAACCTCTAAGTATATGTATTACAATCCACAATATGTAAGAGGAAGGAAGAGAGAAAGAGAGATAGAAAGAGAAAGCAAGAAAAGAGATGGATAACCTGCCAAGGAGGCAGGCTAGGGAGGGGGAGGAATCGGGGACATTGGTGGTGGGAAATGGGCACTGGTGGAGGGGATGGGTGCTGGACCACTATGGCTGAAATCCAAACATGAACATTTTTGTAATTGTTAAAAAATAAAATAAATTTAAAAACTATATATATAAAACTATATATATATATACACATATATGTGTATATATAATTTATTTTCTCACAGAGTTAGAGAAATATTCAAAGCTCAGCACACACACAAAATATCTTAGGGAAATATTGCTTTCTCTGTGTTGGGATGGACAAAGAATGAGCCCTATCCACAGTGTGGAAGAATAAAATTAAAATCTGCATTTGGCAGAGGGTGAGAAGTTGTTATTTCCACAAATAAATTTCAAATATTATTTCTAGGAAACAATAAAAAACAAAATAACAATAGGAGATTAATACCCTGAGGGAAACTTAGCAAAAATAACATGAAGACAGATTCATAGAACTTTGTCATAGAATTAGCACCTGCAGATAAAGGAGGCTTATTATGCTAAAGAAAATCAAGATAAACATTGCTATTTTGTTAGATTAGGAACTATCACAGTTGTCATAATTATTAAAACTGAAAAATATAAGTTGTGCCATAAAAATATAAAACTAAAAATAACTGTATGCACAGGTTGAAGAGCATATTAAATAAAAGTGAAAGTAGATTCAATATTCCCACATCCCTCTCGTTAGCATTTTTACTCTTCTACCATCTTGCTAGAACTCTTTCAAAAGAAAACTTTGAAAACTTATCAGAAAAAAAAATACTTAATATACATAAGATATGTTTAAACTCAAGGTCAGAAATATTTAAAATCAAGAAACTAAAAGAGTAAGTTAAAAGGAAATGTATAAATTTGTAGAGCAAGAACAACAAGAGCTGGTGTGGATGTGGGGAAAAAAGGACTCTCATCCATTGTTGGTGGGAATGTCGACTGGTACAGCCTTTTTGGAAAACAATATGTACATTCCTCCAAAGACCAGAAATTGAGCTCCCATTAGACCCAGCCATACCACTCCTGGGAATATACCCTGGAAGCCAAAAACACACAGCAGAAACACCATCTGCACTTATTTTCATAGCAGTACTATTCACAATAGCCAGAATCTGGAAACAACCAGAGTGCCCAAGAACTGATGACTGAATAAAGAAACTTTGGTACATCTACACAATGGAATAATATGCAGCTGTTATGAAAAATGAAGTTCTGAAACTTTCCTATAAATGGATGGACATGGAGAGGATATTGCTGAGTGAAATTAGCCAGAGGTAAAAAGGACAGATATAGAATTACTGCATTTATATGTGTGATATAGGAAAAATAGCATGATACCATTATCCAAGGCCAGACAAAACATGGATCAGGAGGTCTTGTCAGTTGGTAGAAACTACTGCAAATATGGGGCAGTCAGAGGTTAGGCAATACAGAAAAAGGAACAGTATACCTATAATTATTGTAAATGATAATACCAGCGTAGAACTGAGCATTGAAAGTAGGCAAAAGGATATATACTATAACCTCTAATTGTATGTATTGCAAGCCACAGTGTGTAAAAAGAAAGGAAAGAAAGAAACAGAGAGAGAGAAGTGAAAATTGCCTGCCATAGACGCAGGCTGGGGGTATGGGGAAATCATGGGACATTGGTGGAGGGAACTGGGCACTGGTGGAGGGATGGGTGCTGGAACACTGTATGACTGAAACCCAAATATGAACACTTTGGTAACTGTATATCTCATGGTGGTATAATAAAAAATTTTAAAAGAGAAAAATTTATAGATTTGTTTAAACTAGAAACATCTGTTCATAAAAATAAAAAGTAAAAATAATGCAAAAGATAAAGTCTCAACCCAAGAAAAATCATTTCTAAGTTGTATAACCAACAAAAATTCCTGAACAACTCAAATAGCTATTGGAAGGAAAATGGATAATTTGCTGTTTAAATAATATCACATATCAAGGAAAATTAAGGAACTCTAATTGTGTATACATTATTATGGAACATCTCTAGAAATAAATGAATTAAAAACAAGTCACGGTACCTCACATACATTATGCCACATGGTATACAATTTTCAATTTTCTTCAAGGATGGAAAAATATTTTACTAAATCCCTTCCCAAGAAAACCCCAACATTTTTGTTTCTCTAATTTTATTTCTCTAATTATTAGAATATATTGTGTGCAGAAAACCTAATGTATGTAACTATAATTCTTTTGCTTGGTTAAGCAAATCTTTGAAATAAGCCAATTAGTGCACTGAAGAAAACAAGTTTTGAATAATACTGTAAGTCTGTGACATTTTCAGAAAAATGGAAACCTTTAAATACTCAAGAGGAATATTTAAATAGAATCATAATTGAGATCATGTATGTATTACAAAATTAAAAGGAGTCTAGGGACTGGAGAGATAGTACAGGGGTTAAAGCTTGTGCCTTGCATGCAGCCAACCCTGGTTAAATCCCTAAATTCTCCATATGGTTCCCTAAGTACCTCCGGTAGTGACTCCTGAGCTAGATTCAGGAGAGTCCTGAGCACCACAAAATGTGGCCCAACCCCCTCCTCCAACAGTTCTATGTAATTCTTGATTTCCATTTTCACCTTCGTAATTCATTAATACCCTCTCTCACACTGCCAACATAACCTCCAACAATCAACAGACCCATTAACTGATCCCCTCCCAACATAGACCCTCGTTACCTCTCCCTCACATTAAGGCTGTTCTAAAAGTAATGATGGAAGTGGTTATTTGACTACCTCATTTACACCGCACCAGTTCACATCTCACCGAGACTATAATCCAAGTCCTACGTGACAGTGAACCAGGCAGCTTCTCTGGCCTCATCTCCTAACTATACGCCAGCCACACTTGAAGAGACCTACTCTGTGCTGTCTCACTGGAGTCCCTTACACATAAAAATCAGGCTCACACATCAAAATGTAGTACCTAGTGTTAAATACCAAACTATATAAAAGTGGGTACTAGGTGAACACAGATAAAATGTGTCACAACCAAAGGTTTAGAAGCTATCCAATTCTTCACATATGAGATTCGATTTTTTTAAATTCTTATTTTGCCTGATGTGGAGATGGTGACTTATTTTTGGGGAAAAAACTTAGAAACACTTTACACACAAGATTTGGAAGCCATGTGTGCCTCGTATGATACACATAATCATCCATTTATCCGGAGATAGTGTGTACTGCCTCTGTGAGGCAACCAGGCCATCTGGAGAAGTTCTATTAGATACACACACAGTCTCTCATGCCCCAACCACAATCTATTCATATTTCACCAAACCTATGGAGATGCATATTGTCTTTAATAAAACTCTTTCTCAGAAGATACAAAAGATTCTCAAGAAATGTGTACTTAATGAGATTTTGAATGATCACCTGAACTCAGAAGAATAACCTCTTTATCACAGCTGCTCCTGTTCTTTCAGGAATAACTATGATCTCTGGCTATTAGCAGAGCATTTTATGGGCAGAAACTGGAAAAGGAAGATAGGAGAACTATGATTTAAGTCATAGCCTAGCTTCTCAATTAAAATGAAATTAAGAAGCAGTCTGATTCTCCACCTCAGCCGACATGCACACGGTTACAGAATGATTGAAAGTCCTTCCCAGAAAGCAAGATAAAGGACTCTTGAGCTCAGCATAGCTTGCTGCACATGCCAAAAAAAAAAAATCAAGAAAAGAATTGGAAAAGGATAAAAGGTGAACATGGAGACCAGGAGGATGGTTGAAAATTTTGTTTTGTTACTATTCCCTAGATTTAACTTGCTCTCAAATTAAATTGGCCAGAACCACTAGCTCTGGTCATCACATCATATGAGCCTCTACCTGCTCAGATATCAGAAAGACCTGTTTTTCAAACTAGGGATATCTCCACTCATTTAAGGGACTTCCAATTTGCACAAATTTGGTAAGTATTTGTGGTTGGCAAAATTCTGACATAATCCACCCATTTCTTGCTTTCTGGAATTTAATTCTATATTCTCCCATGAGAAAGACAAGTAGAACTTGATCTGATAGAAAATAGTTTCATTCTATACATGGTCAATGAGCACCCTTTAGGGGCTCAGTTCCTCCCTGTAATATTTAGCAAGAAAATAGGAACCCAGTCCTATAGAGGCAAGAAAATTCTTCCAATTTCCTGATATATCACATTTTTCCCTAGTGCAAGTCTCTCAGTAAGGACCCAACTAACCACAACCTTGATTGCAGCCTGGTGAGACTCTGAACAAATCGCAGATTAACCCATGCCTAAACTAACCCTCAAGTACTTTGAGATAAGAAATTTGTGTGGCCTCATACGTGCAAGGCAGGTGCTCTTACACTGAGACATATCCCAGGCTCTCAGCCAGGAATTCAATTTTTTAATTGAATCACTGTAAGGTAGACCATTGCAAAGCTGTTCATGATTGGATTTCAGTCAAACAATGGTCTACACCCATCCCTCAACTGGTGCACATTTCCCAAAACCAATGTCCCCAGTTTTCCCTCTCCCCACCACAACCTGACTCTAGGGCACTTTTCTTTCTTCCCTCCCTCCCTCCCGCCCCCTCCCTCCCTCCTTCCCCCTCTCTCTTTTTGTACACATGGTTTGCAATACTAGCATGCATATCCCTTTACATACGTTCAATATTCAGCTCTAGTCTAATGTTACTATTTCCAATGACTATTGGTGCCTAACTCATGAGCAGGTTATATATAGTACTATGTTTCCTTTAGTTTTGGGTCCACACTCACCAAACACTGGAATATCTTGACATATAAAGGCACAAATTTGCTTTACAGAACCACAGGTGACTTTGGGAGAATTCCTATTTGTCTGAACATAGAACAGTGATATGAAGTTTTTATAAGGGGGAGATTTGTGTGGGCTTAAGTCAATAACTGTATGGCTATTCTTTTTTTTTTTTTTTTTTGCTTTTTTGGGTCACAACCGGCAATGCTCAGGGGTTTCTCCTGCCTCTGCACTCAGGAATTACTCCTGGTGGTGCTCGGGGGACCATATGGGACACCGGGGATCAAACCCAGGCCGGCACAGGCCGGCCGCATGCAAGGCAAACGCCCTACCCGCTGGGCTATCGCTCCGGCCCTGTATGGCTATTCTTATGTAGAATTAAAAACCTGACTAGAGTAGTGATACAGGGTCCAGAATCAAGTTATTAGCCAGCTAGGGACTGATTTTCATATCCAGTGTGTTTCATGCCCTCCCCTGCCATGAGTCAGTATCAACCAATTCTAATTCACACTTTCCCTCTTTCTTTTTCAGCCATAGCAGAAGCAACATCCAACAACAGAGAGAATAAACTACATGTCCCCAGCATCAAGAGAAGGAACTCCAATCATCTTTCATGCATCGCAAGTCTGTTCCATTTGACTAGGGTATCAGACCAGGATTGCACTGACACACGCCAATACCATGCTGTTTGTTATTCTGATTTCCTAGTGGAAAAAGTAAAAAGTTCACAAATACTCTCAATTGCTGTCAAATCGGCCGCCCTACTCGTATCTCCCTGGAGCAGATGCTACAGACTGTGTCTCATTAGAGTAAACGGGCACTCCGTTCTCCTACTTGACACATCTACAGGCAAAGTGTCTTAGAAAGCAAAGCAACCATTGTGGAGTACTTTTATGAGATGTTTCCTGGTACCAGTAAACATTGCATGAAGATATAAAGACCACCATCCAGCATCCCTCTAGCAGGAAACAGAATCCCTATCCTATCACTGGGAGAAAATAGATGTCATCGTTCCTATCAACAACTACTAGAGACAGATTTTTTTTAAATTTTTTTTATTTTTACAGTTACAAAGATATACAATTAAAAAGTTCATATTTGGGTTTTGGTCATACAGTGTTCCAGCACCCATCCCGCCACCAGTGCCCATCTCCAACCACCAATGTCCCCGGTTCCCTCCCCTCCCCCAGCCCTCCTCCATGGCAGGTACTTTATTTCTTTCCCTTTCTCTCTCTTTCTCTTTCCCCTTTCCCTCCATACTATGGATTACAAAACATACATTAAAAGGTTGTCATGTGTATCCTTTTGCCTCTATTTAATGCTCAGTTCTAGGTTGGCATTAGTACCCTCGACAATTGTTAGCACACTGTTCCATTTTCTGTCCTACCTAGCCTCTGACTCCCACACATCTGTGATAATCTCCACCTTTGACAAGACCTCCTGATATATGCTTCACCTGACCTTGGATATTGGTATCATAATATGTACATATATATTTATGCCATGCAAATAAATGCAGTCATTCTGTATCTGTCTCTCTCCTTCTGGCTAATTTCACTCAACATAATCTTCTCCATGTCCATCCATTTATAGGCAAATTTTATAACTTCATTTTTCCTAACAGCTGCATAGTATTCCATTGTGTAGATGTACCAAAGCTTCTTTTATCCAGTCGGCCGATTTTCGGGCACTCTGGTTGCTTCCAGATTCTGGCTATTGTGAATAGTGCTGCTATGAACATAAAAGTAGGGATGGTGTTTCCGCTGCGTATTTTTGGTTTCCCAGAGTAGATTCCCAGGAGTGGTATGGCTGGGTCAAATGGGAGTACAATTTCTAGTCTTTGGAGGGAATGTCCATATTGTTTTCCAGAAAGGCTGTACCAGCCGACACTCCCACCAACAATGGATGAGTGTCCCCTTTTCCCCACATCCACACCAGCACTTGTTGTTCTTGCTCTTTTGAATATGTGCCAATTAGAGACAGAATTTTTATTATGAAATAATAAAATTTGATACTCTCCCCACACATGGGCCATTTTTCTATTTCTCTGTTAAGGTCAAGTCTTGATAAGGGTAAGTAAATATATATGCTTGGAAGCTGGTTTAGATATACTTGCCTGGAAAATAGCCTCTATTTGCCTGGAAATAGGCTCAAAGTTCTTTTTTTTAATTTTTTATTATACCACAGTGAGACATACAATTACAAAGGTGTTCACTATTGGTTCTTGGTAATACAGTATTCCAGCACCCATCCCTCCACCAGTGCCCCATTTCCACCACCAATGTACCCCACCCCTCCCACCACCCCCAGGCTGTCTCAACAGCAGGTAGCCCTGTTTCCTCTCTTTCTCTCTCTGTCTCTCTGTCTCTGCATCTCTCTTCCTCTTTAGGCTCAAAGTTCTTGATTCCACCAATACCCATTCTGCAACCTGTCACATTATCTTCATTCATTCATTCATTCATTTGTTATTTATTTATTTACTGCTTTTTTGGGTCACACCCAGAGTTGCTCAGGGGTTGCTCCTGGCTCTGAACTCAGGAATTACTCCTAGCTTTGATCAGGGACCATATGAGATGCCAGGGATCAAACCCAGTTCAGCCGCGTGCAAGGCAAATGTCCTATCCACTGTGCTATTGTTCCAGCCCCTGGAGTTATCTTTATGAAATGCAATGTAATCAGGTCATGTATATACTATGTCCCTCTACATGCAAAGAAAACACTTCTTTGGATTCTTCTAGGCCTTGCAAATGAAGTCTAAACTAGTATATTTTGCAAGAATCTTTATAATCCCTATATTCTCCAAAGGCTACCATTTTTCACTCAAATCTCTATTAGTTTTGAACTGGCAATTCTTGAGACCCACATGATCTTTTTTCACTTCTAAGCTGTATAACATACTTCTTCCATCAGCATAGTCTTCCTTTAGCCCATTCACCTAATATTGATAATTAATGCTAACTCATTCTCTCAGATTTCAACTTAGAGTCATTTTTTCCTGGAGATTTTCAGACCGCACATAACACACACACACACACACACACACACACACACACACACACACATACTCACTCACTCACTCTATTTCCTCTCTTTCTCTTTTTCAGAGTGCTTGCTTTACTCATCACACAGTAAAGGAATTACTTCTTCTTGTGTGTGTGTATGTGTTTGTGATTGTGTCTTGTGTGTCTGTGTACTAAAAGTTCATTCTCTTTATCCATCTCACTGCTTTATCTTCATTTTAGTGTCTGGTAAAGAAAAGTCACTGAACAAATGCTGAAAAAATATAGAAGGGACAAATGGATGAAGTCATAGTTTCAAAGATATTTTGAGAGGAGGCAAAATGTCCAAATAGGAATCTGTGCTTGCTTCCTTCTGTGCTCACTGAAAATAATATACACCAAGACTTTTTTTAAACCACAGAAATAAACCTGAAATCCCAAACCAAAAAAAGGGGGAGGGATAGAAGAGCTCCCACCAGAGAGGGGGACACCACTCAAGAAATCCCTCTACTGAGCACCAAGATGCAATCAGGAAGAGATTTTAAGGCACAGACTTTATTTAATTAAGGGCCACACCCAGTGATATGCAGAGGTTCTGAGTTCGAACTACTCAGGAATTACTCCTGGCATTGCTCAGAGGCACATACAGAATGCTGGGGTTCAAATCCTGGTCAGCCACAAGAAGGCAAAGGCCCTACCACTGTGTTATCTCTCTAGTCCCAAAGTTCCGACTTCTCCCTGAGAAACAGGGAAATTCCCAACCCTTTACTTACAACATTAAAATGAGATGATGGGTCCCACATATTCCCATTGGCTAGGTAAGACAGAAAATGGAACAGTGTGCTAACAATTGTCGAGGGTACTAATGCCAACCTAGAACTGAACATTAAATAGAGGCAAAAAGATACACATGACAACCCTTTAATGTATGTTCTGTAATCCATAGTCTGGAGGGGAAGGAAAGAGAGAGAGAGAAAGGGAAAGAAATAAAGAACCTGCCAAGGAGGAGGGCTGGGGAGGGGGAAGGGAACCGGGGAGTTGGTGGTGGGAGATGGGCACTGGTGGCGGGATGGGTGCTGGAACACTGTATGACCAAAACCCAAATATGAACTTTTTAATTGTATATCTTTGTAATTGTAAAAAATAAAAAATTAAAAAAAAAGAAAAGAATAATTTGCTGAAATCCAGCCAACCAGATCAAATTATGTATTTTAAAAAATGAGATGATGGGGCCGGAGCAATAGCACAGTGGGGAGGGTGTTTGCCTTGCAAGCGGCCAAACTGGGATCAATCCCCAGCATCCCATATGGTCCCCGAGCACCACCAGGAGCAATTCCTGAGTAAAGAGCAGGAGTAACCCCTTAGCACTACTGGGTGTGACCCAAAAAAGCAAAAAAAAAACAATTTTAATGAGATGATATAAAACAGGATCCATCACTAGGAAGTGTTATGTCGGTCACTTTTTTTTTTATACCTTCCTGCTGGGCATCCAGGTTGCCATAGTAATGGAATCACAGTAGATACCATCTCTGTGACCAAGCTCAACCTTCTGGGAAACCCTACTGGCTCTCTCAGAAAGAGGCCCTGAGGGAAAATTCCTGGGTTGTTCTCCCCATGCCAAGCTAGTACCTAAACTAACTTCTAGCTGAGACACACATATAAAAGCCTGCCCAAAAATCTAAATAAATAAAACCTAAGCATTACCTATTTCCATATGACTGCTAGCTTGCTGGCTGACCCCTGTCACAAAACATACTACAGACCTCCTAAAGTGTATCCATTTAGCAAGGGGCTCTCCCATTTAAAGTGATCCCTTTGATCTCCAGAGGGTATACTCTTTGACTCTGATCCAGCCCCTGAAGCTTGCCTACCATACATGTTCCCTAGTCAATGCTAGGTCTGTGTGACCACAGCAGTACAGACTTAGGGATGCCAGGCACCAACAACCTTGCATCCCTGGTTGTCACTTTTCCCTCTTTATCTTGGTTCACAGGTATTTCTGTGGACTTATATAATTGAACCCAGGAAATATACTGTTAATTTGGCACACTGCTATCACTGGGACAATTATAACTGCACCTTCTTGTTACATCCTAGCCTGCTCAAACTCAGCATATAAGTGCTCCTGGATTGCTGACCATCTTGAGTCATAGATCAGCCTTCAGTTTTTCTCAAACTGCATGCCCAGGCACTCCATGCATTTGCAAGCTCAAATTGTTAGCTGCTGCCCATATCTACCTAAACTGGGTGCTAAAGAGCACCCCAGGCATCTGGATTTTGAACATTGATTGTGGTTCAAACTTGGTACCTGCAAAATATCTGCAACCTCACAGTACTGGAAACTACTTAAGTGTGCTTTACTTTGCCATTATAGTTGTTGTTAGGTGCTCAAAAATGACAATTTCCCAGCAGCTATATAGGACTTCTCTGTGTTACAGGTATTGTTGGTCATTTGGGACAACCCCTAGTCATTGACTGACCTGCTAAACTGTGACAGTAAGATGCTGCACACCTAGTCTGCTCAACCTTAGCACCATATCTGCTACAGAACCCTTGTAACTAAAAATTCATGGCAATTATCCAGGCCTATTTAGACTCAGAATCCCATTGCCTGGCTAGAATTTTTTTAAGAACTCCAGAATACTGACTCATGCCCGTCGCTCTAGCATGGCACCAGGCAAAATGAAGAAATGGGGAGAGTCACATGCACTGATGGGGGAAAGAAAAAAGCTTGGGGAGAGCCCCAAGCACATTAGAGCTCTCTAAATTGCCTGGTGAATGCTCCAGAGTGATAAAGATGCTTACTGAAACAAGAAAACCAATGGATAAGAACTTCAACAAGATAAGAACTTCAACAAGGACGAAAACTAAAAGATCCAGATTAATTAATAGTCTCTGACTATTAACTAGAGACTCAACAGCAGAATGGCAGAAGCCAGGTATCAAATCAGTGAGTTAGAGGATAAATGTAAAGGAAATAGTAGAATAAGAATGTAAAATATATTTTAATGAGGATAATATTAAATTTCTGTGGAAATTTAATCCAGGATAATAGCACTCACCTCATAGGGGTTCCAGAGAAGAAGACAGAGATAAATTCCATAATTCTTCACTGAAAAAAATAATAGCTGAGAATTTCCTCAGACTGAGGATAGAGAGAGGTACTCATATCCAGGAAGGTTAAAGAGTTCCAAATAAAATAGAGTTCAAAATATACATAATTGTAATTAAAGTAGTAGAAGTCAAAGATAGACACAGAATTCTAAAAGCTGCAAGAGAAAGGCAAAAATTCACAAATAAGGGAACCCCAATTAAGATTCTCAATAGATCTATCCACTGAAACTCTAAAGACCAAAGGGAATGGCATAATATAGCCAAGGCATTGAATAGAAAAGACCCCAAATCAATCAAGAATATTCTAGTCTACTGGAGGAGGCCATGTAAAGCAGTCTCAGTTGGAAGAAGCAAGACAAATATAGGATTATCTCACTCATTATTTATTTCAAAAAGAAATAAAGCAAGAGAAGAAACAATGTTCAATGCAAACAAACCCTCAGACTCTGACTACATTTATACTTGAACAACAGAACTGAAGTTACCAAGTGTGTGACATGACAGCTGGGGTGGAGTCTGAGAAGGGAAGGTGGCCGGCAGGAAGTATGTGTGACAGTGGTACACTGGTGATCAACTAATGCTCCCCTAGAGTGTATCAACATTTATACTCTTGTAAACTACTATTACCGCAATTTAAAAAATAAACTTTAGGGTTTGGAAAGATAGTACAGCAGCTGACCCAGGTTCAATTTTAGCATTCCCTATGGTCCCCAAGCACCACCAACTTTAATTAGTGACTGAAGCACCAGGAGTGACCTTTCAGCATAGCTGGGTGTGACCGCCCCAAAAAATTTAATACAGAATATTAAGTAATAGATATGAAAATTATGTTTGCAAATTCAAAGTCTTCCTTATCCAATTTCTCAGTCGCTAATAGGCCTGTACAATCTGGCATCCAGGAAGACTGAGACATCCATTAATTTCCATTTATGCTCATCACAGTCCTATCTCCGACCTGTTCATACAGCTCCCTCAATAGGAATGCAACTTGCCAGAATCCATTCTCAAGATGTTGCCTTCATGAGACTTACTTAATTCCCCTGGTGCAGAATTAATTTCTGCTTATGCCTTGTCATGAATACTGTGCCTTCTGTTTAGCACTTTGGTATTTTGTCTTGGATTGTTTACGTGTCTTCTCTTTAACTGAAATAAATTCTCTAAGGACTGTATCAGTGTCTGAAGCAACCCAGAATTTAAGACAGTTGTAAATATATATTTACAGTATTATCTACATGAAGTTCATTTTATGTGTGATTTTATGTGACTTTAGGATTAAAGAGCACCTTATAGTAATAATAATCATTTAAATATTTAAAATATGGGGCCGGAGCGATAGTCCAGCGGGTAGGGCATTTGCCTTGCATGCAGCCGCCCGAGTTCAATCCCCGGTATCCCATATGGTCCCCCACACAGTGCCAGGAATGATTCCTGAGCGCAGAGCCAGGAGTAACCCCTTTGCATTGCTGGGTGTGACCAAAAAGCAAAAAAAAAAAAAAAAAAAAATATATATATATATATATATATATATATATATATATATATATATAGCTATTAGGTATTACCTACAAAACAAGCATCAACTCCTGGATGAATGCTTTTAATGCGCTCCTGTAATCGACTAAAAAATTTCACTAAGTGTAAATATTATTCTCTCCATTTACTTATGAAGAAGCTGAAACTTACTTTATATAAACTAATAAATATCACATAGTAAGTGGAAAACCCAAGACTTGAACTCAAGTCTGACCGAACCCAAGCCCTGACCTCTTTCCACTAGCATTGGGCTATGTTTCTCACTGTGCAGATTACACTAAAAGTCTACATCCTTTCAACAGCTTAAGCCAACAAAATGAAGCCTGACTTGGTCAAGATTTCTTTTTTCTTTATAGGTCATACCGGCGATGCTCAGGGGTTTCTCCTGGCTCTGCACTCAGGAATTACTCCTGGTGCTCGGGGACCATATGGGATGCCGGGGATCGAACCCTGGCCGGCATGGGCTGGCCACGCAAGGCAAACACCCTACCCGCTGGACTATCGCTCCGGCCCCAAGATTTTTAAACAGGATCATACTGTGCTTGAAGTTTGAAACAAACAAGCCCGACAAAAGTTATAAATTCTTTTTTGGAGTGGGGCTATATGTGTGGGGGAGAGATTGGAGAAGGGGGTGTCAGGTTTATGCCTAATCTGGTTTGCAGGTTATAGGTAATCAACTGTCTTTATGGGCAGAATTCACTGCACAAATGTGAATTATAATCAATAATTGAACAACACTAGTCTATTTTGTCTGGTCAACTGTCTGGCTTTTACATGTCCAGATCCATTTCTTTACTAAATATCTATATTTCATAAAAGAATGACTTTGCATGTGTGGCAATTGACTGTGGATTCTTTGCAAGGGACATTCAAGGAACAGGAGAGAGGCCTTAGTAGGTCACACAAGAGCAGCCAAGAGGTACAGCTTAGCATTTTATCACACCCTGTTTAGTTATTTTCCAAGTGATTGTCACAGGTGATTATTTTATCTCCATCCTTTATTAATCCACATAATCCAATATGAGTTGTTATTATATTAGATAAAGAAATGAATAAAATGACACATCAAGTAACTATATTGTGTTTAAAGTACGTTGGTTTTGGTAGCCCAGCAAAGTGAGGGGAGATCATCAAAATAAGACTAACATAAACCACACTCATAACCATTTTGATATCTTGTTTATGTCTCCAGAGGTTACACTGACAACCAGCATTACCCAAGTTTATACCTGAAGAGAGAGCTAAGAATTGCTCTTTCTGCGTAAGTGTTCAGAACACAGCAAACAAGCCCCCGGCACACCAACCCAAATAACTTCTCACTCCAGAGGCATTCAAATCCCAAAGCTATTTTCCCATGCATCCCAGTGTTTGTCCCAAATCCTGACCTATTTCCAACTTGTGTAATTACATTGTCTTCTAATTGCCCTGGGGTATTCTACTGGGGAAACCCTCACCCAGCTTGTCCTCAGCCACTGAGCAATGGTGCTAGGAAGTCATTAAGCAGCTGTTTCTATTCACCAGAAGGGGTAGATGCACATCTATAGGAAATTGAAATATTCTTTCAGAGTTTCACAACTTAAAACAACAAAAATTGTCTAAGAGTTTGCGGGAAAGGCTGGGGTGCCTGCACAAAATCCGGGAGCAGGGTCAGGGATCCCTTCTGCCCCAGTAGATCGGTGGATGGAGAAAGAAGCTAGAACCCAGAGAAGTTTCAAAATGCTTTACTTAACACAGGTTCTGGCATACAAATCAGCAATAGGAAAAACGCTGAATTTAGGGTTCCCAGCTGGGTCACAGCCACGTGTAGGCCAAGATGGCTGCCACCACGTGTTAAGGCCCTGCAGAGAGGAGACAGCGAAGAGGCGAGGCAAACAGGGGAGAGCCAAGAGGGAGAGAGAGAGAGAGAGAGAGAGAGAGAGAGAGAGAGAGAGAGAGAGAGAGACCCAGAAAGAAAGCAGACTGATTTTATATCCCTGCAGCACAGACCGTCCACTCAATGGAGGGCAGTTTGGGACAAATCCCCAGGTAATTTCTCCCAAGAACTCACCTAGGCCCTTTGAGATGTTAATGTTAGGAAGCCAAGATTTGCCTTGGAAGTGCCCCTGCAGTGGAGGAGGGGCTTCTGAGATAAACTGTATCTCAGAGTACAAAGGCATGCATCTGTACCAAGAATATTCTATAAATATTTCTCCAGTTAAATATTTCTCCAAGCCTTCACAAGAGTCTCATCTTTACTTTATGGTTGTTCTGTACATCAGCCTTTGAGTTATCAGAGAACCATGCTTTCTTGCCTGGAGGCAAACAGCATTTCTCTCTGGTCTAATTACTTAGAGATCCAATGTGGCCAGGCAAATATACCAGTAAGATCTAGCTAGTCCCAAGATGATTGTGGCAGCATGAGAGAATATTTATACCAGCCAGAATAGAATATATGGACAGATAAAGTGCCACATTCAAACTGTTCTCCTCCTATCTACAAAGTGGCCTGCAGGAGGCAACTCCAGACCAGATGAAAAGACTATGGGCAACAGTGTATTGCAACAAGAGTTCTTTGGGGATGGGCAAAGATGACAGTCTCTAGGATGGTGTGCGGAAATCTTGAAAGATTAACCCAGAGATCAAATTTCAGTCTGTATAGATGAATTATTTTTAACTGTATTTCTTATTGCAAATCATTCCTTTGGAGATGAGATAACAGCCCTTTCTCCCTTTCTAGGCTATTTTCACTACTTTTAAATTCAGTCTTTTTATCAAAACTGTTCTAGAAGGGGAACTGCTAAAGGCAAAAAGATAATCAAGCAGAAGATGAAACTTCATCATTTATGGAATATGAATAAAAGCCACTAAGCTTCAGAATGTAGATTAGATCCAAATAGATTTCATTCACATTTAATTCACATGAGAAACTGATCATAAAAAGTGAGTCACGGGAACTGAGAGACAGTTGACAGTCATGGTACTTCCAACACTGGTGCAGTGCCCGGCACTGCATATGGTTCTCTGAGCTCTACAAGTAGTTCTCATATAAAGTTTTGGTTAAAAAAAATGAACACTAAATGTTTTAAACAACTGTATAATGAACAACTTTGCAGATCACAGTGCTTTTAACAAAAAAAAAATCTTAAAAAAAAACCTTAATCTGACATCATCAAAAGTAAATGTCACAGGATACATCATGTCAGCTTGCCTGTATTTCTATCTTGGTAGACCAAAGATAGACCAATCACATTTTGGGGGGTTTGGTCAACATTCACTCAGCCATTTTCACATGATATAACAACAGGCAAAATCAGGAACTGAATTTTATTTATTTTATACAGAACTCTTTATTAAAAAAAAACTTAATGTTTGTTTTCTCTCCCCCCACTTCCCCTTCATGTCACATTCCCTAAATGTGGTGCTCCCTGGGGCTTTCACATCAGGCTGCGGTGGTTGCACACCTGGGCAGAGTGCTTGTGGGCTTGCTATCCTTCCAGTTGTGGTGTTCACCCATGCTCTGGTCATAATGCTAAGCGTCCCCAGGGTTCTCACACATATATTACCAGGTGAAGGGAAGAACTTAAATCTGTCATGCCTTGGTTTTAACTTACTTCCTGTGATACCCTAAGGAAATAATGCAAATTATCTCTTCTTAGTCTCCTTGTTTGAAATGCAGGAGTAACCTGTGCAACTAGAGAGACCACCAAGAAAGGTGCTTGCCTTACATGCAGCAATGCCCAGTTTGATTCCCAGCACCACCTGTAATACCGGTTAAATAACAGTAAACCCTAAGAACTAATAGTTGGGCCCCAAAAGAAAAAAAACAAAAAAGAAACACCCCCAAACTGCCTTTTGAACTTTATTTAGAGGATTTATTACAACACATGGAAAGAATGCACCTCATACTATGCCTGACCCATGGTATATATTCAGCATACTACTTATTTGTGATTGGTACAAATAAAAAAAATTATTGCTCATTCATCTTGATAATAAAAATCTATTGCTAGAGCATCTTGAAAGAGTCTAATAGACAATAATAGTTGATTTAATAGAATTCCCAGCTGTCCTTAGATTCCTTGGAGAGAGATATATATATCACTGTCTGTATCACTGTCTTCCCGTTCATCATCAATTTGCTCGAGCGGGCACCAGTAACATCTCCACATGTCCTGTCTCATGCAAGTAGAGCCCAAGGGCACCTGCTTGCTCCAGGAACATAAAGAGCCTCAAACCGTTCCATCAGGTCATGGGAATGAGGTCTATAATTGTTACTGGTATTTGGCATAACAAATACGACACAGGTAGCTTGCCAGGCTCTGCCGTGCGGGTAGCATATTCTTGTAGTCATCTGTAAATCCAGCATTTATTGATGAACCGTGCTGCCAAAATCGGCGCGTCGAGGCAGGCTGCAATAGGTTGGTCTGCTGGGTGGAGTTCTGATGAGGGGGAAGTCCGGATGTGGAAAATGGAGGCCCTCATGGAGTGGGGGTGTCATCTGGCTTGTTGCGAGGCTCGGATGGGGTGGTGGGTCAGGGGCTAGAACAGCTTATCCCTCCGCGGGTGCCTCGTGAGTGGCTGGAAACAGGAAGAGCCAGTAGCAGCTCTGCCCCCATGTCTGTGAGTCTCTGGATCAGCATACCTGGGCCAGATTTAAAAAAGACTGCTGCAGGGTGAATCTCGATGAGCTAGGCTTTGATAGGCTGGTCTGCTGGGTGGAGTTCTGAGGAGGGAGAAGTCCGGATGTGGAAAATGGAGGTCCTCATGGAGTGGGGGGGTTCATCTGGCTTGTTGTAAGGCTCTGCTGGGGTGGCGGGCCAGGGCTAGAACACGCCATCCCTCCCAGGCACCTCGTGAGTGGCTGGGCACAGGGAGAGCTCTGTAGAGCTCCCTGTGCTCTGTAGAGCACAGTAGCAGCTCTGCCCCACATCTGTGAGTCTCTTGATCAGCATACGGGCCGGATTTAAAAAAGACTGCTGCATGGTGGATCTTGATGAGCTGGGCTGTGATAGGCTGGTCTGCTGGGTGGAGTTCTGAAGAGGGGGAAGTCTGGATGTGGAAAATGGAGGCCCGCTAGGTATGGGGGGGGGGGGCGTCTGGCTTGTTGGGAGGCTCTGTTGGGCTGGTGGGCAAGGGCTAGAACACGCCATCCCTCCCAGGCGCCTCGTGAGCGGCCGGGCACAGGGAGAGCCAGTAGCAGCTCTGCCCCATGTCTGCGATGTCTGTGATTTAGTTATATATATAACTGTATTACATTTTTCTCTTAAAATGGATCCAATTGCAAATTTTGTTAAAATAGGAAATCAGTGCAGATAGAAAAAAAATCTTATAGAAGAAAAGGGCAAAATCAGACCTGGCAATTACTAGCTAACTCTACTCTCTGATCTCATCTAGGATTCATTAGCTAACAAAGCTCCCAAGCACACAGAGATGCATCAGACACAAACTCAGGCCTCCCTGAATGCTGACTCTCAACCATGAAGACAGAGATTCAAAAAATACTTCAATGCTCTGTCTTCATGGCTGAGTATAAAGATGAATGAGCAATTTCTAGTTATAGACCTAGATTTCTAACTGAGGCTAAAACAACTAGCTGCAAAATTCCAGATGGAAACAGGGAGATACTAGTGCTGGCATTAATCCCATCTGGGCTTCTGTAGGTCCTCTTTGGGATTCAGGGAATGACAGCATACTATAGTCAGAGGATTGTATACTTGCTTGATGGACTCTCAGTCTGCCTAGTGCCCACCCCTGCCATGCCCACAAAAACAGACATCTCCCAACTCCAATCTCTCTCCTGTGGTGCTCTGTGCTCATCCCTCCCCTCCACTCAGTTTAGCATGCTGAGCATTTCCGCCTGGAGTCCTCATGGGTCTGTCTTAAACTTCCCACCCTTTTAGTCTAGCATAAATGATCATCTCAGGGCAGCTTTGTCAGAACATATTATAAAGTATCCCCTCCCAGTTACTCTTCAGCCTGCTCCTCTGCTTTATATCTTTGCAGTTAATCTGCAGCTCTCCTGTTTATTTATTGGTTTTATGTGTTCTGCCTTACTCCATGAAATGTTATCTGTGTTGAGGACAAATTCCAGGAGAGGACAGGGAGTTGTCTTTGAAGCGGTTTTGACACCATCTTTTAAACTTCCCTCTCTTATTTACCTTTTTATTCTGGATTCAATTTTTATGTAACAATTTAGTATTCCTAGTACTGGTAACATGCACATTTCTTGATAAAAGCAATGGATAAAAGAGTAGGGTCTCTTCTTTCCAGTTCTCTCTATTGAGAACCTTTGCGGAGAAGTACCTGGCATAGTTGCAGCCTCTGTTTCTAGCACATTGTTTTCCCTTTTAACAGTTCAGAGTCCACATGCACCATTTTTTTCCTTGCCATACTAAACCATAATCCTACGACACTGAATGGATAAATTGCCATTCAACACATCAGATAAAGTCTTGCTATCCAGAATACATATAAAGAACTCACAAAGATGAAAAAAGTCCCCCAAAATATCAAAATATATAGAGAGAGGAGGAAACCAATCAAGAGGGGAAGAAGAAAATGGGAAGTAGTGGTGAATAGGCATCAGGGCTTTAGTTATGCTGGTGATATGGGTGAGTGGTAGGCCATATATCCAAAACACAGAGTCAGCAGCACTGAAAACATGAGACCTAAGCTGCAACCACAGAACTCTATAATGTGCTTGTCAAGTCAACAGGTAGGAGATAGGGAGGAGGTTGTGAGTAGGGAAGGAATCAGGAAACATCGGTGGAGGAAAGCTGACACTGGTGGTGGGAGTGGTGTTGAAATGTTATATGACTAAAATTCATCTAGCTATTGCTTTGTAAATCACAGTTCTTTAATTAAATTTTAGAAAATTATTTTAACAAAAGTTTGAAAAAGACCATAAAAACTATCACTGCACTATAAATGTTAGTTCGGCTTATTTTTTGTTTGGTTTTATGTCTTTTGTTTTTGAATAACACATGGGGTTATTCATGGGTTACTCCTGACTCTGCACTGAGGAATCATTTCTGACAATACTCAGGGGACCATATGGGAAGCTGGGGCTCAAACCCAGACTGACTGCATCCAAGGCAAGTACCCTACACCCCCTAACCTCCACCGAAAAGCAGACATAGGTCTAACTGTGAGAAAGTTCAAGTACTCAGAAGTACTCAGAACAGAAGGCTGGAAGGAGTCAAGAAGAAAATGATTCTCGTAGCTTATACAAAGAGGGGCAGGAGAACAACAGAAAGGGAAAACCCCTGTAGGTCTTTCTTGCTCCATTCCTCATCTGCTTCTTGAGTCACTCACTTTCATACTTAACCTTTGGACTGGGGAGACACAGACTTTTTGTGATCTTTGAGCATCCAGAAATGCACTATTCATTTTTCAGCTAGAGCAATTCCAATAAAAAGAAAAAGATGTTTCTAAATTATGCTTTTCAGTGATGATAGGAAGAGAAAGTAATAGTGCCATATATTAGAGACTGCCAAGCTGCTGTCTGCAGGACTCCCCACGTCTCTCTATCAATTACATGGACCCAGTGAGCAGTGATGAGACACTTGTTAATTGGAACTCTAATGACCAGCTTTTACCAATATCGAATTTAGTGCCTCAGTCAGGAGATGGGCTCATTTTCTCAAACAAGGAGGATAAACAAAAGACTTTTTGCTTCCAAATGTCTGACTACTGCACTGCAGGACAGAAAAAATGCCACATTTTTCTTTTGTCTCAAATCAAACTGTCAAGTGTCTTGAACACAACATTTGGATATTATTTTCCACTACTATCTATTTTTCAATACACACACATCATTGCACCTTCATCCCAAATTTCTATCTTTCAACATATTATTATTTCATTTTGGCAAAGACAGATCAGCTTCCTGGGAAAGGTAATATTTGATCTGAGTCATAAAGGATGAATAAGAGTTCCGAAGGAAAGGAAGTGTTTGAGAATAAAATAATCTAACTAGATCTC
Organism: Cryptotis parvus; assembly: GCA_021461705.1. Lineage (NCBI taxonomy): Eukaryota > Metazoa > Chordata > Mammalia > Eulipotyphla > Soricidae > Cryptotis > Cryptotis parvus. Next base: position 20,914 of record JAJIBD010000238.1, read on the forward strand.
ACAGTCTAGATGAATTTTTAGCGTTTTTATTTTTATCGTATATTATCCCAGTACCGTGAATATGGTGTAAAGGATTTGAAAATGGGAAGCAGAAGAGTGCCCAATGCTTAGAAAAGACCTACAATATACAAAATAATAATAATAATAACTCCAATAAGAGTGTTGATATAGCTACTATATACTCACAGCAATGTTACCGACAGTGATAAACACTTTACATACAGTATTTCATCTTGCTAAGAAAATCACTGACGTGGGTGGGGAGCTTCGAAGGAAAAAAAAAGTCACCTTGAGGATTATTGCTGCATTTTGAAGATAATAACGCTCAGGCTCATAGAAACTTGGCTTCTTGCCTAAGGGTTCATAGCCAATAACAATCACTACCAGGAATCACAGAGTTTCTCTGCAGGACAGACAGGGTGTGGTTAAGAGTAGGAGCTTTAAGTCAAAGGAAGAGAACTACCGGGACACAAGCCTCTCCTGGACGTTTTCATGTCTTTTTCCTAAACCATAAGGTACTGATTTCTATTATCTCCACCACCCCTTCCAGCCTCACACTTGAGAGTGATCAGAACCTTGTCCAAGGCTGATTGCACCCCAACGCTCTTTCTTCTCTGCTTTTTTTCTCTACCAAGCTCCCAGCCCCTCTCCTAATTCTCTAGATATGAGACCCAAAAGTTCATACTGATAGACATTAATAGAACCAAAAGTGAACCTGAGAAGAAAACTTCTTGTATTTTATTCTTAAGGGGGAAGTCTGAGAGGAAAACGTGACCCTTCAAGGCCCCAGCACTACAACATGCTACTTTATAAACCACCAAAATGGTTCTTAAAATAAAGAATTAATGGATTCCAGAACCAGCATCAGGCCAATTTGTGCCAATAAGGTACTGCATAATTTAATGTTATACTGTCAACTATGAGACATCTTTGGGCAATAGCCTAAGCTTCCTTTGAACAACTCTGAGAAAGATAAAACATCCTTGAAAGCATTAGGGGGTATTATCAGAGATACTCATATAAAAATGCATCTGAAGAGTGAATAAAATTGTCTCAACATATAAAAATGGAGTAAACTGCTCCCAAATTAGTATATCACTCTCTGAAATATGTATGTGTAATAAACTCAAAACTTAAATATTGTACATTGGTAACTATTCCATATAGTATATTCCATCCACTTAGAGGAATATGCATTCAGTTGAAAAAATATTTCAATCTTATATTTTAGAGAGAAAATTTAAGATCACCTAACATTCAAGATGGCTTTATAAGTGGGCATATGGCAGGGGTGGGTGAGGTGATGATTCCTTAGAATGAAAATAGTTCCAAACCACTTCATAACACCAGGCTACAACCAAATCTCTGAGAAGGGAGCAAAGCACAAAATCTCTAAAGCAGTACCTTACAAAGGGTGTTGAAATCTTGATTTTATTCAGGAAGACCTGACACCCTTCATGATTCAGTGGACAAGGCATCTTTTAGCATCAATTCAAGATATTATGTGTTTTGTCTTTGCACTGTGTTATACACCCAACTCAGCATTGCATGACCCACTTAGGTCTACATTCCAACAAGCATGTCATTGAACATTTGAAAAAGTCAGCTCATGCTTTATTATCAATCATCATTTGAGCGCCCAAAAATGCAGATAGAAGAATGAACTGATTCACTGTAGGAATCAATAAAAACCTTTACATCCTACCATACTTCCTCCACTTGTCCATCACATGACCTAAGTAGCACCTGGACATGATTTCATGACCCCAAAAAAGCAAGCCAGCTAACAAAAATTACACACTCTATACTTGCTTGGTAAGTGGCACTTAGAAAGGAAATTTCATGAGCCATTAATGAATAATTTACTCTAAATGGCAGATATTGAGCAGGAGAAAAGAGTGCCCCAAATATGAGTCACATACAAATGGAGGAAATAGTATACAGATCGGTCCATTGCTGAGAGTGGCAGGCATTGAGGTATAGCGGAGAGAATAGATATCACATGGCCAAAGAAGGGACGAGGAGTACTTCAGGTTTGACAAGGAGAGCCCAAGTTAGATGCATAGACAGGGTCTGTTCACAGAGCACTTTTACCCAGCTAGAATTGGATTCCCCCTGCACAATGCAGGAAATTATCAATTCCCTCATTGTGAGCAAATCCTTATGGTTGTGGCTCATACCACAGTGTGGTGCTAACGAAATCTCAAGCAAAGATTATCAGTGAACTAATCATTCCATCTGATTTTTTGGAAACAAGTCATGAAATCATGGAGACTTGATATTAAGGGGCAACAAATCAGCAAATGAATTGTCATCTGAGGGAAACTGTCTCCCAAATGTTTCTGTATAAGATTATTTTGGCTTAATGGCATTGCTTTTCTTTTTTTTTTTAGTCAATATTTATTCTTTCTTTTTTTTTAATTTTTTTATTTTTAAAATTACAAAAGATATACAATTAAAAAGTTCATATTTGGGTTTTGGTCAAACAGTGTTGCAGCACCCATACCGCCACCAGTGCCCATCTCCCACCACCAACGTCCCCAGTTCCCTCCCCCTCCCCAGCCCTGCTCCATGGCAGGTTCTTGATTTCTTTCCATTTCTCTCTCTTTCTCTTTTCTTTCCCCTCCAGACTATGGATTACAGAACATACATTAAAGGGTTGTCATGTGTATCTTTTTGCCTCTATTTAATGCTCAGTTCTAGGTTGGCATTAGTACCCTCAACAATTGTTAGAACACTGTTCCATTTCTGTCTTACCTAGCCTCTGAATCCCACACGTTTGTGATAATTTCCACCTTTGACAGGACCTCCTGATATATGTTTCACTTGACCTTGGATATTGGTATCATAATATGTACCTATATATTTATGTTATGCAGATAAATGCAGTCATTCTGTATCTGTCTCTCTCCTTCTGGCTAATTTCGCTCAACATAATCTTCTCCATGTCCATCCATTTGTAGGCAAATTTTATAACTTCATTTTTCCTAACCGCTGCATAGTATTCACAATAGCCAGAATCTGGAAGCAACCAGAGTGCCCGAAAATGGATGACTGGATAAAAAAAAAAAAGCTTTGGCATTGCTTTTCTTATCCAGTCTCTTCTCTAATATACTCCTCTACCCCATCCGAACCCCTTATTCCGTAGTTGTGGACTTTGAAAGAAAAAGGGTGTGTGGGGGAGGGCAGGCAATAGCTCTTGGATAAACAGCTAAATATGTAATATGTTCAAACCCAAACTGTAGATTATATACCTACTATCTGTGGTGAAATTGAATATGACCACTTCAGATTCCCTTAGAATCCCACACTCACATCCAGGTTTGGGGTGGAGGTTTTGGGGAGAGGGAAACTGAACCAGCTTATCTATAATTATACTACATGCTGAGAGAAATTTAACAGATGATCAAATTTGGAGAATCAATAGTCAGGAATATTAGGTTTTGGAGAACCAAGAGTTATTTGGAGAACCAAGAGTCAGGAATAACTTACAGAGTAATTACTTATAATGACAAATACATGTCACACTTTTATTTACTTGATTTTATATTGAATCACTGTGGGACAGACCATTACAAAGCTGTTCATGACTGGGTTTCAGTCATACAATGTAACAACACCCATCCCTCCACCAGTGCACATTTCCTGGCACCAATGTCCCCAGTTTCCAGTTTCCCTCCCTCCCACCCCCACCTGACCAACCTACCTCGATGAAAGGCATTTCTCTTCTCTCTCTCTCTCTCTCTCTCTCTCTCTCTCTCTCTCTCTCTTTTGCAAATTGTAGTTTGCAGTACAGACACTGAAGGGTTATCATGTATATACCTTTTAGGTGTCACACTTTTAATTCCCCCTTATCTCCCACAACAGACATTCCTAACTGATATTGTTTTTTTGTACTTCTTTTTTTTTATTTTTTAAGTATTTTATTATACCACTGTGAGATATACAATTACAAAGATATACAATTAAAAAGCTCATATTTGGGTTTTGGTCATACAGTGTTCCAGCACCCATCCCTCCACCAGTGCCCATCTCCCACCACCAATGTCCCCAGTTCCCTCCCCCTCCCCCAGCCCGCCTCCATGGCAGGTTCTTTATTTCTTCCCCTTTCTCTCTTTTTCTTTTCCTTCCCTTCCAGACTATGGATTGCAGAACATACATTAAAGGGTTGTCATGTGTATCTTTTTGCCTGTATTTAATGCTCAGTTCTAGGTTGGTATTAGTACTTTCAACAATTGTTAGCACACGTTCCATTTTCTGTCTTACCTAGCCTCTGACTCCCACACGCTTTGTGATAATTTCCACCTTTGACAAGACCCTCCTGATCCATGTTTCACTTGACTTTGGATATTGGTATCATAATATGTACATATATATTTATGTCATGCAAATAAATGCAGTCATTCTGTATCTGTCTCTCTCCTTCTGGCTAATTTCACTCAACATAATCTTCTCCACGTCCATCCATTTATAGGCAAATTTTGTAACTTCATTTTTCCTAACAGCTGCATAGTATTCCATTGTGTAGATGTACCAAAGCTTCTTTATCCAGTCATCAATTCTAGGGCACTCTGGTTGTTTCCAGATTCTGGCTATTGTGAATAGTGCTGCTATGAACATAAAAGTAGGGATGGTGTTTCCGCTGCGTATTCTTGGCTTCCCAGAGTATATTCCCAGGAGTGGTATGGTTGGGTCAAATGGGAGTTCAATTTCTAGTCTTTGGAGGAATGTCCATATTGTTTTCCAGAAAGGCTGTACCAGCCCGCATTCCCACCAACAATGGATGAGTGTCCCCTTTTCCCCACATCCACGCCAGCACTTGTTGTTCTTGCTCTTTTGACTATGCGCCAGTCTCTGTGGTGTAAAATGATATCTCATTGTTGTTTTGATTTGCATCTCTCTGATGATTAGTGATGATGAGCATTTTTTCATATGTTTTTTGGCCATTCGAATTTCTTCCTTGTTGAAGTTTCAGTTCATTTCTTCTCCCCATTTTTTGATGGGGTTGTTTGTTTTCTTCTTGTAAAGTTCTACCAGTGCCTGATATATCCTGGATATTAACCCCTTTATCAGATGGGTATTGGGTGAATATTCGTTCCCATTCTGTGGATTGCCTTTGTATCTTAGTCACTGTTTCTTTGAGGTGCAGAAGCTTTTTAGTTTCATGTAGTCTCATATGTTTATCTTTTCTTCTAGTTGCTTTGTTAGTGATGTTTCACCTTTGAAGATGCCTTTAGCTTCAATGTCGTGGAGGGGTTTTTCCTATATTTTCTTCAATGTACTTTATGGATTCAAGTCTGATATTGAGATCTTTAATCCATTTTGATCTGATTTTTGTGCATGGTGTTAGACACAGGTCCAAATTCATTTTTTTACATGTCGCTGCCCAGTTTTCCCAACACCACTTGTTGAAGAGGCTTTCCTTACTCCATTTTGGACTCTTCACACCTTTATCAAAGATTAAATGATCATGTGTTTGAGGTTGGGTGTCAGGATACTCAATTCTATTCCATAGGTCCACAGATCTGTTTTAATTCCAATACCACATGTTTTAATTGCTACTGCCTTGTAGTACAGTTTGAAGTTGGGAAAGGTGATGCCTCCCATCTCTTTTTTCCCAAGGATTGCTTTAGCTATCCTTGGGGTTTATTGTTCCATACAAATTTCAGGAGAGTTTGGTCAATTTCTTTGAAAAATGTCATGGGTATCTTTATAGGGACTGCACTGAATCTGTACAGAGCTCTAGGGAGTATTACCATTTTGACAATGTTGATTCTCCCCATCCATGAGCAGGGAATATGTTTCCACTTCCTTGTGTCCTCTTTAATCTCTTGGAGCAGTGTCTTGTAGTTTTCTTTGTACATGTCCTTTACACACTTGGTTAAGTTGATTCCTAGGTATTTGATTTTCTGTGGCACAATTGTGAATGGAATCAATTTCCTTAATATCCCTTTCTTCTCTTTCATTATTTGTATATAGGAAAGCCACCGACTTTTGGGTGTTGATTTTGTATCCTGCCACTCTATTATATGTGTCTATTGTTTCTAGGAGCTTTTTGGTAGAGAGTTTAGGGTTCTCTAGGTATAATATCATGTCATCTGCAAATAATGATAGCTTGACTTCTTCCTTGCCTATCTGGATGCCCTTGATGTCCTTTTCTTCTCTGATTGTTATGGCAAGTACTTCCAGTAGTATATTGAATAAAAGAGGTGAGAGGGGGCAACCTTGTCTTGTCCCTGATCTCAGAGGGAAGGCTTTCAATTTTTCCCCATTTCTAACTGATATTGTTAACCTTCCCTCCTGCCCTCACAAACAACCTCAAAATCTTTTCCAACAAGGCACTGCAAGAGCACCTAGCCATCTTTCAAAGTTGGAACATGGTTAGAAATATATTTGCCATTCTGGGTACGACAAAGAAACAATAAAAACCTTTTACCAGATATAATTATGAAGTGAGGTTTTATGGTATACATGGGAAGGCAAGGAGGGATTCAGGGAGAAGCTGCATGGAGGAGAAAAGTCTTTACCTGAAGAAAATTGGGGAGCACCACAGCCTTTGGAGCAGTGGGGTTCTCACTCAGCACTGCTTATCCCTGGATCTGTTCTCAGGTGTGGTTTTCACTTTGCTCCAATGCACAGTACCAAGATACAGTACCAAGGACTCAAATCAGGAGGCAATGCAAGCATCTGAACCCCAATACTATCTCTCCAGTCCTAGAAGAATTTAATATATGATACAGATGAATCTGATCACCTGCCCACAGGATACAGTATTTAAGGTACCAAGACAAGAACCTCTAACAGGAACACCCATGTTTTCTTTCAAGGCCTCCAAGCTACAAAACCCTTGTCTCTGAGAAAGCCTTCCCCACCCTGGTGTGTACCTCGATAGCTCCATTGACACTTCTAGAAGCTACTCCATTCCTCAGCTTAGAGCAGGCTCAGGTATTTCTAGACACCAGTATGGCACCCCACAGTAACCTCTGCACTACAGTCTTTCAGGAACTGCCTTGAGCACAGTCACTATTTTTTTTTCTTTTTGGGTCACACCCGGCAATGATCAGGGGTTATTCCTGGCTCTGCACTCAGGAGTTACTCTTGGCAGTGCTCAGGGGACCATATGGGATTCCAGGGATCGAAACCGGGTCCAGCTGCATGCAAGGCAAATGCTCTACACACTGTGCTATTGCCCCGCCAATAGTCATTATTTTATGCGGCACTTTATTATTGCTCACGAGGTGCCCAGGAGGGATGGCGGGTTCTAGCCCTGGCCCGCCACCCCAGCAGAGCCTTGCAACAAGCCAAACAACCCCCTACTCCATGAGGGCCTCCATTTTCCACATCCAGACTTCTCTCTCATCAGAACTCCACCCAGCAGACCAGCCTATCACAGCCCGGCTCAAGTGGCTGCTTGTGGCCGCACGGTTCATCAATAAATGCTGGACTTATAGATGACTACAAGAGTATGCTACCTGCACAGCAGAGCCTGGCAAGCTACCCGTGTTGTATTTGATATGCCAGATACCAGTAACAATTATAGACCTCATTCCAGAACGGATTGAGGCTCTTTATGTTCCTGGAGCAAGCAGATGCCCTTGGGCTCTACTTGCATTTAACAGGACACAAGTAGATGTTACTGGGGCCCGCTCGAGCAAATCGATGATGAATGGGAAGACAGTGACACAGTGATACAGTGATACTTTATTATTAATGCCTTTATTTTATCTGAATCAACTTTTACTTTAAATAAATCTATTTTAATAGAACTATTATAATACCACTAGTAGAAAAGATAGTTTCCTTTACATGAATTTAAAGAACTATAGAAAATGGTTTATGTACTCCTTGAAAATTATTTGTGTTTTTTTATTAATAAGTCTATGTACTACTTGGCCTTATTGCTTAAGAATAATTGTGTGAATAAAGCATACACCTGACATATGCAAGAACCAGGGTTTGATCTCTAGTACTAAATGGTTCCCTGAGTACAACCGGGTGTGACCCCCAACAATCTAAGAAAGTAATGAAAAGAAAAAAGAAGATTTTTTTTTGCACAATGGAGGAAAATTTGAGTTCTAATCCCAGCTCTTTACTTATTGTGCCTAGGAGGCCTTGGGCCTATTATTGGAATCTCTAAATTTCCTTCTTTATGAAATGAATAATAGAGCCCAGTGCCTACTGCTAAAGATTTATAAAGGAAATACTTGTAATATGTTTAGCAAAGTATCAAGCATCCATTAATTTTTATAACTTGTAAACCACTACATTTTAACCTGCCTGGGATATCTGTTCTAATTCAAACTATTCTCTAAGCCACAAATAATCAGATGGAGCAAAAACAACAGTGGCTTGGACAGTTCAGGCTCCACCACTTTTACATGTGTAAGATGAAAGTGTAACTTCTTGAAACCCTTGGTTACTTCATTTGATCCAGTCATACCACTCCTGGGAACATACCCTGGGAAGCCAAAAACACACAGCAGAAACACCATCTACACTTTTACTTTCACAGCAGCACTATTCACAATAACCAGAATCTGGAAAGAACCAGAGTTCCCAAGAACTGATGACTTGCTAAAGAAACTGTGGTACATCTACACAATGGAATACTATGCAGCTGTTAGGAAAATGAAGTTACAAAATTTGCCTATAACTGGGTGGACATGGATCATGTTGAATGAAATTAGCCAGAAGGAAAAAGACATATATAGAATATCTGCATTTATTTGCATGATATAAATACACACACATATACATACTTATAGTATGATAAAAGTATTCAAGGTCAGGCAAAACATGGATCAGGAGGTCTTTTTCAAAGTGGTGGAATCTACCACAAACGTGTGGGAGTCAGAGGTTAGATAAGAAGGAGAAGGGACTAGTGTGCTAATAATCGTTGAAATCATAATACCAACCTAGAACTGATCATTGAATAAAGGCAAAAAGATACACATGATAACCTCTAAATGGACGGATTGCAATCCACAATGTGTAAGGAAGAGAGAAAGAGAGAGAGAAAGAGAAAAAGAGATAAAGAACCGCCATAGAGGCAGGCTAGGGTGGGGGTGGGAGAATTGGGGACATTTGTGGTGGGAAATGGGCACTGGTGGAGGGATGGGTGCTGGAACACTGTATTACTGAAATCCAAACACAAACATCTTTGTAAATGTATATGTCACAGTGGTCTAATAAAATATTAAAAAATAATAAAAAATAAAAGGAAATAAAAAGAAAATAATCCAAGATACCTCTCTTTACTGAGAAATGAAAATAGGATCACAAATAAAAAAAAGAAAATATGATCACATAGAGTACTAGCATATTACTGTCTTGATTAATGGCAATCCTTTTTTATATAATATTTCTATAGATTTTTTAAAATTTCTGAAAACACAGATATTACGGGGATCTTTAAATCCCCAATCATTCCTACTTTAGACCCATTTTTCTTCATTATCAACTGGATTCCGTAAAAATAATTGTGTGCTGTATATTCTCGTTTCCATTTGAAGTAAGAACCAAACTTGCTAGGAAACAGAATGAGGGAAGACTTCAAAAAAGTGTCAAAAGTTCTCATCCAAGACCCAAGTTCCTTCCTGTCTCTGTATTTGTCCAAATAAAGCATTGCTCTTCTTTAATTAAGATGAAAATCAGATGTGACTCTAAAGCTTCTTTCTCTGGTGGATCTCTGGAAAATAGCACCTCTCTGCTGTCTTGGAGGAAAGCTACTGCTCTCAGCTCCCAAACCAGTCAGTTTCTTGATTTCTGAATCAATGTCTTTGAGCCAGCAAAAAAAATTCTCACCTCCTTTCGGGCCATGTCATCTCTCCACAGAAATCTTTCAGGGTAGCCTTTAACCCAATGGGTCTCAAGGTGGCTGTGGGAAAACCTCTTTGATGGGTGTTCAGAACAGCTCTGTCTCCATTTATTCCTTTGCCTTTCAGTTTAGCACTCCCTCTCCAGCAGTAACTTGAGAACAACTTCACTGAAGTGAACTCACGCTAGTAGAAATGGCCCTGAGACCCATAATTCATCTCACAGCTGCTTCTAAAGAGCTGTCAGATGGTGGCTCTTATGGACACAGGTCAGATTTAAAGTTGTGACCTCAAGAAAACACTCATGTTTCTCATCCCATTAAAAGTAGCTTGAACTAGACAGTGGCCCCCACGGAGCCCCTTCAACTGTGTTTTTGTTGCTAGACCAGGGTGTTGTTTGCAATGAGAGAAGAGAAGTTTCTACCTCCCTTAGGGATTGAGATTTCACTCAGAACCATTTTTTTCTGCCCAGAAAACATTCCACCAACTTACTTTTACGAGTGAAAATAGGAGGGATTTAGTTCTATGAAACAACACAGAAACTCTAATGCAAGAGAAGGATCTTGAACAACAGGTAACTTCCAGTCCCAGTGGCAGTATCAATAAATAACTGGGAATAATTAGTTTGAAACACTGCGCTGAGAATAGTACATTGGAAAGGCTGGTCAGTGAGCACCATCTATCTCAGCGGCAGGTCTGACACCCTCTCACTAGAACTCCACCCAGCAGAAGAGCTGATCGAGGCTGCACGGTTCATCAATAAATGCTGGATTTAGAGATGACTACAAGAGTATGCTACCCGCACGGCAGAGCCTGGCAAGCTACTCGTGTCGTATTTGATATACCAAATACCGGTAACAAATATAGTCCTCATTCCCATGATCTGATGAATGGTTTGAGGCTCTTTATGTTCCTGGAGCAAGCAGATGCCCTTTGGGCTCTACTAGCATGAGATAGGACATATGGAGATATTACTAGTGCCCACTAGAGCAAATCGATAATGAACGGGAAGACAGTGACAGTGACAATGACAGGGTTAATGCCAGGACATCTGGCATTCAAGGTAAATGCTCTACCACTGAATTCCATTCACAGGTCTTTAATTATGTATGGGACAGCATTTATTTTCAAACTTGTTTTGGGCCACACTCAGCAGTGCCTGAGGGCTACTCGTGGCTCTGTGTTTGGTGTCAGTCTCAGCATTGCTCAGGACCCTATGATGCAAAGGATCAAACACAGGCTTCTAGCATGCAAAGCATATGCTCATGCCATTGAGCCATTGCCCAAGCCTCTTCACCATGCTTTACCAAAAGAATTTATTATTCCTTTATTTTTTATAATATTTTATTGTACCACTGTGAGATATACAATTACAAAGATGTTCATAAGATGTTCATATTTGGGGGCCAGAGTGATAGTCCAGCGGGTAGGGCATTTGCCTTGCACGCGGCCGGCCCGTGCCAGCCCGGGTTCGATCCCCGGCATCCCATATGGTCCCCCAAGCACCACCAGGAGTAATTTCTGAGTGCAGAGCCAGGAGAAACCCCTGAGCATTGCCGGGTGTGACCCCCAAAAAAAAGATGTTCATATTTGGGTTTCGGTCATACAGTGTTCCAGCACCCATCCCTCCACCAGTGCCCATTTCCCACCACCAATGTCCCCGATTCCCTCCCTCTCCCCTAGCCTGTCTCTATGGCAGGTTCTTTATTTCTTTCTCTTTCTCTCTCTCTTTCTCTTTTCCTTCCCTTCCACATTTTGGATTACAATACATACATTAAGAGGTTGTCATGTGTATCTTTTTGCCTGTATTTACTGCTCAGTTCTAGGTTGGTATCAACACTTTCGACAATTATTAGCACACTGTTCCATTCTCTGTCTTACCTAGCCTCTGACTCCCGCACACTTGTGATAATTTCCACCTTTGACAAGACCCTCCTGATCCATATTTTGCCTGACCCTGGATATTGGTATCGTAATATGTACATATATATCTATGTCATGCAAATAAATGCAGTCATTCTGTATCTGTCTCTTTCCTTCTGGATAATTTTGCTCAACATGATCCTCTCCATGTCAATCCATTTATAGGCAAATTTCATAACTTCATTTTTCCTGACAGCTGCATAGTATTCCTTGTGTAGATGTACCAACATTTCTTTATCCAGTCATCAGTTCTCGGGCACTCTGGTTGTTTCCAGATTCTGGCTATTGTGCATTATTCCTTTCTTTAATAAAAAATTTTGAAGACAGTTCTAAGATTTTAAGTTTAAAGTTATGACTGGAGCAAGGTACTCACATGATGTCTTCACAGCTGGTTCCTTCTCTCAGATGACATTCTTGTTCATGCTGATTTCATTCCAAGCAAACTCTTCCCCCTTGGGACCGTCTCTAGCTCTAAGTCTGCATACTGGATGCTCTTCCCTAACGGTTCCAAAGGAAGTCCCAGAAGTGAAAGAGAACAGAACCTGAAAACTGGTCTACATAACTGAATTACCAAGGACAGAGGTTTGAGTGACATAGAGGGGACCTGAAACACTGTAAAGGGAATGGACACTCTGGTGGTGGGTGCGATGTTGGAACACTGTCTGCATGAAACCCTATCATTAACAATATTGTAAATCAGTGTTTCAAATAAAATACCTTTTCAAAAAGTCCTTTAACAACCTTCTTGGCCTGATCAGGATCATACACTGCTCTGAAACCAATCTCTGTAGAGAACCTGTTGATTGTCCAGGTTTGAATCACATCCTACCATATCCTATCCATGAAGCAAGAGAGGTGATTTGCTTTATCAAAAACAAAATTTTATGTGGCACAATTGTGAATGGAATTGTTTCCTTAATATCCCTTTCTTCTCTTTCGTTACCCAAGTGTGTAAAGGACCTGTACAATGAAAAACTACAAGACACTGCTCCAAGAGATAAAAAGAGGACACAAGGAAATGGAAACACATTCCCTGCTCATGGATGGGGGAGAATCAACATTGTCAAAATGGTAATACTCCCTAGAGCTCTATACAGATTCAATGCAGTCCCTATGAGGATACCCATGACATTCTTCAAAGAAATTGACCAAACAATTCTGAAATTTGTATGGAACGATAAACCCCCAAGGATAGCTAAAGCAATCCTCAGGAAAAAGAAGATGGGAGGCATCACCTTACCCAACTTCAAACTGTACTACAAGGCAGTAGTAATTAAAACAGCATGGTATTGGAATAAAAACAGACCCCGTGGACCTATGGAATAGAATTGAGTATCCTGACACCCAACCTCAAACACATGATCATTTAATCTTTGATAAAGGTGCAACGAGTCAAAAATGGAGTAAGGAAAGCCTCTTCAATAAGTGGTGTTGGGAAAACTGGACAGCGACATGTAAAAAAAATGAATTTGGACCTGTGTCTAACACCATGCACAAAAATCAGATCAAAGTGGACTAAAGATCTCAATATCAGACTTGAATCCATAAAGTACATTGAAGAAAATATAGGAAAAACCCTCCATGACATTGAAGCTAAAGGCATCTTCAAAGATGAAACATCTCTAACAAAGCAACTAGAAGAAAAGATAAATATATGGGACTACATGAAACTAAAAAAGCTTCTGCACCTCAAAAGAAACAGTGACTAAGATACAAAAGCAGTCCACAGAATGGGAACGAATATTCACCCAATACTCATCTGATAAGGGGTTAATATCCAGGATATATCAGGCACTGGTAGAACTCTTACAAGAAGAAAACAAACAACCCCATCAAAAAATGGGGGAGAAGAAATGAACTGAAACTTCAGCAAGGGAAGAAATTTGAATGGCCAAAAAAACATATGAAAAAAATGCTCATCATCACTAATCATCAGAGAGATGCAAATCAAAACAACAATGAGATACCATTTTACACCACAGAGACTGGCACATATTCAAAAGAACAAGAACAACAAGTGCTGGCGTGGGATGTGGGGAAAAGGGGACACTCATCCATTGTTGGTGGGAATGCCGGCTGGTACAGCCTCTTCTGGAAAACAATATGGACATTCCTCCAAAGACTAGAAATTGAACTCCCATTTGACCCAGCCATACCACTCCTGGGAATCTACTCTGGGAAACCAAAAATACGCAGCGGAAACACCATCCCTACTTTTATGTTCATAGCAGCATTATTCACAATAGCCAGAATCTGGAAGCAACCCGAAAAGTGCCCGAAAATAGATGACTGGATAAAAAAGCTTTGGTACATCTACACAATGGAATACTATGCAGCTGTTAGGAAAAATGAAGTTATAAAATTTGCCTACAAATGGATGGACATGGAGAAGATTATGTTGAGCGAAATTAGCCAGAAGGAGAGAGACAGTTACAGAATGACTGCATTTATCTGCATAACATAAATATATAGGTAGATATTATGATACCAATATCCAAGGTCAAGTGAAACATAGATCAGGAGGTCCTGTCAAAGGTGGAAATTATCACAAACGTGTGGGTTTCAGAGGCTAGGTAAGACAGAAAATGGAACAGTGTGCTAACAATTGTGAGGGTACTAATGTCAACCTAGAACTGAGCATTAAATAGAGGCAAAAGGATACACATGACAACCCTTTAATGTATGTTCTGTAATCCATAGTCTGGAGAGGAAGGAAAAGAGAAAAGAGAGAGAAAGGGAAAGAAATAAAGAACCTGCCATGGAGGAGGGCTGGGGAGGGGGGAGGGAACCGGGGACGTTGGTGGTGGGAGATGGGCACTGGTGGCGGGATGGGTGCTGCTACACTGTATGACCAAAACCCAAATATGAACTTTTTAATTGTATATCTTTGTAATTGTAAAAATAAAAAAATTTAAAAAAAAATTTTAA
>JAJIBD010000239.1:0-10000 GCA_021461705.1 Cryptotis parvus
ATTCAATATAGTACTGGAAGTACTTGCGATAGCAATCAGAGAAGAAAAGGACATCAAGGGCATCCAGATAGGCAAGGAAGAAGTCAAGCTATCATTATTTGCAGATGACATGATATTATACCTAGAGAACCCTAAACTCTCTACAAAAAACTCCTAGAAACAATAGACGCATATAGTAGAGTGGCAGGATACAAAATCAACACCCAAAAGTCGGTGGCTTTCCTATATACAAATAACGAAAGAGAAGAAAGGGATATTAAGGAAACAATTCCATTCACAATTGTGCCACAGAAAATCAAATACCTAGGAATCAACTTACCCAAGTGTGTAAAGGACCTGTACAAAGAAAACTACAAGACACTGCTCCAAGAGATAAAAGAGGACACAAGGAAATGGAAACACATTCCCTGCTCATGGATGGGGAGAATCAACATTGTCAAAATGGTAATACTCCCTAGAGCTCTATACAGATTCAATGCAGTCCCTATGAGGATACCCATGACATTCTTCAAAGAAATTGACCAAACAATCTTGAAATTTGTATGGAACGATAAACCCCCCCCAAGGATAGCTAAAGCAATCCTCGGGAAAAAGAAGATGGGAGGCATCACCTTACCCAACTTCAAACTGTACTACAAGGCAGTAGTAATTAAAACAGCATGGTATTGGAATAAAAACAGACCCGTGGACCTATGGAATAGAATTGAGTATCCTGACACCCAACCTCAAACACATGATCATTTAATCTTTGATAAAGGTGCAACGAGTCTAAAATGGAGTAAGGAAAGCCTCTTCAATAAGTGGTGTTGGGAAAACTGGGCAGCGACATGTAAAAAATGAATTTGGACCTGTGTCTAACACCATGCACAAAAATCAGATCAAAGTGGATTAAAGATCTCAATATCAGACTTGAATCCATAAAAGTACATTGAAGAAAATATAGGAAAAACCCTCCATGACATTGAAGCTAAAGGCATCTTCAAAGATGAAACATCTCTAACAAAGCAACTAGAAGAAAAGATAAATATATGGGACTACATGAAACTAAAAAAGCTTCTGCACCTCAAAAGAAACAGTGACTAAGATACAAAAGCAGTCCACAGAATGGGAAAGAATATTCACCCAATACTCATCTGATAAGGGGTTAATATCCAGGATATATCAGGCACTGGTAGAACTTTACAAGAAGAAAACAAACAACCCCATCAAAAAATGGGGAGAAGAAATGAACAGAAACTTCAGCAAGGAAGAAATTCGAATGGCCAAAAAACATATGAAAAAATGCTCATCATCACTAATCATCAGAGAGATGCAAATCAAAACAACAATGAGATACCATTTTACACCACAGAGACTGGCACATATTCAAAAGAACAAGAACAACAAGTGCTGGCGTGGGTGTGGGGGAAAAGGGGACACTCATCCATTGTTGGTGGGAATGCCGGCTGGTACAGCCTTTCTGGAAAACAATATGGACATTCCTCCAAAGACTAGAAATTGAACTCCCCATTTGACCCAGCCATACCACTCCTGGGAATCTACTCTGGGAAACCAAAAATACGCAGCGGAAACACCATCCCTACTTTTATGTTCATAGCAGCATTATTCACAATAGCCAGAATCTGGAAGCAACCCGAGTGCCCGAAAATAGATGACTGGATAAAAAGCTTTGGTACATCTACACAATGGAATACTATGCAGCTGTTAGGAAAAATGAAGTTATAAAATTTGCCTACAAATGGATGGACATGGAGAAGATTATGTTGAGCGAAATTAGCCAGAAGGAGAGAGACAGTTACAGAATGACTGCATTTATCTGCATAACATAAATATATAGGTACATATTATGATACCAATATCCAAGGTCAAGTGAAACATACATCAGGAGGTTCTGTCAAAGGTGGAAATTATCACAAACGTGTGGGAGTCAGAGGCTAGGTAAGACAGAAAATGGAATAGTGTGCTAACAATTGTGAGAGTACTAATGCCAACCTAGAACTGAGCATTGAATGGAGGCAGAGGGATGCACATGACAACCCTTTAATGTATGTTTTGTAATCCATAGTCTGGAGAGGAAGGAAAAGAGAAAGATAGAGAAATGGAAGGAAATAGAGAACCTGCCATGGAGGAGGGCTGGGGGAGGGGGAGGGAGCCGGGGACGTTGGTGGTGGGAGATGGGCGCTGGTGGCGGGATGGGTGCTGCTACACTGTACGACCAAAACCCAAATATGAACTTTTTAATTGTATATCTTTGTAATTGTAAAAAAAAAAAAAATTAATTAAAAAAAAATTAATACATTTTGCTATTTACAATGAAACAATTTAATTTGGTTTGATATTGCCATAATTATTATAGCATAATAATTTCTCTAATGTGATAACTTTACATGGAAGTCATACAAAGTGAATCATTAAATAGGCAACAATACAAATAAAAAAGATAATAAGAAATTCTATTATAAAGAAATAAATTATTAGGGGAAAACTGAAGGGAATCACTATAAATTTGAGGGGCTCAAGTAAAAGCAAGAAAACATTAAGCAGGTGTTGGATAGGTTTGTGACTTCCCACCTGTCTGTGCTCTGGCCCCGTGGCTAGGATCAAACTCAGACTTTACTCTGAAGCTGGAGCCTGGGTCCTGGCTGGCTCCTGAGACTCAACATTTTTGACAACTTATGTCTAGTACAAGCAAGTCTTTTGCTCTGAAATTCTTTTGGTAGTTTGGACATTTAAACTCCATAGCTGCCTAAAGGTCTTTCAATACATTTGCTGTAAGATGACACACGTTTCTAAACCCCCTCCCCTCCTCACCTTTGGCTTAATTCATTTCTTTTTTGGCTAGGAAAGATTTCTTATTTTTGTTCCTTTTTCTCCTTTCGGAGTACACCTGGTGGTACACATATGTTAGTGCTCAGGACTTACTCCTGACTCTGTGCTCAGGGATCACTTCTGGTAGCACTCAGGGGCTCTTGTGTGGTGTTAGGGATCAAATGTAGGTGGGTTTATGCAAGGCAAGTGCCTTATCCCCTGTATTACCTCTCCAAACTGTTTGTGGTAAATCAAGGGCTATTTCAGAAACAATGACGAGGAAAAAACACTATCTAAAATTTTACATTGATGAACGGGAAGACAGTGATACAGACAGTGATAGCAATATATTATAATGTATTCATTATATTGCTGGAGGAACATGTGCTATATTTATTACATAAAATACATTATATATTCATTACATATAAAATATTGGTATTTTTCAATAAATTGTAATCCCCTGCAAAGACAAAGCATCTGGAAATCACCAGATGGTCTCTTAATCCCACACAACCACTTGTTCAAAATATCTGCTCCATACCCCATATCCTTCAGATTAACCCTACCTTGTATGGACCAGGCACCTCAAATCAGTCACAGTGAGTTTGAAAAAGGTTTGGGTCATGTGGGAGTCAGAGTTTAGGTAAGACAGAAAATGGAACAGGGTGCTAATAATAGTCGAGGGTACTAATGCCAACCTAGAACTGAGCATTAAATAGAGGCAAAAGGATTCACATGACAACCTTTTAATGTATGTTCTGTAATCCATAGTCTGGAAGGGAAGGAAAAGAGAAAGAGAGAGAAAGGCAAAGAAATAAAGAACCTGCCATGGAGCAGGGCTGGGGAAGGGGGAGGGAACCGGGGATGTTGTTGGTGGGAGATGGGCACTGGTGGAGGGACGGGTGCTGAAACACCGTATGACCAAAACCCAAACATGAACTTTTTAATTGTATATCTTTGTATTTGTATTTCTCACGGTGGTATAATAAAATACTTAAAAAAAAAAAAGAAAAGGTTTGGGTTTGAAAAGGAAGGGCTGGAAGGGCTTTCCCCTTTGAACAGCGGGATCTAGTTTAAAGTGAATGAGCACAATGTGGAACTCTACAAAGTCTTTCCAAAGTCAAGCATTCTAAAAGGGTCATCACTGGGGTCTAGTGGCTGATGAGCATGGGGTCCCTGTACCTGGTCCTGCTGCTGGAAGCATACACGGTCACTCAGAGCATAAACTAGGGCTAAGATGTGTGTTTTCTCTCTCCACAGGCACTTCCAGAAACCACAGCAGAGTGAAGTAACTTGCTCATTATATCAAGAAAATAGCCAATTAGAGTGGAGACACAGACCCGATAAGCTGCTGTTTGAGTGTGGAGAAGAGAAGAGTTCTTAAGTGGGTTTGATAAATCCCTGCCTATGTCCATTCTCATGGCAGGTGATGTCCTAATCGTACATTGGTCATGACATGACAGAGTCACAGCTGCCAGTGTATTCCGTGGTTTCTGTAGTCAGGTGCAGGAGATGATGTAAGTCTTATTATGACCCACTCTCATTCACAACAATGTGGCAATTGTTTGGAATTCCAACTGACATATTTTGAATTCTTCTGCCTGATTATAATTCTATGTATTTTTATTTCCAAAATGGGGAAGAAACTTTGCACAAAGGAATATTCATTACAATGTCTTCTTTGCAGAAGTGAAAAGTTATTTTCGAAGAATTAAAGAGAAATGAGTTTCCGTTTCCCCCTACGCTCATGCTGCCCTTCTTAATAATGGCTACTTTGAATCTCAGCATTTTTGTCTGTGGTTTCTCACCCTGGTATCTCTTGTGTTAATCTGAAAACATCACAAATGGCCAGGGAGAGAGATCCTATATCATTCAGAGGAGTTGCATGTTCAACACGTGTACATGACAAAGCCAGATGCTTTTCCTAGTATCTGTGTATCTGTGCCCAATGAGTGTTTGTGAATGAAACAATGACCTTTACCTTTGGAATTTGCCCAAGATTTCATTTTCACAGATTTAGTTTTATGGTCCAAGATGGCCTTTATCTATTCTCCTCTTCAAAGAAAGATGCAGCTTAAAGGGGAGAGAGAGAAAAAGAGAGAGAGAGAGAGAGAGAGAGAGAGAGAGAGCACTTAGTGGACTGGAACACACACTTTGGCTGGATAACCCTGGTACCACCTGATTGCCTGAGAGAAGCCTCCAGCAGTGAGCCAGGAGCAGCTTCTGAACAGAAAGAAGCAGGACACAGGACAAGTGACTCTCCAAAGCCGCTGGCCCAAATCAACCCAATGATGTGGTACTCTCGCTGCTTTTCCTTCTACCTGTCACCTATCCCTCTGCAACATTCCAGGGAAATCCATTCCTAGGTCTGGGGAAGCAGTGGCAATTCCATCTGCTCACCAGTGTATAACGATGTACAACGAAAAGGTTCTCCTAGGACCGGAAGCTGTACAATGCCCTGGAACAATGTCCCCACGGGTGGCCTCCCCACAGGGCAGTGTGTGTGCTGGGCAGCAGGGGATCTGCTAATGTGCAGGTTCCCATCAGCATTGCAGATGCCTAAGGGACCATAAAACATAGCTGTCCTTCCGTGCATGCAGGCCTCCACACACACTCTGGTGAGCCCAGGGCAGGCATAATTTTCCATCGCCATTTCTTACCCTTCAGAGGAAACAAATGTGTCTTGCTGTTTGTCTGTTGCCCCCAGCCTATACCCACCCCCAGCTCAGTGGGTTTTATTAAACAGTGTCTTCTGTCAGGAAGGCATCCAGAGCGGCCGTGTGTGTGTGTGTGTGTGTGTGTGTGTGTGTGTGTGAGTGTGTGCACGCGTGCACAGGGCTCTGAGTTTGCTCAAGGTCACCCCTAAGAGTTTGATATCTGGGATGATGGGAGTTTCCAGAGGCTGATCATTATCCAGAGCACAGTGGTACCTCAGGATATTCCATGGCACGGCAAGAGACTAGGTGATTTCTCAGTCAGGGTGGGGACAGGAAGGAAGAAAGGTGGGAATGGCCTGGCTCCAGTAAAAGGTTGAGAAACCTGCTTTAGGAACATTTCTGCACAGAAGGGACATGGAGCTAGGGCTCTATGCTCAGGACAGGCCTTGGCTCAGAGCCCCAGGGCCTTCTCCAGTACGGTCTCTTTTGTCTCATCTGTCGCTCTCTCTTCTATCTGTGCTGCTGACCCCTGACAGCCCCATTATTTTTTTTTTAACATTTTATTATACCACCGTGAGATATACAATTACAACGTTGTTCACGCTTGGGGGTTTCGGTCACACAGTGTTCCAGCACCCGCCCTCCACCAGTGCCCCTCAACCACCACCCATGTCCCCAATTCCTTCCCCCTCCCACGTCCTGCCTAAATGGCAGGTTCTTTATCTCTCTCTCTCTCTCCCTCTCTCTCTCCTCCTTCTCCCACACATTGTGGAATACACTACGTACACTTAGAAGCCATCATTTGCATTTTTTGTCTGTATTTAATGCTCAGTTCTATGCTGGTATCAGGCCTTTTGACATTTATTCACACATGTTCCCTTCTCTATCTTACCTAACCTCCTCTGACTCCCACGCGCTTGTGGTAATTTCCACTTTTGGTAAGATCACCTGGTATTTATGTCATGCAAAAAAATGCAGTCATTCTATGTCTCTCTCTCTTTCCTTCTGACTAATTTCACTCAACATGATTCTTTCCATGTCCATCCATTTATAGGCAAATTTCATAACTTCATTTTTCCTGACAGCTGCATAGTATTCCATTGTGTAGATGTACCACAGTTTCTTTATCCAGTCATCAGTTCTCGACAGCCCCATTATTAAGGTAGGCACATCTCTGTACAGACACGAGACCCCAGGCTTACCTTCTGCCCCTCACTTTGCTCCCAGGGACTCTCATTCCTAGACCTGGGGCCTGTTGGCACCATTCCTGAGGGCAGCCGCTGCGGGCAGGAGGGGCGGAGGCAGGGACACAAAGGAGCACCTGAGGAGCTGATCGGGTCATCCCTGGAACCCCTGGGAAGGTGACCCCAGATCTACATCAGATGCCTGCTGCAGCTGGGTTAACCCCAATACTTCCTTATTGGAAACCGTCTGTTCTTGATAGCTCCTTCTCAAAATGTGCTAGAAAAATAGGTCTAGTTATTCTAGAAAAGTTACACAATGAAAAATTCAATTAAATACGTTAACAGTAAAAAAAAAAAAAATAGGAAGACAAACCCTTCCTAATGTTACAACTCAGAGATTACAACTATTAAATATCTCTCTTTGGATATGTACATGTATGCACACAGACACACAGAGGATGTGTGTGTATCATATGTGCACATTATATGCCTTTCAAACTTCCGTCTCTACTTGTAAAAATAGTTTCAAAACTAAACATTCCCTCAGCAGGATCATTAATTGTTTTAAGCAAAGAAAGCATTTAAAATTTCTGTCTTGAAGAAATACAATTAAAAAAAATCGCTTCCTTCCTTCCTTTTCCCCATTTCCTTTATCTTTTTTCGTCCTTTTTTTCTCTTAATTTTAGGTTGAAATTTCCCACCCTAGAATGAAATCTAAAGACAGTGTCTTCTACTTGTCAATATGCAGCAAGACCGAATTTTCAGAGATCAATAAAACGATTTCATTCAGCCAGATAAGTGAATCAAGTTGCTGTATTTTTTTCTAGTAAAAATGGCATTTCCCATCGCTGTGAATGCCAAAGGCTCATTTCCATTTCCCTTCTCTTTTTCCATTGATCCTCATTCCCTCCTTCCCAGATAAACATCTTTATCCCATGTCACAACACCAAATAGCAGATTAGGAGGCAAAGGCATTTGGGGGATGGAAACGGCTGCAAACCAGCTTCAGAGAGCAGGCGGGAGTTAACCAGCACATGCACGCAGCAATTAGCACACCCTGGTGCTTTGCCTTTGACACCCAGGCACAAAGCAATC
Source organism: Cryptotis parvus (assembly GCA_021461705.1). Classification (NCBI taxonomy): domain Eukaryota; kingdom Metazoa; phylum Chordata; class Mammalia; order Eulipotyphla; family Soricidae; genus Cryptotis; species Cryptotis parvus. The sequence continues at coordinate 7,748 of JAJIBD010000239.1, forward strand.
TGTCAGGTTATCAAGCAAAGACGATCACTTCCCAATTTATTCAGGAGGCGGGATAATGAAGAATTAAACTCTAGGCTGAGAGTCCTGTGATAACTGCTCAGAGTAGGGCAGGACACTGTCTCACAGCACAGAGCAGGGTCTGGGGGAGGAAATCTGGCTGTTCTCGTACCATTTTCTAGGACCTCAAGAGAGTTTTGTTCTCAACAAGACTCCTATTCTCCTTGAAAAATCAGATGATCTGCCCCTATCTGTAGTTGAAAATCCTTCCAGCAACTTTCTCAAGTAACTTCGTAGCCAGACACTCTCAGCCCACACTATTCTCCTGGACCAGCTAAGCCAGTTCTGATGGCAAAAGCAGCTTCACCTACAGCATGTGTTTACTCCCAGGCTCTCTGCTTTTCATAGTCGCATCCCCCAATGCCCACATTTCTTTTCACTCAAAAACTCACATACTCCTGACGTTTCTTGGGCAGCTTTCACCAAACCACTCCAGAGCATGGAAGCTGTTTGCTACCCCACAGGGGTAGAGATGCCACCCTTGGGCTGCCGTGGGCATGCAGCAAGAGCCAGTGAACAAAGCCCTCACTCTAGGTCAGCTCCTTGTTGGATGGAGTTTGCAGATTAGGTTGAAGCCCACAGAACTCAGGCCTGGCCCTGACTTTTCTGGAAGGCACAATATGGTGGAATCTTCATTCCATTACCCCCAGGGAGGGCAGCTTGTTGCAATGGCCATTCTCATCTGGTTTGTGTTTGTGGGTCCTTTTCATTCTTGGGATTCTGAGCCAAGAGACAGCAATTGTTTCACATTTGAATACCAGCGCTGGTTGGTTCATGGACCATCCCTAGGCTCAGAAACAAGAGTGTGATTACTGTATCTACTACGGGGGTCCCCTCTCCCCCAACTAACTGGACCCCACTTGTCCCCCATTTGCCATTTTATCTTTGGTCTCTCACTCCTGAGAATGATAGAAACTTCTTACGTAACACATCTGTGTTGTTTCTTTTATGAGATCTGAAGTTCCTATATTTTATGACCACCACCCGAGCTCCTGGTTCTGGGTTCAGGAATTACTCCTGATGGGATTCAGAGGATCATATGGAGGACAAGACTTCCTGCCTGCAAGGCAAATGCCCTACCCACCATTCTATCCCTCTGACAGTCCTGTGCCATCTTTTTACCACAAGCTTTGGTTTATTGAAAACGAGTTCATATTCTCATAAAATGAGTTATTTTCCACTCGATTAAATGCCCAAACTTTGTAGAAACTGACAAATCTGAGCAACCAAAAGCCACAGAAGCTGCTTATGGGGCGAGAGGAAGTAGACAATGTGGGTAAGACAAAGAACAACAATGAGGGTGAAAAGAAGAAGACCAATGTGTGAGAGACAAACCACTGTGGGTGTGAAGTAGAACAATGTGGGCGATCGGAGATACAGTGACATGGGTGAGAAGGACAGTGACATGGGTGAGAGGAAGGACGCCCCACCAATGTGACGGGTTCACCATGTGGTTTTCTGAGCACAGGACCTGGGAGGAAAATCTGGACAGTATTTTTTGAGGTAGCTATTTTAAGTTACTGTATTTTTAGTATACAAAATTTATAGGTATAATTATATAGTTAGATGTAAATCTAAAATAACAATACATTTAATTAAAAATGCAAGATCTATAAGAAGCAAACTAAAGCTCCCATAAGAGACAAATTATGTCGCTAGAAAGTATAATGTTATAGAGAAGACCACTTCACAGCACTATTTATTCTGCCCAAATTGACTGCAGCATGGAATCCTTTTCTTGTAGAAAATATCAAGACTCATTGTGTGTGTGTGTGTGTGTGTGTGTGTGTGTGTGTGTGTGTGTGTTAGAGGCTGGGGGTGGCAGTTTATTAACATTGCTTGGAAAGAAAAATTAAAGAATTGATGGGAATCTTTAAAAAATAAAAATATTGGGGTAGTCTATGCCTATATACATAAAATTTATTCATGATTGATTTTTTAATTTATTATCTCTATGTGATGTAAATAAAGATATAGATCTGTGCAGGCATTTTTGGGGGTCACACCTGGCTGTGCTCAAGGATTTTTCCTGGCTCTGCACTCAGGAATTACTCCTGGCCATGCTCAGGGACCATGTAAGATGTTGGATATCGAACCTCAGTCAGCTACGGGCAAAGCAAACACCCTGCCTGCTGTGCTGTCACTCAGGCCTCTGCGCCGCCATATTTATAATGTCAAATTGAATACTTTTTGAGG
>JAJIBD010000239.1:12500-129415 GCA_021461705.1 Cryptotis parvus
AGCAGAAATTTCTTCCGCAAAAACAATGCAAGATTCTCCATGAGAGGCAATCGGATGCTTGCATTATTCAGCCGGCTGCAGGGGCAGAATCACTGGGCTGTCAGAACTCAGCCTAGTGTCACGGCTCTTTCTCAAATCGATCATCGCTCCTTCACCTCATAATCTTACAAGTGCTTCCCAGCCAAATACAAAGGTCCCGATTACATAAAAAGGGACACACCAGGCTTTGAGGCAATCAGCTCAGACTCTGCGTGCCGGCAGAGTGCATGGACTAAAACCTGTTCTTTGATTCCAAAAAGAGTCTGTTTTCTTTCCTCCTCCTCTTTTTGATTAATAAAAAATACTTGGATTCACAGCATTATGACCTACAAATTGTTGTGAATGACTCAGAAGCAATGGAACATTCCAGAATCCAAGAAGCATCATTTCACAGTGACCTCATGTTGGACACGCAGCCCGGCTATGTTTCCCTACACTTCCTATTAATATAAAATAAATGTTCGTTGGTGGTGGGAAATGTGCACTGTAGAGGGATGTGTGCTGGAATACTATATGACTGAAACCCAATCATGAATATATTTGTAATTGTATAACTCGTGGTGGTATAATAAAATAAAATTTTAAAAAATGTCAGAAATAACCCCTGGCAAAGGAGTATCCTACATCAGGAAAATGAACAAAATCAATCATTTCATAATTAAAATAAAAATAAAGTTTCCAGTAAATTACATGTCTGCTATTGTCTGGAGCTGGGATGGCAGAAAATAACCACGCTAACCCCCCCAAGTTTTAGAGTGCCAGATCCTTGACTGGGCACTGTGTGGGTCAATGGGTATGTTTGGGTCAGTATGGAGAGGGAAAACAGTAACAAGGACAGCAGAGAAAGGACTGTGACACGGAAGCTCAGTCCCACATGAATCATGTGTCACCATATACAAAGCAAAGGGCAAAGATAAGAGTAGACGCTAGACTAATCCTTGTGCAGCAAATGACATGATAGATATGGGAGTAGGTGGGGGAATTCCTGGTGCTTGGTAGTCTCTGACTTGGCAGCTCAGAAGCACACCTGAGACTGTCACTTTCCTCCTAGTCATCAAGACCAGGCTCTTCTGGGGCCACAGAGATAGTATGGTGGTAAGGGTACTTGCCTTGCACATGGTTGACCTGGATTTATCACCAGCACCCTACATGTCCCCCTGGTCCTTCCAGGAATGATTACTGAGCACAGAGCAAGGAGTAAGAGCAGATCAGAGCACCACTGTGTGTGGTCCCCAAATCAAAACCGGGTGAGGGTCTTCTGCTCTGTGGGTACATAAAAATCACTGCCCAAGCATTGAGGCTATTTGGTGGTTAAGAAACAAAAACCTGGGGCTGAAAGATTTCCCAAGACTATCGCGACTGGCTAATTTTCCCATGAGTCGGCAACCCATGAAGCCCTTACCTCCACGTGTGTAGAAGTTCCCCATGAAAGCACCAAGCGTGTTAGGGTCCACTGGGAGCAAAGGGCCTTCCCATCTCACATGGGCTTTGGATGTTCCCTGCTGTCGGACTCCAGGAGCACTGGGTCTCTGAGGGTCTCATTTTCCACCTGCAAGTATAAGAAAAGATTGATTTTGTTTGCAAATAAAATAAGTGCCTGCTTCCCTCTGTGCATATTACTTCAAAGACCCTCTGTGGGCTGTGAAGTAAACTATTTTGACAGTAGCATCTTGTATGAATACCTCATTTTGTCAGCAGGATCAAAGCAGCCCCCATGTTTTCTTCCTCCTGCTGTGAAAACTGAGATTTGAGCTCCCTGACAGAGCTGGGTGGTTTGTGCTTTCCTGAACATGCGGATCAGCTCATACTGAAACTGTGTCTGGGGCTAAGCTGAGCCAGAGATTATCTAAGACCAGCTGGAGTACTTCCTTCAAGACAATTTTTATGTAACGCCAAAGGAAAGGGGATGCATAAAGTCTGTTTTTCATGAGTTCTTGGCTCTAATCATATAAGTTTGAGCCTTTCTCATGTGTGCATACATCATTCTCTCTCTCTCTGTTTCTCTCGTTCTCTCTCTCTTCCTCTCTCCCTCCGCCCCCAACACCTCTTTTACTTTGTTACTTCCAGGACATAAAGATACCCTCATGCCAGACACCAAGAAATCAACAAGCCTGCATGGCTTCTCCCTAAGGGATAAGCACACACATACAAAAGTTGACGATTTCATTAGTATCATATTAATGCACCAATGTTGGAAAGAGCAAAAGAGTTATTTGAAGAGAAGGACTCAGAAATGAAATGTGATTCCCGACCGCATGGGTACCAGAAGAAATGTGATAGATGGGAAGTAAAATGAGTAAATATGCAAAGGGACATGAGGTTGGCAAGAAGGCAGGGAGGGGCTCAGGATGTCTCAGGTTCCAAGAATTAATTTTGGTAGCTGACCACCACTGGCCCACAGGCATCATGTGTAAAAGTTTAACCTTTCAAAATTTGATAATTTCAAAATGTTGATAATTTTGACCTTGCTCTTAAAGCATAAGTTCCAGCCTCCCCAACTATGATCAAACACACGATCCTTTGGCAGGCAAATATTCTCAATCATGAAACCTTCATTTGTTAAAGGCAAATATACTTTGTCAATTATGAGAATAAATGTGAAAAAGACAGTGTTAATTTTTAATAAGTAGGAGGTCACGACTTGTTTTATTTTCATCTGAGAAAGGCTATGGGATTCTTTAGATCAATAACACCAATTCGTTATTTTAGGCTAATAGCTAAGTATAAAAACGACAAAGAAACTAGACGGAAAAAATACAAATTCCTCTTATTTATTATTTCAATTACATATGTAATTGGCTTCACTATATTTGTACATTTCATTTGTATTACTTAATATAAAATGGTTATAAAGCTTATTTCCCAAAAAAACTAAACTGAGATGCAAAAATTGTAAAAGTAAGGAAAATTCTTGATAATTATATTATCTTCAAGTATCTGATTCATACAAAATAAATCTATTTAATTTTTTTCTTAAGCCCTGGACAAACACTGCAGATTTTTACTCTGCATTAAAGTTGATAATTGTATATATTTTTCTGACATATTAAAATTGCTTTTATTGTAATCTATAATAATATATAATATACATGTTATATGTTATAATCCTTATAAATAATCTTAAGAAAAAGTTGTTCTCAAAGACTAAGTTTTCTATGTTCTGGGAATCTCCCTTTAATATTGGAAAAATGTATCTGAGAACATATATGCAAAGGAAACATACAAGCATTTTAATAAACATTTGAAACTCCTAACTCCTGAAACCCCTAAACTCCTAAATGTAACTTAAACAATTGAAATCCTTTTTTAAGTTACATTTCACTCACATTTCCAGAGAAATCACTTTTAAAGTAAGCACTGTTTTTCCTTTAAATAATTGAAAAATCTGTGTTCAGAAAAAATTAATGCCAAGGGAGACTTTGGAAATAACTCACTTAGGGCAGATTTCTACATCGGGCTGGCTTTATGGAGATGTCTATTAAAACCCAGATGCCTGAAGGCAACCATGTGTTTGTTACTTTGTAAAGATGAAATACGTTATGTGTGATGGGTAGCTGCTCTGCATAAACATGCCATCACCAAGAAACAGGGCAGCTTCTAAGCTAAGTCAAACAGCAGTAATCTTTATTATGAGTCTTCTCTGCTTAAGTGGATTCCACTAGGGCAGAATCCAAGGAATGTCCCAAGACTCTTGTATCACTTCACTTGTCTTCCCCTTGTTCATTGATTTGCTCAATTGGGCACCAGTAACATTTCCATAGTTCTGTCACATACAAGTGTAGCCCAAGGGCATCTGCTTGCTCCAGGAACATAAAGAGCCTCAAACCATTCCATCAGATAATGGTAATAAGGTCTATAATTGTTACTGGTATTTGGCATATCAAATATGACACGGGTAGCTTGCCAGGCTCTGTTGTGTGCGTGGGATACTCTTGTAGTCGCCTCTCATCTCATGCACTTATTGAGTCTGGATGTGGAAAATGGTGGCCCTCATGGTGTGGGGGTTCCTCTGGCTTCTTGCGAGGCTCTGCTGGGATGGCGGGCCAGGGCTAGAACTCGCCTTCGTTCCTGGGTGCCTTATGATCAGCTGGGCACAGGGAGAGCTGGTAGCAGCAATGCCCCTGTGTATGTGAGTCTCTGGATCAGGCATACCTGGGCTGGGCTTGAAGAGCCAAGACTCTAAACAGTCATAAATCCCAGACATTGACACCCACAATACTGGTTGAGTAGAAAAAAACAAAAGTGAAGTGATCGTCAAACAGGTAAATTCATTGAATATATGACAGAAATAAATTCATTGAATATATGCTAACTTGTAGGTGGGCAGCCATGTGATCTTTTGATGTCCTGTGGGATCCAGTCAGTAATGGCTATAGTCCAGCGGTTGTCTCCAAATCTCATAAAATGTCCAGCCCATCCAATTTTTTGACACGTTGGCAAATGAGACAGCGTCCCTGACTCTGGATCGTCGACGGGCGTCAGAACTCCGAATTCCTTCTCTCACTTGAGTGAGGCATGAATGGGGCCTCTGGAACTAGTTCGTTTTTCATGAACATAGTTTTGATGAGATTCAGCTGTAGACCTATCTTTTCACATTCTCGGTCGAAGTCATCCAGCATTTGTGCCACTTGGCTAATGTTTGGTGTTATTAGAACGATCCAGAGACTCACAGACATGGGGCAGAGCTGCTACTGGCTCTCCCTGCGCCCAGCCGCTCACGAGGCGCCCAGGAGGGATGGCAGGTTCCTAGCCCTGGCCCACCACCCCAACAGAGCCTCACAACAAGCCAGACAACCCCCACTCCATGAGGGCCTCCATTTTCCACATCTGGACTTCCCCCTCGTCAGAACGCTACCCAGAAGACCAGCCTATCACAGCCCAGCTTGCACGGCCACCTGGTTCATCAATAATTGCTGGATTTAGAGATGACTACAAGAGTATGCTACCTGCAGCGGCAGAGCCTGGCAAGCTACCCGTGTCGTATTTGATATGCCAAATGCCAGTAACAATATAGACCTCATTTCCATGACCACATGGAATGGTTTGTGGCTCTTTATGTTCCTGGAGCAAGTAGGTGCCCTTGGGCTCTACTTGCATGAGACAGGACATATGGAGATGTTACTGATACCTGCTCGAGCAAATTGATGATGAACGGGAAGTGATACAGTGACAGTGATGACAGAAATACAAAATGTGAATATATTCAATATAACTTAAAACAAAGCAAACATTTAAAGACTTTCTGGTATTATGATGATTATTATTATTATTATGATGATGATGATGATGATGATGATGATGATGCTTCTTGGGTCACACCGGCGATACTCAGGAATTACTCCTGGCAGTGCTCGGGGGACCATATGGGATGCTGGGGATCGAACCTGAGTCGGCCGCATGCAATACAAATGCCCTACCCACTGTGCTATCGCTCCAGCCCCTCTGGGGGTATTTTATGTGAGTTTACCTCACCTTAAAATAAATCATTTATTTTATAAAAATAAAAATTTGATACAAAAATATTATTGAAGCAAGTTTTTGGATTTAATTGAACCACATATGCTGTGTTCAAGAACTGAACAGAATACAAGGGATATATTGTTTCAAATGGGAGCAGAAAAATTTCTTCTAAATAACAAGACACTTTAAATATCAAACTCTGGTTAAGCCAGGAAAAGTTACTGAGCAAGTACTATATAAAAATGGTAAGTATATGAATTTGATATACATATTTTAATTTTAAAAAACTTAACCTCATTAACTTTGTCTATTTTTTTTAAATTTTAATAAAATAGTAACTGCTATTTTTTCTGTCCCTCTTGGAGGCTGAACACTGGAGGTGATAGAGAACAAACATACCTGTCATAAAAACACTATTTTTCTGTATACAAGAGTAACATCTGTACTAAATATGTAAAAGTATAAACAAATAAGCTCTTTCTAAAAACTCAAGTGATATATAGGAATACTATTAAGCAAAAATATCATTACAAAAATTTATTCTTTGATATCTGTCCACAAACGATTTAAAACAGAAATGATAAAATTTCAATCTCAAAAAATTGCTCATTGTAATACGGAGCTTTAGAAAAAGAACATATTTAACTGATACACACACAATTGCTATGTTGGGCTGAATTTTGCCAAGCATCATATTATAATTGAATGATAGGAAAGGGTGGCTTTTAAGTTTGACTCATAGATTTCTTGAATCAATAAGGACACATTAAAAAAAAGACTCATCCAGTAAAAGAAGCTGAATATGTAATGCCTTTTCTAGATTGAGGCTATTTAGACTACTCAGATAATGTGACCTCCATAAAGGCACAATCTGTCCTGTAACTGGGACCAAAATATTTTCTGTATCAATCAAAGTCCATGGGTCTTAACTTCTTGGCAGCCCCGAGTTCTAAATCAAAACAGCATTGTTCAGTCCCAGTGATCAGAGAGGGATCATGACTTGGGAATGGTGTTTGTGTGTATAGTGGACATAGGAAAAGAGAAGTCCCAATGGGAGCAAACTCAGGCATCTGGCCAAGAGACAGGAAGTTCAGGAGGTGCATAAGAGGTTTCACAATCTAGCTATTTCCCTCTACCTCCTGGAGTTTGGGGCACTGAAATTCTTCTCTTTCTTTAAAAATTTATTTTGTGGGGCCAGAGCGATAGTCCAGCGGGTGGGGCATTTGCCTTGCATGTGGCCGACCTGGGTTCGATCCCCGGCATCCCATATGGTCCCCTGAGCACTGCCAGGAGTAATTCCTGAGTGCAGAGCCAGGAGTAACCCCTGAGCACCACGGGTGTGGCCCAAAAAGCAAAAAAAAAAATTTTTTGTGGATATGGTGGGTGGGCACACTTGGATCTGCTTAGGAATGATATGAAGATATAGTTCTGGGGACTGAACCAGGGACAGTATGCCAGGCAAATACTGGCCCTTGTGACATTGGCTGTATATATACAGTGGAAAACTGATTTGGAGGTTTTTGAGGAAGGGAAAGGAAGGAGAGAAAGAGAAAGAGTGTAACATGCACAAGAGAGAACTTGGGCTTTCCATAGGAGGCGAGAATCCAGTGCACATCTCAGCATTAAAATATGAAGGTATGAAATCTCACATCTCCAGGGAGGAAGTGCTAGCTACATGTGCTCGGGCACCACATGTGCTTGGCCACAACATGTGGTTACAGGCAGTACATGGACGTGGGCTGCATGTGTACTGGCACTGGATTTCTTAAGGTAGCGATTGCCTCCTGTCAACACAGGACAAAGACGGATACTGGTATCCCCTGCTTCCAAGTGTTGGGAACAGTGTGTGAGCCAGAGTCAGTTGCTAGAACCTTAAGCTGAACTTTATATATTTTTTTGGGGTCACACCCAGCACTGCTCAGGGGTCACTCCTGGCTCTGCACTCAGGAATTACTCCTGGCAATGCTCAGGGGACCATATGGGATGCCGGGGATCGAACCCAGGCCGGCACAGGCCGGCCACGTGCAAGGTAAACGCCCTACCGCTGCGCTATTGCTCCGCCCCATTGCACTTTATATTTTTAATACGGTCTGAGTTTCAAGCTCCTGTGGGTATTTTTTCTTTTAATCTCTCTCCTTTCTTTATTCCTTTAAAAATCTTTTTTTTAATGAGAAGACCTACTGGCCAGCAGCCATTCCTGCTTTTAAGATGAAGTAACCATCAGGCCCGGGCTATGAAGTGCTTAATGGCAATAAAGACTGTTCTAAGGTTCAGCACCATGGAGAGATGAAGAGAGCAGTCTGGGGAGTCAGCAGGGCTCAGAAATGCAGCCGGGGTATGGCCAAAGTGGAGAGCGGAAATTAAAGTGCAGAGCTGTTTGTCAAGGTAATATTTAGACAATACACTCTTCAAGGAGGATAGACAGTGTTACCAAGAGAAGGAATTAGCCAACTTGCCAGACTAAAACAAATGCATCTTACCAGCCCCCAAAAGAAGCAAAATCTAATTAATCAATAATCATGCACAAAAATAGAAAGATGTATTGAAACTGAAGATGGTTATATCATTTTTAGGGAACTTCTGCTCTATTCATTGGGCTTTCACAATAAGATGAGAAATAAAAAAAATACTGTGGTCAATTTTTAGTTGCTAGTGAAGTAAAGTAAACTGTATAGGTTTCTGAAATGTGGTGGTCAAAGGCTGGCTTTACTGAAATTTAACATTCTTTTCTTATGAAGCAACTTACATTAATAATATACATATTATATGTATATATTTGTTTTTTTCTAATAGACAAGATAAACTCAACCTTTTCTTTGGTTAAAAGACTGGTTAGCTATGCAGACATATTATGACAGGGTGGGATTTTCATCTCTTTTCTTTTCATTTTCATTTTCATTTCTTCTGTCTTCCTAATCCCGAGGTCAGTTTCTGAATATTTGAGAAAGAAAAAATACCTTTTACAAATGTGCCAATTAAGTAAAACTGTATGTCTGCCTGCCACACTGGCCAACTCATCTTTCCAAATCTCAGAGAAGGCAGATTCCGTGTTTCACTGGACCTGTGTCAGCCAAGGATGGGTGTTCATAGAAAATTGATGGCAAAGGCTTTCTTGAAGGTTTACAGGGATGGAAACTCTCTCATTCTGCTGAAGGCTGCTGTGCAGATAGACGGTCCCTCACCACTTATGTCTTCCCCAGGACCAGCTGTCATCTGATGCTTTGTACTTTCCCTGAACACAAACGCTCACTAGCAGGCCCAGAGCGCAACCTTGGGTCTTGTAAGCTTCCACTGTTGCAGGAATTCAGGCTCCTAGCACAGGTCTGTGATTGTGGTAGCTGAGTGTAGAGGCATCACACATCAATACACCATCTTGATACAGCCCATAATGTGTGAGCAGTCCAGGGAGGAGAATGATAAGCTCGAAGTATGACATTCATACAACCATGATGTAGGTGTGAAGAAATAAATCACTTCTCTGTGTCATCTCTACTTTCAGGGAATCTCTAATTAATGCTATAGAATATTTACCCTACACGAAGCCCTTTTTTATAAAGGATAAAACAGACATTCAACCACTGACTTCAAATTGCTAGGCTAATTAGTACAGTGGCAGAAATAGAATCTGAGTCCCAATATGGGAATCCTTGCTTCACATTAACTCTCTTCCTTCTGTAATGGGTCACAAATAAACTTAGTACAATTACAGTTTTTATTGCCTTCTGAATGCACAGCATCAATTGAGGGGTACCAGAAACAGTTGCACTTATTTGTTAATGCATCACACACTGATGTCAGCGCTGCTATATGTGTTCATCAAGTTATAGACAAGTGCAGTCCCGGGGGTGCCCACCACCCTCAATGTGTCAAAGAAAACTCATGTGTTCAGTGTGACATGTGGGAATTTCTATTTATTCCTTTCCTCTGAGCATTCCTACACAAGATACAATAGTGTTAACATCATTCTATGGTACAGGAAACTCACGCAGAGAAAGATTAAAAGTGAATGGTCAAATCACATAAATGATAAATTACCAAAGTGAATGGTCAGAGATGACATGGAAAGGATTTGAACCATAGTGGTCTAGCTCGGAAATCCACATTCTCAGCAACAGCTGTAAATTTCAGAAACAGAAAAGCAGCAAGAATGTCCCAGATAACATGCAGGGGAGATGGCTGAGAATGGGCCGGGAAGTGAGGAGCTGCTGTTACAATGACTAAAATTTATTTCAGAAGGAAAGCATTATTTTTATGAAATCAATTAGTACGAGAATTTCAAAAGCTATTGATTCCATTATTAATAGAATCATTTGATTTCAAAGGCTCTTTCAAGGGGCGTTAGGAAATGTACAATGGAAATATAGACTATCCCAGCCCGGTTCAACATTATTCAACATTATGCTCTGGAAAATAAAAATTTGCAGGTTTAGAATCTTTCAAAGTGAAATTAGGGCCTGAAGAAATAGTTTAAAGGGCTGAGCTATTCATGCTTTTCATGCAGGCCACCCAGATGCAATCCCTCATTGCATTTCTCTCACTCTTAATAATGGAAACTTTGAGGCTCTACAGTAGTTTTTGCTTTCTCTCTACTCTTTTCTACACAGTGAAAGGCATTCATCATGGGCTATAGTCGAGGAATGCCTTCCTTCAAAACTGAGAATTTTATCTGGTAATCTAGAGGTTTCCTGCAATGGATTAGGAGGCAAAGAGTGCAGTTTCTAGGTGGGAAAAATCAACCCCATGTTGTCTATGGAAGCCAAGGTTCCTCAAGAGCATCCTTTGCTCTGGCCAGGTGCAGCACCAAATCTCATCTGACACTTTGATAGTATCGGGGTCCTCAACCAGAAGCTGTAAGGACACAGCCTATAAAGTGTCAGATGTGCTCTTCCTCTCCCAGTTAATAGTCCCAAACCATTCAGTGACTGCAGTAAGCAGAATGCCACAGTTGAAAACTTCAACTCTGGTCTTACAACTAGCTACAGAAACAAGAACTACAGGCGCTTTCATGTTGAATTTCTTGTTTACTAAACTATATTTGCATGAAATGATTCCCTCCTACTGATTTACATGAAGTTGATTAGCATACACTTTTCAGATAAGTTTTGGAATTGTAGAATGTTTTGGTATGTTGGGTTGAAAGTCCAGGTGTGGACTTATACTTCCCAAGGGTGACCAGAAGTGGAGGAGGGAGCAGCATCACACGGACAGAGTACAGTAGAGTCACGTGGACAGGACAGGTAGTGAGTGCTGCTGATGGTGGGTGCACATGAAGGAATGTTTGGCGAGCAGACCTATGGCCACACTGCTGGGTGCTGAGCCCCAGGAGCTCCATGACCAGCCCTCTCCCTGGGAGGTTTCCCCATCTTGGAGGCACTTGGTGAAGGGCAGAAGCAAGAAAACAGGAATCAAGTTTCTAGCTCCCAGCTGAAGTTTTGCCTGACTGCAGTTAAGTGAGAAGGGCAAGGTGGTAGGATCTTGGCAGCTTGCGTTGTTTTTTAGAAGTTCACTGGGCTGGTGGAATCTCATGTGCTTCTACTGGGTATGTGTTTGGGAGGGGGGAAGGAGAGAGGTACTGGGTGCTCAAAACATTGCACAGGCACAGCCAGGGATCTTCAAAACCACCAAGGCTCAGAGCCCATTCCCAGCCCCGCCCTCCTCAGCCCAATGCCGCTTTCTCATTCTGTTTCTTTGGCCCTTTCTGTACTGGGTAACACACTTGCAGTACACGTAGTTTTTCTTAAACAGCCAGCACGTTTGCTGTTTGACCAGTGAAGTCTGGAGTAATTCAATCCTAGGGTTAAAACGCTCCTTTAAAAAAAACTTCCATAAGTTAATACTATGAACCAAGCTCTTGCTTTGACCTATTTTCTTTTTTAAAAGATAAATTAAAGTGGTTTATCTCTCTGAAAACAGGCCCATTTACAAACTTTTGAGGAAAAGTCTTCCTTTCCCTATCACTATGTCCTCCTTTACTCTTTGGGGACTTGTCCTGGAAATCCCAAGCATACTACAGGAAGCACTTGATTTAATGCTCTTTAATACCTGACACACAAAAGCACAAATGAGTTAAACCAAAGAAATGAAAGCTTCGAAGGGAGAAACTATACAAAGAAAAGGTTAGAAAGGGAAAATGGATAAAATCACAGTTCTACTAATGACAAAGAATTATTATGAGCCCAGCTCTGCTAAGTAATCATTTAATCCCCAGCAAAAAAAAAAAGGCTTATGTGCAAATAATGTACTGCAGAAGCTCTTAAGGAAATTGTGAGACCCTGAAATTCTATAATGAAGCACCCAAATCAATAATTCCCCTTTCTTATATAATTGGGGGGTCAAAAAATTTCTTTTATTCTGGGGTTATGTGCATAAGATATCATTTATCAGAAAGGTGGGAAGTGAAATATTTGATAGAATTTTTTTTGGTTATTGACAAATCAAGAACAAACTTTAAATATATTGACTACTTTTGAAGGAAATGTGTTTTTTATTGTGTGTGTGGGGTCATACCTGGCTATGCTCAGGGCTTACTCCTGGTTCTGTGCTCAAAGGACATTACTGGTGGAAGATGACAGTGTTTGAACCTGGGCCAGCCACATACAAGGCCTTAAATTTTGCACTATCTCTCTGGTCCTTTCAAAAAATCTTCCTAGCAAGCACTACACACATTCCGAACTTGGCACACAGGAACAAATGGAATCATCTTTGATGGTCAAAGCTCTGTTCTCCAATGAGCCAGACCCTCCAAAGGGGCTGACACAGAAGCTCCCTGTCTCACTCAGTCTTTCATCACTTCCTGTGTCTACATTTTGAATTCTTCTCCATTGTCCCTGAGGGACCATCTCTCCAAGTTTTCTTTGTATTGTCTCTGTGACTTGAGCAAGAAACCTAGTGAGTTCCCCTGAGAAACTTCAGATGTACCTGCAAAGGTGCATAAGGAAATACTAGATGGTGACAGAGAGAGGTGCTGAAGGTAGGCACATGGCCAGTGAAAGGGTGAGTGTCCGTCCCTATGTAGGACCTAACAGTCCATTTAACTGCTCAGGTTAGTTTTGCTTTTCTATTTTGTTTTTTGGGCCACACCAGCTGTTTTTGGGCTAGTCCTGGCTGTAATCTCAGGGATTACTCCTGATGAGCTCACAGGTACCATATTGGATGTCAGGGATTGAAGCTGGATCCACTGCATAAAAGGCAAGTACCTTACTCACTGTCCTATCTTTCTGGTCCATCTGAGATTTTTTTTTAATGCTGGGATTTTTCTGAGTTGAGAGGTGAAGTGAGGTTCAACTGAAATACATGCATGACATCTCTTTGACATATATTCCACCATCATATAGGTCAGTAACTTTGAGGAAAGTAAGAAAGTGAAATTCTCAGATCTCCGAATGTGTGTTTTCAAAGTTCTAAGATGTTTTCTAAGGCTCAGCGGTCCTGAACATGTACCCTGAGTGAAAAACTGGATTGCAAATGTTGATTCTCCTAATCAATGAGCAGAGAATGTGTTTCCATTTCCTTGTGTCCTCTCTTATACTAATACCCAAGACCAGGCTAAACATGGATCATAAGGACTTGTCAATGGGTGGGATCTTCTGCAAGTGTGTGAGAGTCAGAGGTTAGGTAAGACAGAAAAGGGAACAGTGTGCTTACAATTGTTGGAAATGGTAATACCAGCCTAGAACTGAGCATTGTATGTAAGCAAAGGGATATACATGATAACCCCAAACGTATGTATGCAAGCCACAATGTATGAGAGAGGAGGGAGGGAGAGAGAGAGGACGGAAGGGAGAGAGGGAGACAGACAGACAGAGACAGAGACAGAGAAGAGGCAAAGTGCTTACTATAGAGGCAGGCTGGGGGAGAGGGGAGAGAATCAGTGGATATTGGTGCTGGGAAGTGTTCACTCTGGAGGGATGAGTACTGGAACACTGTATGACTGAAACCCAATCATGAACAGTTTTGTAATTGTCTCTCATGGTGGTATAATAAAACATCATCACTCTCACCATCATCATCATCATCATCATCATCTAGGCTGCAGCTTTCATTAGATGATTCCTGTGAACTGTTGACAACACCAAGTAGAACTGAACTTTATCTTGTTGTGGACAAAGGTGGGTAGCAGCTCCAGGGCTAAGCCATCCCCAGGTTATACAAATGCAGATTCAGGTCTGGACCCTGGACACTCCCTCAAGGCTGCCTCCTCTTCTAGTCTCCATTTCTAGGCTAATTTTCTCTTCTAAAATATTTAGGAATTCTACTCAAATTAAGAACTGATAAACATGCTGAAAAAAGCAATTAGAATGAGCCTAATGAAAAGATTAACCTGTATTTACTGAAAGTTAATTACCTGAAGTGTAGTATGCTTGGTGCTTTAGGGGACAGAGAGAATCAGAAATAACATCTACTTTATGGAAGCAAGAGACGGCTCAGCACAGGCTGAATTAAACAACAATGCAGGTGTTCAATCAGAAACAAGAAGACAGAAAACACAACCTGAAGTGGAGCAGACGCTGTTGCAGGGATGCCCACACTGCCAAAGTCACTCCTAAACTCTCAATAAACAGTGAGATCCACTTAGCTGAGAGTTGGGTTTTCCTTGGGTCTTTCGTCAAAGGTAAATCATGATAAGGAAATGGTCCAGGAAGTTATTTCTGAAGGGGCAAAATGATTTCCCTAGGAAGCAAGAAAGAGCAGGGCCCATGTCTGGAGAAGCCCAGCACGTTGTGGTCATTGTTGTAGGGGACTCAAGCCTTCAAAGGGAGGCTAGGGCTTGCTCACAGCCCAAAGCACTAGACTTCAAGGAGGGATGGAGAACTGACTGATGCTCTAGGCAGGAAATGACCCAAATGCATATTTAGAACATTCCGTCCAGAGTTGCACACACATACAGAGAGGGAAGACTATGGAGCTGGGGCAAAAGTGAGGGGGACCCTTGGAAATGTACACAGCAAGCAGTGGTAATTCTTAAAGCTATCTTTTCCCATATGCATTGCAAGCAGATGTGAGTAAGTGACGAAGCCATATAAAGTTGAGCAGACCCAGGGGACATTCTGAGAGAGAGGGAAAGAGAGTGAGAGAGGGAGAGAAAGGGAGAGAGAGGGAAAAAGAGAGGCAGAGAGGCTGAAAGAGAGAGAGGAGAGAGGGAGGGGGAGAGGGAATGAGGAAAGAGAGGGAAAGAGGTAGAGAGAGAGAGAAATGGAGAGGGAGGCTGAAAGAGAGAATAACTGGGGTGCAGTGAAACAAATAAGCTGCTTAGGGCTTTTGGTTGTTGAGGTTACAATATGGTGGGATATTATATTATTATTATTATTATATTCAAGAGATCCCTTAAAGAGATGGCTTGTGCTTCTTGAAGGGACCCAACGGTGGGGATTAGTGGGTCCAGGCAGCAGAACTTCAGAACTGGCCCTGACCCAGAGCTTCAGGCAGCAGAAGCTCTGGGGAGGGCCAGTGAGGAAATACTAATGCAGGCTTGCTTGTATCATTTGTATCACTTTCGTCTTCCCGTTGTTCATCGATTTGCTTGAGGGGACACCAGTAACATCTCCATATGTCCTGTTACATGCTACTATAGCCCAAGGGCATCTGCTTGCTCCAGGAACATGAAGAGCCTCAAACTATTTCTTAATGGGAATGAGGTCTATAATTGTTACTGGTATTGGGCATATATGTTATATATATATGACATGGGTAGCTTGCCAGGCTCTGCTGTGCAGGTGGGATACTCCTGTAGTAGTAGCCTCTCATATCATGCACTTATTGATGAACACGGGGAAAGATCGGCTTTTCTGCTGGGTGGAGCTCTGACGAACAGTGGCGTCTGGATGTTGAAAATGGCAGCCCTCATGGTGTGGGGGGGCTCCTCTGGCTTCTTGAGAGGCTCTGCTGGGATGGAAGACCAGGGCTAGACCCCACCTTCCTTCCTGGGCACCTCATGATCAGCTGGGCACAGGGAGTGCCAGTGGCAGCTCTATTCTGTGTATCTGAGTCACTGGATCAGGCATACCTGGGTTTGAAATAGACTGCTGTAGGGTGGGACTCAACAAGCTGTGTTGCTACCAAAGAATTAAGTTATTTGACTGGTACTTCATTTTGAGAAGTTATAAAAAATAAAAGCCAGCTGTGAATGTTCTATATAATGAGTGTACAGAGGTCAAAACCTTAGCTGTGGTATTGTTACTAGTGTTTGGAAGATGTAGTCATTGAGGAAGGACAGTTTCCTTCCTTCCTTCCTTCCTTCCTTCCTTCCTTCCTTCCTTCCTTCCTTCCTTCCTTCCTTCCTTCCTTCCTTCCTTCCTTCCTTCCTTCCTTCCTTCCTTCCTTCCTTCCTTCCTTCCTTCCTTCCTTCCTTCCTTCCTTCCTTCCTTCCTTCCCTTCCTTCCTTCCTTCCTTCCTTCCTTCCTTCCTTCCTTCTTTCCTTCCTCCTCCTTCCTTCCTTCCTTCCCTTCCCTCTCCTTCCCTCCCTCCCTCCTTCCCTTCTTACCTCCCTCCCTCCTTCTCCCTCCCTCCCTCCCTCCTTCTCTCCCTCCCTCCCTCTCTCCCTTCCTCCCTCCCTCCTTTCTCCCCTCCCACCCTATTTCCCCCCCCTCCCATTTCTTTTGCTTTTATAAATGCATTTTACTGAATCACCGTGCCATACAGTTAGAACACTGTTCGTGATCAGGTTTCAGTCACACACTGTTCCAACACCGTCTCTCCACCAGTGCACATTTCCCACTGATGTGCCCCTTTACTCTCCTGGCATTTCCCCACTCCCAGCCTGTCTCTATGGCAGACACATTCCTTCTTTCTCCTTCTCTCTCTCCCCCATTGGGCATATGGTTTTATAATAAAGATTTTGAGAAGTTACCATGTTTGTTCTTTTACCTTTTCTGCATGCAGTTCTTACACAGTAACCATTAACCACTATCCCCATCATAGTGGTCTCTCCCCATCCCAACAGCCTTTTCCCCAGAGGCTGAAGCAGATTCTAAGCGTGGAGCAAACTTCCTGGCCTTGTTTCTACTGTCCTTGGATATCGGTTTCATATCATGTTTTTACACCCCACAAATGAGTGCAATCACTTCCTCCTTCTTTACCTGTGAGTGCGCAGGCATTATTCCTGCTTCTGTGCTTGGAGTCTCACTTCTTGTGTGGGGGCTTGGAATACCCTCTTGGTCTAGGGGTTGAACTGCATCAGCCACATGCAAGGCAAGTACCTTATTTCCTGTGCTATTTCCCTAGCCCCAGTCCTAATTTTGTCTTAAGCAGCATGGGGATCTGTACCCCAAACACATGATATTTGATTAAAATACAAAAAAAATTGCTGTACACAACAGTACAATAGGAAAGAAGAGGCAAATATCTGAAAGTCAGAAGTTTGTGCTAAATCAATATCAACTGCATTTGCATCTGAATCGGGCACCAATTAATCCTCTGGCAAAATTCAGAAAAATAAGATGTGTGTCACTTTTACTTTTGCAGATGAGAGGACCAAGCTTTTAAGATGTTCGATAGTTTGGCAATACAGCTAGAAAGTGTCTGGGCCGCAGGCTGGCTGTGAAGATGTCAAACCCTGCAGTGTCAAAGTATGACCAAGACAGTATCCAACCTGCTTTCTGCAAACCCATAAGATCATGAAGATTTTAATTATATAGAAAGCACAAAAGTTTTATTTTAAAGAGAATCTGAAAGCAATTAGTCAAATAACCACCATCATCGTCATCATCAAGATTCAAAATTGGAGTCCTGCCCCACATTATCAACCTGCTGGCACACCTCACACACACACCCCAAATTTCCCTGGACCATTTTTTTGGTTCTAACACTTTCCATCCCTCACAGATAGCAAGTGGACATTTTAATAATAGCTTCTTTGCTTTCCTGCTCAGGAATAAATATATAACCAATGTAATTAATCTTTGCATGCTTCTCCACCTCATATTAATGGAATCACAGTGCATGTGTTTTATGCATTTTTTGGTTTGACATGACTTTTATCAATCTGATTCTGTGTTGTGTATGTAGTCATACTTCATTCATTTTATTGCTCTATTGTATTTGTGGAAGAAACTGATTACTTTTACTACAACTGAGGTTTCACCTGTTTCTTATTTTGATCAATAATTCAATAGAAGTACACTCATTTCTCTGTGAGTCTAAGTTTTCTGGAATCTATCCTGACTAGAATAGTTGGGATATGTTCTATTTATAAGACAATCACTATCTATCTTTCCGTTCATCATCTATTTGCTAGGCGGGCACCAGTATTATCTCCATATGTCCTGTCTCATGCTAGTAGAACACAAAGGCATCCGATTGCTCCAGGAACAAAAGAGCCTTAAACAATTATATTAGGCCATGGGAATGACCTAATATAAATGTTACTGGTATTGGCATATCAAATATGACACAAGCAGCTTGTCAGGCTTGCCATGGCCATTTATAAGACAATGCCCCAACTAATTTTCAAAATTCTATGGCATAGTACACAGGCCTTCTCTCTTTGCCCAAGGAACTCATGAAGAATCACACTTTTCATTTTTTTTTATGGTGTCCAACATGTACAGGAACACAGCACTGCTCTATGGTATATGTGTACAGGAACACAGCACTGCTCTATGGTATATGTGTACAGGAACACAGCACTGATCTATGATATTGTTGTTACCACTTTTGTTTCCTAGTTTATAAAAGAGGTTGAGTGTATTATCTATATCTTGACTGTTTCTGTTCCTTGCCGGGCAGAGCCTGGCAAGCTACCGTGTTGTATTTGACATGCCAACTACCAGTAACAACTATGGACCTCATTCCCATGACTTGATGGAATGGTTTGAGGCTCTTTATGTTCCTGGAGTGGGCAGATGCCCTTAGGCTATATTTCATGTGACAGGACGTATTGAGATGTTACTGGTGCCGCTCGAGCTAATTGATGATCTACAGGAAGACAGCGATACAGTTTTTGTGATGTACTTTCCAGATCCTTTTCTTCATTAATATTGATTCCAGAAAGAATTCCTTTGTTCTGTATACTATTCTTTTTATGGTGGCATACACTGTAACATCTCCAACTCTATTTCTTATCTACAGGCACTGCAGTTGTGTGGTATTTTGATGAAAAGGAATGTCCTTTTCTCCTCTTCCACCTCCTCCTCCTCCTCCTCATCTCCCCTACCCCAATAGACTCTTCTGGCTTGCTTTAGGTTGAGAAGAAAACTGGTAACAGCTGGTTGGGGATGGTTTTTGTTTGGGGAGCCCTTCTGAGACTATGCTATGAGCTGAATTCTCCTTATAATGCTAATTCAAGAGAAATGCCTCCAAAGTGCCTCAAGTACCTAACCTCCCAGTCAGTTTGTTTTTAAGTGATAGTTCATGTTTAGGGGTCATTTAGGGAGGCAGCTTTACCAAAAAATGGACAATGGACAAGTACCAGGTGGCCTCAAGGTGCTAGGAGAGCGATGGTCTCGTTCTATGACACTATGGTCTCCTTTCATGGCAGTCTATATTAAGTTTTTCACATAGTTAAGGGAGAGCTGCAAGTACTGGTGCTGAGAGAGGCTTACTTCTAGCTCAGGGAAATATTTCAAGGTGCAGAACAGTAACATGCATGGTTCAGAATTTGACAGTCTCCTTACTGCATGGAGATTTACATGACTGTCTGTTCAATTGATACGCTAGTTACTGGGTACCTTGTGGATCTGCAGTCTTACTTAGAAGCTGATGCACAGAAGACGCAAAACAAAAAAGCCAAAACATTAGTAAACAATACAGCAAGCCAGCAAATTTCTTCCTCCTCTTAGTTAGCCACACCCAGCAGATTTCTCCCTCCCATTAGCCAGATCCATTACTCTGGTCTGAATACACAACTGTAGGTCTTGGCCAGGGAAGGAAGTACAACAGTAATAAGCCCTGTGTTCAGAAGCCTGTCAATAAGTGAGAATGAACACACTGTAGGGACACTTTGTACCTATGAAGATTATTAAAAGAGAACCAGATTAAAGAAAAGAAAAATGGGAGAGTTATTTATACAGATGTTAACCTACGCTGAGTAAGTTAAGGGAAAGGTTTATCTGAGAAATGCATCTTTCAGCTGAACTTGTCACTTGGACCAATTTAATCAAGAGGAAATATATCATGAACCATTATTTGACCACTTCTAACAGAAAAGATCACCTAATGAGAGACAGCTTTCAATGTTCTATTCACAGAATGACGTACTGTAGATTTCCATATCTAGAACTGAGCACGCCTCTCCCTTTTTGCTTTAACAATGCCTAGAAGGCTATAAAGGCCTAGGAAAAGGGAACTTTGGTGGTCTTCCTTGACGTAAGTGGAGAATGAAGCAAAGTATCTAAGTTTATCTCTACCTCCACACTCCCAAACTGTATGTATTAGCCGTGAAGTAGTGGAGAGGAGTCCTCAGTGAGAAACCGATGTCAGCTAGAATGAAAATTCATGATATTTGCATGAAGGGACCAGCTGGGAGAGGTGGAGACCATGAAAGGAAATGCCTGTGTGATAATTAAGCCTTTCCAATTAGCAAAGCCACGACCACGAGGAGAGCTGAGCCAACAGCCTTTCAAGGGGACAATGCTGGAGAAAGCAGATTTCTGATTCTGGAGAAAGAGTGAGTGTGGCAGGAAAGGGTCACAAGACAGGCCTTTGGTAGAGGAACACAGGCTAGGAGTGCCAGGCTAGACAGAAGATCCACCAAATGGATTAAGTCAATGCTGATATTCGATTCCTTGACTCTAGTGAATGGTGCCCTGGGCTAAGCCAAAGGGAAGTCAGAGCATAAAGAACCCACTGACCCTCGGAGTGAAGTCAGCCATGTAGGGTACAAGGTAAGGGCAGAGAAGTGAGAGTCAGTAGGAAACAAATCCAACAAAAATTATGACTACATTTGTTTTGGGGCATTTGTGTCCTGAGGTTATAACAAATGAAATAGCTCTGACAAAATCAAATAATATTATTCTTTGTAGTAAGGGGACTAAGTTTCTGAATCAAGTTCTACCAATTCAGTTCTTGAACAAATAATCCCCATTGGCTACCTAGCACCATCAGTTGCAGGTTTATCACTTTGCTTTCTCCATAATGGTCACATTTTTAAGGTGTTTAATTTTCTCAGGAAAGCAGAATTGTAATTGTCCATAACAGACATCCTCTGGGAACTCTATCTTGGGCTTCTTCATTGTGCCATGTCAAAATGTATTTCCTATAGCTCTCCATGGCTTGTCACATACAACCAGAGGAGATCTGATACATGTACAACGCAACCCAGACTTTGCGCAAGGTTTTTGTTTTTTACACAGAATTCTGTTTACTGGAAGAATCAAACAAAAATGCTTCAGAATGTCATAAAAATAACATGCAGAGTGGATGTCTAGGCTCCAAACATATTTGTTGGTTTGTTTCCAGCACACACAGGCAATGCGAGCATCAGTGCCGGGCTACCCTCATGACTCCGATGATGATTAAATGTGACAGGTGACTCCCTATGTGAATACTTGATCCCTCAATTAAAAGAGAAAAGAGAGAACAGCTTTCCCAGGGCAGAAGCCTGCAGGATTAAGGCTGTGTGCTCCTAAAAATGGCACCCGCTCGAGTCCGAAAGCCGTGGTGCTGGGGGAAATTCTCCCTGACATGCCGGTCGGAGGTGTTTCATAAAAGTTACAGGAGGTTTGCGCAGAACTGTCAGGCAGTTTTCCTGAGTGGGTCACCACATTGCCGACTGCATTTCTCCTGTTGAAATTCATATTTGGGGAAAGAAAACAGAGTCACAAGGAGTTTTTAGAAAATGACAGTCAAGTAAAAAGGAAAACTGGAATTTTGTTGGACCCAGAGACAAAGGAAAGCTGAGATATTAGGGAGTTTGAAAAATCTCACCAAGACAAAGATAGTGGATAAAGGGAAAAATGCAACTAGGTGCTTCTTCTTGTCACGGTTCCGGAGGACCCTTCTCTAGAGGGGAGCCTCGATCAAGAGTAGAGACAGATTACAAGAAATGAATTTGAAAAATCATCCACCCCTTGTTTGTGTTACATTCATATTTAACTGACTGCCCTGTCTTGAGTAATTAAGTTGCTTAATACTCATAAATTGGCATTTTCCATATCTGAGTGTGGCAGTAACAATACCTACTTCATGTACTAGTCACTGAATTAAAGTACCTGGCACACAGCTATAAATGACCACAGCAGTAATTAGTATTAGTATTTGTAGTGAAAGGGAATCAAATACTTCTTTTTTCATATAGGGGAAGCACCTTATAGACATATGCCTAAATATAGCTATATTAAAAAATTGGTTAATCACTATTACTATCATTTCTTAATGCTTAATAGACACATTCAGTAAATAAATAATAATTTTACAACCATTTTAATGATAGTATACACAGATATATTTATTTATCTGAAGGTTGCACATATAGAAAATATAGTTAACTGGTTTCTGTGCAACCCATACCAGAAATAACATTTATGTTCTGAAAGGCAAAATGAAATGTTCTTCTAATTAGATCTCTCATCTAGTATATATTTAACATAAATTATATTTATATTATGTGTGCTATATTGTGTACTATATGAGTCCACAAAAGGGATATATTTTCTATAGTTCTTTGCCCTATACTTTTATACTTTTATATGCCTGTGACTGTTATTTGCTCTTTTTTTAACAGGATCACTTCTGTTCTCATGCATATTCATCTATGAATTTTCACAAACCACTGAATCGAGCAAAAGCGTTCCTGTGTCTCCAGTTCTCTTTCCTTTCTCCAGGAGGCCTATGGAGCATTGTCTAAAGTGATCTTCTACTGTGCTGTCAGTCCCCGGAAGACAGCACTGGAAGACCATGAAGGCAGCGGCAGATACACCCTCTGCCGGAGCTACACCACATGCTCTGCTACACCACATGTGATCCTCATTATTTTTAATGCCACAGACACATCTTCCTCAAATGAGGGAACAGTGTTTACTCCATTACATTTCCACGATTTGGTATCATACCACTTCTACATGCCCGTAGCATGCTCACCTCCAGAAAGTCAACTTGTGGGGACAAGAGCTGGTGTGGCCCCTCTGGGTTGTGAGATGGAGATTCCTTTTAAAAATGAAAAACCAAGTGGCTGTGGGGCTGGCAAGATGGCCTTGAAGGCTCAGAGGTGATGCCTTATAGGAGGAAGGGCCTGAGTTTGATTTCTGGTACCATAGTGGTACCTTGGCACTCCCCAGGCCATGATGCTCAGGGCCAAGCTTCTGAAAGGGCTGAAGGCACATGAGAGTTGGGCAATTCCCAAGAGTCACTGTGGTTAGGCAACTGCTAGGCGTGACTTACAGACTCTGGCTATGACACTTGACCCTCCATGTTGCTTCTCACTGAGGGGTGGTGACTCAGGAGCATCCTGGAGGAAGTCAGAGATTCTAGGATTCTGCTGGAAAGTGCAGCCTTCAAAGGATGCCGGTGCCACAGACGCTGTGACCAGAGAAGTAGACACAGGCATCACAGCGTCATCTGTAGGTCCATGAAAGCAAGGGAGCAGATCGGGCAGGCCATGTGAAGAAAGCAGAGCTGCAGGTATGGAATGAGCAATAATGACTCTGAGCTTAAAGAGTCTCCTTGGTGGACAAAGGTGAGTAAGTGGTCAGGAGCATTATTCACAGGAGCCAAGTCACAGACGTGTGAATGTGTCTCCGGAAAGAGAGGGGTCACTCGAGCTGCAGCTTCGCTCGGTGGGAGTCTAGAGTGCGTTGGCAAAGAGGGTAGGGAAGTGCCACTGAACTGCCATGGAGATGTGTTGCCACACTGCTCTGTGAGGGGAACCGCTGTCCACAGGACACACAGTGTGGCCTCGTGCTTGCCCAGCAAATGCTGCTTTGATCCCTGCATCATATAGGGATGGATGTCGATGGAAATGTTTGTCTTAAATGAACATAGCAGCCCTTATTCATTTTTATCTTCTGGTTTTAAAAAGTTGACTGCATTTTATTATTCTTTCTACAATATTTTTACTTTGTTTTAAACAATCATGAAGATTACCATCTGAACTATTTTAAAATACACAGCATAGCAGAGGTAACTAACTGTACATTGTTATAGATCATATTTTTTCTTTTTCTTTTTTGGTATATAAGGGAGGTTTGGGTCAGCTGCAACATTGTGTAGGCTTATTCCTGGTTCTTCTCTGTGCCCAGGGATCCCTCCTGCAGGCTCAGGGTACCTTATATGGTGCAGATTCAAACTTAGGTCAGTCAGATGTAAGACAAGGGCCTTACTGCCTAAATGATCCCCACCCCCTACAATAGATCTTTGGATCTTGTATTCTTGCAAAACTGACAGTCTAAACCCAGTGACCAATAGCTCTCCAAAGCCCAGTCCTTGCTCCCTAGTGACTACATGTTACTTGCTGATGTTACGTATTTGACTCCTTTAGATATCTTAAATAATGGGGGCCGGGCAGAACATTGTCCTTTCCTTTTGTAACTGACTTTATTAATTTTTAGCATAATGTCCTCAAGGATCATACATGTCTTTTAGCATGCAAAAATTTCCTTCTTTCTAAAAGAGGCGGAATATATGTCCACATTTCATTCATCCCAGCTCTGTCTGTCCATAGACACTTGAGTGACTTCCAGCTCTTGCTACTCTGAATAATATTACAATGATAAGGGTGCATAAAACTCCCCTCAGGATTCTATTTCCCATTATCTGGGGAAATATCCAGAAGCGGGATTGCTAGATGATATGGTCATTCTATTCTTAACTGTTTGAGCAGTTTTCTGTTCTGCTTCCCATTACAACTGCACCATTGTTTTGCTATCAGTAAGCACAAGATTCTAATTTCTGTACATCTTCATCAGCACTTAAAAAGATGTTCTGCTTTGATTTCTGAGGATGTAATCAGCACCTTTTTAAAAAAGTGGGTATCTATTGTACACTGGAAACTATTCTTAGCACTTCAGGAATATCATGGAGCAAAAGATTATAAAACAAGGAAAATGATATGACTGTATGAGGCATGTCTGAAAACCAGGAATGAAACTTCCAGCTCCTTGAGGGGGCGAAGAACAGGTTGGGAACCAAGAGAACAGAAACCATGACAGCAAGAAGCTGTTCTCCAGCCCCAAGAAAGGATTATTGCCAGAGTAGTATGAGTGATCACTTCACTCTGAATCAGCTCTGAAAAACAGAGGGCTTGTTTTTTCAACAGCTCCCAATGGCTTGAGAGGAAACCATTTCTATGACAATATGTGATAGGTGGCCGATGACACATGACATTCCTAGCAGAATATTTGTGCTTCCTATCTTGTCACTTGGAGCAATTATTCCAAATTTGTAAAATGGCAGTCTTTTGTACCTTAAACTGAAGATGCATTTAATTTTCTCTCTTTCTTTTAGGTTTACAAAATCCTAGTAGTAAGATGAACCATTTAGGATTATAACTAACACAGTCAAGATAATGGAGCCAAGAGTGTGAAAAATGAGTGTAGAGAACCTGATCTAAGATAAGGGTCAAGGCAGGTGGTAGCACCTAGATTTGAAAAGCCACCAGGAGCCATGCAGGAGCTTCTCCACACAGGTGGCACCTTGATCAAATTCTGCCTTGTCATCACTTGTTTATATGAGACCTGATAGCCCTGAGGTTGACCAAGGATGAGGAACACACATCTGGATCTTTGCAGGATGGCGGCACTCAGAGACCACTGAAGTTGCATTCTGAATGGACACATTTCAGTGACATGGGCATGAGAACTTCTGTGTTTGGGTCCTCTGACAGAGACCTGCAGGTGGGACGGTGTGAGAAGTGAAGTGGAGCAAACATGAGGTTGAGCATCTGGAGAACACACAGATTTTGATTGGGGCCACTAAGGCATGAGGAGACACCAGCTAGGGATTGTTGAGTTGAGGAAGTGATAAAGATCCTGCGGAGGTTCTGGCAGGAACAGTGGCTCAGCTGGAAGATGCACAAAGGAATGTGGCCACGGTGGCACATAGAGGAAAATCACTTCAGTGGGATATTTTGATGACTTGGATCTCTTTGGTGATGTCCCAGAAACCATTCTTGTTGTTGCCCACAGGATGATTTCAACTGACTTCAGTGTCCCTCAAACACAGCTGACTTCAGAATCGTCATGGGGAATTGACCTGTGGCTGCGTCCCCTCTTTGGAGCTGATGATTGTATGCCACTCATCAGCTACAACTGGAGTGGAGCAAAACTGCCCTGGAAAATTTATCTCTGGCCAAACAGTTCATTTATGGGGAGGAGGAGCACAATGGAGTGTTGGAAAGAGATATTTAGGCACGAATGTCTCCCAGCTCCACCCGGCCTTCCTGCTGGACAACTCAACCTCCTGACTCTTTCCCAGGCCTAAACAGAACCTGACTCCCAGCCTCTGCTCACAGTACCTTCCCAGACAAGTTCTGCCCAGAACTTCCCTCTCTTCTATGCCCAAATCCTCAACTATAATGTACACTTTTCAAAGAGGGCGTGGCTGGCACCTTCCTTGTTATTACTGTTTGTGTGTTAAAGGTGCGCAAGTGATAAACTTCACCATGATTCTGAAAATTCTCCTTGCTTTGATTCTTTTCAGCAGCTGAAGAAGCAGAGGGTGCAGGGAATCTTTGGCAATGCTACACAGTGTTCACAAAATCTTAGGAGCAAGAGACCACTAAGAACACACAGGAAATAGTGTGGTGTTGAAGAGAATGTGAAGAGACTGAGACCAAAGATTTGTGGGTCTCCTTATCATCTGGTACCATGCTGAGTGCATATGCACATTTCAGCCTGGCGTCCAGGAAGCATGTGCCACCAGGAAGACAGAGGAGCGTGACCCCCTGTCAAGCGAATGGAAAGGGGCAAACTGAAAGTCAGAGAAGAGGATCTTGGATCATGCTCTATCCTGAGGAAGGAGGAAGACTGTGGGCACAGATAGACAGAGGGCAGGAACTGTGGGCTTCCTTTCTATAATCAAGGATTATAGAACTGGGGTTCATGACCATTCAACAAACCTCCCAAAGTATTCATTCTTTGGAGATAAGTTTTGGTTGGCCACAGCACCACCTCTCAGCCAGCATGAAGTCACAGACATTACAGTGTCTTCCACTGTCCCCCTCCCCCTGCACCCCAACACATATAACACACATACACACACACACACACTCATACACACATCCTTGTCACTAACTCTGAGAAAGCAGCTTGTCACAGGTTGGGATGGCATTAATGGGAGGTTAAAGAATCCAGACTTAATTCTTGGAAGGTGCGAAGGCTTTGGAAACAAGGGGGCAAGATGTTCCCGACAGACTCTGCCTCCAGGCAGTGGGCAGTGACAACTGGAGGGTGGAGAATGATGGAGTGGATAGAATTTTAGTGTAAGAAGAAAAGTCTAACACCTTGCACAAAAATCAGATCAAAATGGATTAAAGATCTCAATGTCAGACCTGAATCCATAAAGTACGTTGAAGAAAATATAGGAAAAACCCTCCACGACATCGATGCTAAAGACATCTTCAAAGGTGAAACACCATTAACAAAGCAACTAGAAGAAAATATAAATATATGGGACTACATGAAACTGAAGAGCTTCTGCACCTCGAAAGAAACAGTGACCAAGATAGAAAGACAGTCGACAGAATGGGAAAGAATATTCACCCAATACCCATCTGATAAGGGGTTAATATCCAGGATATATCAGGCACTGGTACAAATACATAAGAAAAAAACAGCCAACCCCATTAGAAAATGGGGAGAGGAGATGAACAGAAACTTTGACAAGGAAGAAATCCGAATGGCCAAAAGGCATATGAGAAAATGCTTATCATCACTAATCATCAGAGAGATGCAAATCAAAACAACAATGAGATATCACCTCACACCACAGAGAATGGCCCATATCCAGAAGGGTAAAAGCAACAAGTGCTGGCGTGGATGTGGGGAAAAGGGGACTCTCATACACTGTTGGTGGGAATGTCGACTTGTACAACCTTTCTGGAAAACAATATGGACATTCCTCCAAAGACTAGAAATTGAGCTCCCCTTTGACCCAGCCATACCGCTCTTGGGAATATACCCTGGAAAGCCAAAAACACACAGTGGAAACACAATCCGCACTTTTATTTTCATAGCAGCACTATTCACAATAGCCAGAACCTGGAAACAACCAGTATGCCCGAGAACTGATGACTGGGTAAAGAAACTGTGGTACATCTACACAATGGAATACTATGCAGCTGTCAGAAAAAAATGAAGTTCCGAAATTTTGCTATAAATGGATGGATATGGAAAGAATCATGTTGAGTGAAATTAGTCAGAAGGAAAGAGAGAAACATAGAATGACTGCATTTATTTGCATGACATAAATATACTAGGTGATCTTACCGAAAGTGGAAATTACCACAAGCGTGTGGGAGTCAGGAGGTTGGTTTAGATAGAGAAGGGAACATGTGTGAATAAATGTCTAAAGTTCTGATGCTAACATAGAACTGAGCATTAAATACAGACAAAAAATGCAAATGATGGCTTCTAAGTGTATGTAGTGCACTTAGAAGTGTACAATGTGTGGGAGAAGGAGGAGAGAGAGGGAGAGGAGAGGAGATAAAGAACCTGCCATTTAGGCAGGATGTGGGACGGGGGAGGGAATTGGGGACATGGGTGGTGGCTGGGGGCACTGGTGGAGGGCGGGGTGCTGGAACACTGTGTGACCGAAACCCCCCAGCGTGAACAGCATTGTAATTGTATATCTCACGGTGGCATAATAAAATGTTAAAAAAAAAAGAAGAAAACTCTAGCACTGGAGAGAAAGGTGACAGAGAGAGAGCATGAGCTCTGCAGGCTGGTGGCCTGGGTTCAATCCTCACTCCCACACAAGGTTCCCTAAGCAACGCCAGAAACAAATCCTGAGCATAGAGTTAGAGTAGCCCTTAAGCATCTCTATGCATAGCCCCCCAAACTGAAATAAAACAGAAAGAAACCTAAGAAAATGCTTGCTGGGCTAAGTGGTCCGGGTACATGAAAACCCCAATACAACAGTACCCCAGAGCATCACCTCTGAAGTACCTGGCCAGCTCTGCCTCAAACTGGTGGGAATAGATCCTTGGACGCCAAGGACTAACTGGGAGCACCTCCGAAAAACACCTACTCTTAAAATGTAGAATCATTGCCTAAACACAAAATAAAAAAAAATGAAACTGTAATGTTTTTTTCAACACAAGATTTTAGAAGACAATGAAAATGTGAGTGCTGGTTTCAGAAAAATTCCCTTTGTTCAATGAATCTATTTTAAAGCTGCTTATAAATGCCCAGAACACAGAAGACACAGATATTCTTTGAGATGTAGAGCATTTTCCCAGCCTAAGCATAGTGATGGCTTCTGCCGCTACTGCTAATTGGGATGAGGACAGTGTTCCTTATGCAAATCATGTCCTAGCACTCAGTGCCGCTGGAATAAATCACCAACATCTTCACTGCCACCTAAGAAGTAGATTTCTTTGTGGAGCATGAAGTGTGACAAGATTTTTGACTGTTTAATATAAGTATCAGCTAGACATCCATTTATTTTTATTAGGAAATTTGTAAAAGTACGGGAATAACTTCAATAACAGAGATAATCACTCATTCTAATTATTAGAGCTTTCTCCATTACCTCAAATATATCTAATGCATTTGCTAAAAGTTTAATTAAAATGAGATGACTGGAATAATTAATGCCATAGTAAACATAAGACAAACCAATACAACTATAATTTTATTCATTCATTCCTTTTGGGCTAGGCAGCAAGAGGCCAATTCAATTTCTAGTAACAAGTTACTTAAAACAGTTTTCTGTGATATTGAGAGTTGGCTTGATATCTGTTTTAATGAGGAACTGAAGTTGGCATTTCATAACTTACGGGGGCATGGAACAGAAAGCCATACCATGAGACACTTAAAGATGTCTTAATATATGAATAAAGTGATTTTTATCCTAAATTATTATGAAATCTTATACTAAATTCCCAACTCAATTATCTACATTATGTAAAGACATGTACAGTGCTTTAAAATACACACAATTCAGGGGCTGGAGCGATAGCCCAGCGGGTAGGGCATTTGCCTTGCATGCAGTTGGCCCATGCTGGCCCAGGTTCTATCCCTGGCATCCCATATGGTCCCCGAGCACCACCAGGAGTTATTCCTGAGTGCAGAGTCAGGAGAAACCCCTGAGCATTGCCGGGTGTGACCCAGAAAGCAAATAAATAAATAAATAAATAAATAGATAGATAAATAAGTAAATAAATAAATAAATAAAATACACACAATCCACTTTATATGAAACAAATATGGAGGTCCAGATCTCTAAGTATTGCTTAAAATTACATAAACATCTACAAATAATATAACAGAATTCTGAGTGATTTTCTAAAAGATAAGCTTATTGAATCAGACAATTTTTGAAATAAAATATACAAATGTATATATATATATAAAAATACAGCTCTCTACTTCTCCAGGGAAGACCCATTAGCTGCCAAACCAAAAAGCCATGGAAAATACCAAGTGCCCCACCAATTCTTGGGCTATGATTTTGTCTCCCCTTCACGGCTCCCAGCGCACATTCAATAAAAAAAGATGCAGTACACTAGAACTATCAAAAGGGAGCACTTTTGAGCCACCAAAATTGTGTGTTAGCCTAAAATCTACAACTACAGACAATGATACTATCTCAGGTTTTATGTGCTAAAATGATCATTAAAAATTAAGCACCACGTATAAGCTGCCATGGAGAATATTAATTTACCTTTGCTAATCATCTTTTTAACTTGAGGCTAAAAGAGTTCACTCACCATTCGGATATTGAGGTTCAGTCTAGGGAGACATTGACGGAGCAAGGGGTGTTGGTGGGTACTCTGGGGGGCTGCAGGTGTTGGGGAGTGTTCTTTTCTGTCTGGCCTCACTCTTCTCATGCACCTGGCACCCGTCTTCCGTGCAGGCCTGGACAGAGACACAGAGCGAGTGTGCTTCACACTGGGGCCCTAGAGCCAATGTGCAGAAAGAGAAATCAGCCCAAGAGTCCACTGGCCTGAGGAATCGGCCTCTTGGACTTCCCTTCACTGCATTCCACATCCTCAGCTTTCTCTCAGTGCTCAGATTTGTCATTTGATGAGGATCTGAGCCAGTCATGTCCAGGATCAGAAGACAAGCCAGAAAAACACAAATTTGTGAATCTGAAATGCACCCCGTGGCCTTGCCGAGATGGACAGTGTCTGCTGAGAGGGGAGAGTCCACAGACTCCAACATGGCACAAGGGAGAGTAGAAGGACCTTGCATCCCACCAACACAAGGAAAGTAGAGATGGGAGCCCAGAGCAGGATACAATGAGGGGGAGAAAGATGAGTAAGCGACTACCATTGCCTCCTTCCTTCCTCCCTCCCTTCCTTCCTTCCTTCCTTCCTTCCTTCCTCCCTCCCTCCCTCCCTCCTCCCTCCCTCCCTTCCTTCCTTCCGTCCTTCCTTCCTTCCTTCCTTCCTTCCTTCCTTCCTTCCTTCCTTCCTTCCTTCCTTCCTTCCTTCCTTCCTCCCTCTCTCCTTCCTTCCTTCCTTCCTTCCTTCCTCTCCTCTCCTTCCTTCCTTCCCTCCCTCCCTCCCTCCCTCCCTCCCCTTCCTTCCTTCCTTCCTTCCTCTCTCTCTCCTTCCTTCCCTCCCTCCCTCCCTCCCTCCCTCCCTCCTTCTTTCCTTCCTTCCTTCTTCCTTCCTTCCTTCCTTCCTTCCTTCCTTCCTTCCTTCCTTCCTTCCTTCCTTCCTCTCTCCCTTCCTTCCTCTCCTTCCTTCCTTCCTTCCTTCCTTCCTTCCTTCCTTCTCTTCCTTCCTTCCTTTCTTTCTCTCTCTCTTTCTCTCTCTCTCTCTTTCTCTCTTTCTTTTCTTTCTTTCTTTCTTTCTTTCTTTCTTTCTTTCTTTCTTTCTTTCTTTCTTTCTTTCTTTCTTTCTTTCTTTCTTTCTTTCTTTCTTTCTTTCTTTCTTTCTTTCTTTCTTTCTTTCTTTCTTTCTTTCTTTCTTTGGATTAAATGTAAGATCAACATGTTTTAAGTAGAGCACAACGTGAAATTCAAGAACTACCTTCATCAAAGCCCATGACCAAGCCAGACTGGGTGACAACAGCAAAGGGCCATTTGTGTATGTGCCACAGGAGATGGTAGCCAGAAAACAAGAGGGCCACTTTTAACACAAACTGCAAAAAAATCCCAAATAAATGTTTAATGCTTAAGGAATATATTACTGCTACTTAATTTCTTGGATAAGCAATTTGACAGGAATTTGAGATATAGATCCAGCATTTTTCCAGCTTATTCTGTGAGAAAATATTAGCAATTTTCATCTTTATGTAACATGTTTGAAAACTACACTGAAACCTCTCTTTGTGTATCTTGAGGTCATATAATTGATACAAATAAATCAAAAGATCTTTCAAAAAGCATCATTAATTTACCAGTCGATAAGAAACAAAGCAAATTCACAGAGCAATGTAAAATACGGATATTTAGTCCATTTTAATGGAAGATAGATTTACTAACATCCTAAAATTTGAAAAATTTAGAATTGTTTCCTGCTTATCAGATGACATTGAAGAAAGACCTTTTAGAGACTTAAAGCCATTAGCATTTATGTTTCTAAACACAGGAAGAACAGGCTGATTTTAAAGGATATTTTCTTATTTTGAAAGAATTAATAATTAGTTGCAAATCATTCAGTTTATGTGTGAATAACAATATACATCAATATCCACACAGATCGACTTTACTTCCTTTTGCAATACTATAAAAGTAGCCAACATCTTCAGGCTAATTTCTCCTCAGTTAAAGAAAGTTTTAGATGTGTTAGATTGTGGCCTAGGCATGAAACTGCATTAAGATTGGGGACCTAATTAACCTAGGTGAGTTTCCTGTAATTCTCGGCTGTGGCATGTGCATACATCTGGAGGAGAGAATCCATCCTCTCCTGAGAACAGAATCTTTACAAATACAGAATAATCAATGGAACTTGTCACTAATCCCTAGCCCCATCCCTTGACAAGCTGTTGGACATGTCACCAGTAGTCCAAGAAAGTAACTTCCTGAACATCAAAATAGAAAAATTAAAACATTTCCAGCTTGCTAAAAGTCCATGTAAAATCCTGGCAGGGAAAGAAGAGTTTTGGGACAGCTGAGTCATCAAACATAACTGATCAAAGAAATATTTTCCCTGGTTTTCCCCAGACATGAAATTAAATTTTTACTTTGGTTCCAGAGTTGGGCCGAGAAGTTTTGGAATAAAACTGGTTTGGAAAAGTTGTCATCAAAGAGCCAGAAAACATTAATTTGACGTATCTCTTAAGAATCCAGACAGTTTACAAGAGAATCCTTGCAAATGAACCCATTTCTTTCTTTTTTTTTTTTTTTTTTTTTTTGGGTCACACCCGGCGGTGCTCAGGGGTTACTCCTGGCTCTTTGCTCAGGAATTTCTCCTGGCGGTGCTCGGGGGACCATATGGGATGCCGGGGATCGAACCCGGGCCGGCACAGGCCGGCCGCGTGCAAGGCAAACGCCCTACCCACTGGGCTATCGCTCCGCTCCAACAAATGAACCCATTTCTAAAGGGACTGTTGAACCAACGGGGTTCTCTGCAGCCACTGTTTGTGGTCCTCACGTAAGCACAGACCTTGGAAGTGTGAAGTGAACAAAGCCATTGTTCAATTCTTCTGATGAGTACCTAAAGAGTACCTAAATGTTCTTAAGGTTGCTTTTGATTGGTTTAATCTAACGGAAGTGATGTAATGAAAGGGATCCAAGCAGTGTCTGGGTGTCAGCCAGCCCCAGAGAGCAAAGCATTTTCAATGAACTCAATGCTCTTGAAATCTGTGCTTTGGAAACTCAAACCAATAGTGGAGTTGATTAAAGGTGACTTTAAGAAATCACAAGGATGTTAGAAGCCCCCTAGTCATTAAGATAAGGAGTTTCCAAAGGGAACAGAAGAGTTGGGCTCTAAAACTGAGTTAGGGTGGGGGTGGTGATACATGCATGAGACTATAATTAACGGGGACCTATGGTGTGCCAGGGGAGGGAACTAGTCAGTTGCATTCAAGGTCAATTCCTTACCTCTCTAGTCTGGAAATGAACAGATTATCCTTAACTCAGATAAAAGACCCACAAAAAGAGGTGATTAGTCATTTACTGGGGATGCAAGAACTGCAATTCAGGCAGGCACCTAGAAAGGGACCTGAGAAAGTAGATGTTGGGGTTTTTAATGGGAACAGAGAATACAGGTTAAGTGTGTAGGAGAGGTGTTTAGTGTAACATGCTGCCCAGTCTGGCTATTGCTTGTGTGTACCACTGGTGGCTCACATTTAAATGTGGGTTTATAGACACAAGTTGCAGCACTGGTGGTGGTGTGTTAAACAGCTCTTGGCTGCACATGACAGGTTACTATTCTACCCTCAGCCATAGTCATTGGTTCCCTGTAATCAGAATGTCTCTTTTACTGCTGGTTTCTCAAAAAACATTTCACAGAACAATGGTTTGGGCCACTACAAGTACCTCTGGGCCTAGAACCAAGAGGCAGGAACCACCTTTCCCATCGGATGGCTCTAAGAAGGCTTCATTTCCGCATCTCTTTCTGTGGGGTCTCTCAAGCAATGCTGGAGCCACCAGGCCCGAGTGCAGGGGAAGCCAAGAGGGCAGTATGTGGTCCTGGGGC
Organism: Cryptotis parvus; assembly: GCA_021461705.1. Classification (NCBI taxonomy): domain Eukaryota; kingdom Metazoa; phylum Chordata; class Mammalia; order Eulipotyphla; family Soricidae; genus Cryptotis; species Cryptotis parvus. The sequence goes on from JAJIBD010000239.1 coordinate 46,681, forward strand.
TGTCTCAAGCTTAGCTCCAGCACCATCTCCCAAGTTTTCACTCTTTTAAATGTGAATCTGGTTTTCATATTGTGTATAGATGGGCTTCAGATGAATTTGCCTCATGATTCTTGAGAATCTTCCAGAGAATTTTTGTAATAAAGCATTTGAGATGTGAATATCTATATTCACAAGATGTGAATATCTATGAGAATATCATATCTATCAGTGACATGAAGATGATGAGTCCAAGCCTATCTTTACGATGTTTGTCTTACTAGCTTCTTTAATTGATAAATTATTACTTTGATTAGGAGCTAACATACTTGACATCACTTTTTTTTTTAAGTGTAGCTTAAAAGGGAACAGCTTCTATCAGAGAGCATGAGCTTGCCAACATATTCCCAATATGGACATTTGACAATAAAGAACTTAATTCAGAAGTATCAGGTTCCTTATGATATGAAACAGAGTTCATTCTCTCATTCACTCCTTCATCCACTGTTGCTTGTTGTGTTTCTGGTTGGCATCAGGCACTGAACGTGACCCTGCGGACAGAATTTAGAAGAGGCAGACTCTGTCCTCTAGGTATTTCTAATCCAGTCAACTGGGACAATTAAATGAAGCCACTTGTAAAACACACCTGGTCTGAGCTTGGAGTGAATCCAAGAGGTTTTAACCCCTTTTCTTCCTCCAATCTAGTACCTGCTCCAGGGGCTCCTTCCCTGTGTATCTTGTTTCCCAGTGATAAGGGAAATTCCACTTGGCTGAGAAATTGATTGCCATCTACCTTGAAAGCTAGTTATTATGTGGAAACTGTGAAATATATAATAATCCCTCAATTAACCAAGTCGAACCTAGAATGTTCTGGTTCATTTAATCTACCAGTTAATAGAGTTAAGTGTAAAGAACCTTTTTTAGTTGAATATTTCCTGAAAGTAGATGGGTGTATTTTCTTCCCTAATAAAAACAGCAGAATCAAAAGAAAATCACAAGTCAATTTATTTCCCTGCCCAGAGCTGAGGCAGCACCTCCTACCCTGTGACAGGCACTCAGTGACTGACATATCCCCTGGGATCTGTCATAGTTTTGTTGGGGGTCACCTTTTTAGCATCGTAGAATTGAGGGCTCACAGTGACATTAATGACAATTTAGATCCAAGTCCTCATTTTAGACTTAAAGACCATAAAACTCTGTGAGGTTAAGTGAATTTTCTCTGGCCACAGTTTGTGGCAAAATTTACATTCAAACTCAGGAACACATGCTCCCCACCTAGCGGTGCGCATGTTTTAAGGTATCATGGCTTTCTAAGACCATCAGAGGGTCGGCTGTGCATTGCTGGACCACAGAGCACATCTCAAAAGTTGCCCGAGGAGTGGAACTTGCTTCCAGCCATTTGCCTCCTTCTGATGAAAATTGAGCACTACAGTTTCTGCTCGGTTTGGGGTGCTTTCCAGCAGCAACTGATGCTTTTCCTGATTTTGATGTTTCCACTGTTTCAGAAGTAGTGTGGATTATCTGTGTTCACATTTGAACATGAAATTAATACACTTCTTCTTGGAAAATAATAGCAAGAAATCAAAGAACTGCTTCCTTAAACCCTCCTGTGCAGAATGTTCCAGGCACACGGAGTCAGAGTTGAATGGGGCTTTTCACAGTGTCTTATGTCCTTGTTTTGTGATGTCAGGTCAGACAGTTAGCAATAGTTGAATGTAGTTTATTTTCTCGTGGTATAATATTTAGAGCATTCAAGAGCATGTTAAGTAAAATGAATGCATACACAGTGTCTACATAAATGTAAATTTATTCATAATCAAGAGCAGAATATTTTCTATGGCATTTATCAAAGCAAATATCCTTATATAGGTATTGCTATAAAATGAAGAGTGTGTTTAAAACAAATAAGGACAATCTCATGTTTATATTCAGTTATTTTCAGATGTGCTATTAAACTTAAAAAAGATAATATTTTATAAAAAAATCAAAAGGAACTACTGAGTATAAATTCCATGGTAATATCAAGGTCTTTTAAAAAGACCTTTGTATAGATCTGCTATTCTGCATTAAAATGCTATTGTCTATTTAAACCTCTAAACCATGTTGATTCTAGCATTTTATTAAGTCACTGTTCTTTGGAGATAGAAATATAATGTAAGCCAGAGTACAATAACAATGAAGAATATTTGGGGTCATTTAAACCTTATTTAAAAATATAAGACCACATTTTCACACTGAGCATTGTTTTTGCAAATGCATACAAGCTCTATGGGGAAATAAGGATATTAATCCAAGCATTTAAAAAATCCTCCATAGTTATGACACTCTACAAATAATAAAAGGAAATAATTTCTGATAATCCAAAATTAGATTTGGGAATATCCACTGACTCAGATTGTTATTCTTCCCATTTGCATAATATAAAATGAATATGTAGGTATTAGATAAAGGAAACTCACAGTTAGGATACAAAGTGTGCTTTCAGTGTAAATTATAAAATATAAGGATTTTTGATTGGAGGGGTATAATGTGAAGGGAAGCAGAGAGGGACAGGATAGATAGGAAGAAGAAAAAGGTGGAGAAAGGAAAGTGAACTTTGAATTTACACCCAACTGGACGAGCTATTTATTATCAGGGAGAAGGTCTTGTAGCATGTCATCCAGGAAAAATTCTGTTCTGTTATGGGTGATACCTAAAATCATAATATCATGCATGTGGTTTGAAATACACAATAGCTAGTGCTCCAGAATTCCATTTACATTTGCTTGTTTCCACCTTGAATGGAAAAATACATCATCCTTAACCCCATTCATTCCAGTCAGACCTGAAATGTGCAGAAATCATCAAGGGTCACTTACAAACTCGGACTTCTGCTCCTGCAAACAATCACTAAAATCTCAAGTGGGTCACTAAAAGGCAAACCCCAAATCCCAAGTCATTATAAAATGCCTCTCTGAGTGGAATGAGGAAAACTGCACGTGGCATATGCTCAGGAATGTACTTTCAATGAACTACTAATACAAACATGCAAGCGTGAGTACATGATTCAGAACTTAATTCATCAAACACAAATCAAGAGAAAATTTAAAAAATAGAATATCAGAGAAGTTGTGAGAAGTGGGAGAGATAAAAAATATCTTGAAAATGTCTTGACAAATCTAGCAACCTAACATGGAGTTAATATGCAATTCCTCGACATAGAGTAATTTAGGATCACAAGTGCTAAAGTGATCAGGTAAGATTTTTGACTGAGGTGCAAGATGACCTCAACACACCCATTTATACTGATGGCCAGGCTGATTTGGTAGACAGAACAAAAAGTCAAGAACTTCCAGAGGAGGGAGACAAAGCCTCAGTGGGACAAGTTGTGAAACAGACAGGAAACAAGTATCCTAGGAATATTTTGGAGAGTGAGAGACCTTTGAGGAGAAGTGATTGGGCTCAGATTAGGGCACCCTGAAAAATCAGTGGGAGAGTTTAGGCTTGGGATGATAGAATATGAGTCACAGTATATTTACAGTTTGAAAGAATCTCATAATTTATTTAGCTTATCCCATTTTCTAGATGAAAAAGAAACAGAGACTTAGCATGTTGAAAGGAAATAGTATTAACTGGCATTGTTGAAAGAAGCATGTACAGTTTAGTGTACTGCAACAGCACAACTTGGACCCTATAGGAAGGGGTCAAGGGCCACATGGTAAGAAACAGTCTGGATTTGCCTAGATGGGAAAGTTCCTTTCTAACTTCAACTGCAAGGGAACAAAAAGATCCTAATGAACACTCAAAAACACTAACACACATATATGTGTATATAAATATCATATAAAGAATAATACATGTGTATGTGTATATAAATATCATATAAAGAATATCACGCATATATGCACATATAAATATATGAATAACACACATATATGTGTATATAAATATCATATAAAGAATAAATGTGTATATAAAGATATAAAGAATAACCCACATATATGTAAATAAAAATATCATATATGCACATCCAGTGGTCGTTGCTTTCTTCCTCATTGAAGTTTGCACAGACTCTTTGTACATATGTGTATGTATACGTGTAAAAGCTAAGGCCTCTTCTAAAAGCTACGGCTGTGCAAGCGGTCAGTTACTTTCTTCCTTATTGAAGTTCGCACACTCTGTGTACATATGTTGCTCAGCCTGATTGCACAGACAAAATGGAAATGAAGTTGGCAAGTGATAATCAAAGGTTCCCAGAACCACTGAACTAATCACTTCTATGCATTTAATCACAATAAAATTAATTTTATGTCACAAACTCTTCCCTTGATTGAACTCACTGTGATTCCTGCACATATCAGTGTAGACAGAGGCACATATTCTACTTAGTGTCCATTTATGGTTGTAGTGTCTGGCATGGTCAGGGTGAGTGGGTCCACATTTGTGGTGGCATTTGTGCTGTGTGCAGTGAGACTAGGGAAACTCTGTATGCCCCAGATGCATGTATGTCTCAGATCTCTGTATGTCCCAAGAACAAAGCAGAAACTATTGAGGTGTATAAAGCACTAAACCTAGGAGTAAGCGGAAACAAGAATTTATTCACTATTATCCTTTCTGTCCAGTGGCTCTTTCTCCTCCTCCACACTCCTGCTTCTGAGAACTGTGAACGTCAAGCTTAAAATAAGAATCAATAGTCATAAAAATCAATCACAATAAAATGGAAGCTGTTTCATCCCTTAAATACACTATAGTTATTTTTAAAGAGACAAATGTCAGTCAAAGGCTTGGCTGAACTTTTTTTCATTTTAACAATCTGCCTGTTTTCTTGAAAGTCTGTGACCAGGTAAATCCTTTCCTTTTTAGTTTAGAAGCAGTTCAATGACTCTGTTAAAATATAAATGAGACATTGGAATTATTTTTAAAGCATATTTGAAGACAACAGGAGTTGCTTTTGAAATGCAAACACACAGCTTGTCAGGATGACTTTGCACTTGTAATTGCTTTTGCAAGACTCCTTTCTTTTTCTGTCTGTCCACCTGACCCACTATTATTTGACCTTCAAGGTGTTCAGGCTCTGGGCAATTGCTGCTTCCCCCACATCAGAAGCCTTAAGCAAATTCCGTCCTGACCTGGGGCACCAGGTGGAGCTGTGATTCTCTCTGTTGGCTCCCGTTGTATTTGCATAGACTTAGCACTGTGGAAAACAGTGTCAAACTGATTTAAGCACTGATCCATGAGAGAAGGCATCAGCATCAGTGGTGGCAGAATTTGCATCTGTACCTAGCACAATGCCTGTAACATCACAGGATTTGAATTTTTGAGCTAAAAAAGAAAACGCAAACATTGAAAACTAAAGAGTCATGGGACCGGAGTGATAGTGTAGCGGGTAGAGTATTTGCCTTGCATTCAGCTGACCAGAGTTCGATCCTGGCATCTCATATGGTCCCATGAGCACCGCCAGGAGTAATATCTGAGTGCAGAGCCAGGAGTAACCCCTGAGCATCGCTGGGTGTGACCCAATAAAACAAAAAAACGAAACTTAAAAAGCCGGAAGATATTTGACCAAACATGGGATGCGATCTCCCATGGGGATGATGGTCTCCATTGAGAGATGTAAATACTTAGAGACACTTTTCTATAAGAAAGGTCTAAAGGAATTAAGGGAATGTGATCAGCTGGACCTTAAAGGCCAGGTGACCATGACTGGTTATCTTTATGGATCAGTTTGGTAACCCTGAAGTATTTACAGCTTCCATGTTGGTTTGTTTAAATAAGCTGCAATGACATTTGAGCTGCCTCCATCTCATAACCCTTTTAATTGTTACTAGTTTTGAATAAATGAACAAGGGAAGCAATGTGTGAGATGGATTAGGTACAGTGGAGCTAGCTATCAAAGAAGACCAGAAAGCAGGCAATGCCCTCAGCAGACATGATCTCTGACTCTCAAGGACTCTATATCCTGATCCCTATCATTAAAATAACCATTTTCTGATTCATAACAATACTCTGAATACTTCGTTGCTAAAGGCATTCAGTTATTATTTTGCTGATTGAGTCTCACCAAAGTTCAGTCAACTTTACTAAGACTACTACTTATGCTTACGTGTACTTGAAAGAATCTTTGTTTCTGGAACACTTTTGAAGTCAGTCACAATTTAAGAAACACATATTCTTAAATCTCATTAACCTTGAACCACTGCAAGTTCATGTTTAAAAGATTAATGAAATGCAACCTAATTCAGACAAATAGATTTTGCATTGCACTGATAACAAAAGTAAACCTCGAAAAGGAACACTTTGATTTTTGAGCAAACTGTAATCAATTGGTCAAACATGTAGGTCACTAAAAGAAAGGCAAAACATAATTTTATAGTAAACATCATTAGTCTAGAGCAAAAGGCATTCTTTCAGAAGAGACTCACAGTGATTTCTGATTTAATGGTCTTATTTGAAAATGAGTCCAATAGCCCCCAATTGTGCTAGGGCAAGGTGAAGCATGTTCTAGGACACTTTGAAACTGGTGGTTAGGAGAACCCAGGGACAGCTAAGAACAGCAGGAATCTGGTTCCATGTGCACCCTGGCAGGTGGACCAGAGAGCCATCATTTGGGATCAGCATAATGAGGAAACTTGGCAAACCAAAATTCATGAGAATTGCAGCCTCAAAGGCTACCAGGATGGTATACTGACAATCCCTCACCATTGGGAAGCTCAGGCAGAGAACAAGTCTCATTTGTGGGCGTAATCCCGATCCAAATGAGAACGTGTTCATGTGTCAACACACTCCATCGGCCTTTCTCCTGTTCTTTTCATCCTCTCCCTCTGCTAGCCAGGAACTTGGCCACCTTCCCCCTCTTAATTCCCTACCTGGTCAGAAATGCTTACACTCCTTAGGAAAAGGGAACTGGGAATTCGCCTCTAAATCTGTTTCAAAAGCAAAACAAAAGGAAGACACAGAATCTATGGTAAAGAGGGAATCCCGCATATATAATCCAGGGTGACAGGGTGGCAATATCTGAACACAGGAAGATAGCAAACATATCTGAAAGGCCAAGTGCCAGGTGGCAGATTCGAGAAGCTGCAGTTGGGTATAGGCGTTATTTCCTTGCCTAAACCAGAGCATCCAGGGCAGCTACAAGGAAACTGGGTGCTGTAGAGTGCTCTGGCCAGGAGACTCATTAGGTGACTGCAAAGCCCCACTGGCGAGAACTCAGAGAGAGATTTTATAGAGAAAAAGTTGGAAGTAAGAAAGAAAATTATTGCCTGCCTGTTCCTGCGGGCACAGTTGGTTGTTCTTATGTTTCTATTCACCAGTCGAGGCACTTTCATTTCATTGAATCAATTTGTTCAGGAAAAGATTTGGCTCCCGGGTGTGAGTGGTAAGTCTGTTATATTCAAAGCACACTTGTGTACCTGGGAATCCAGAGTTCCTGTAAAGGGCATCCATGATAGTACCCCCTCACCAAGCAGCCAAAAGACCCCGTCCTCTCATGGTTATCTCCATGCCGAAGGGATGACTTTTACTCCAACTCCTAACCTCACTGTGATGGAATATCTGCTGTGATTGGGAGACATGTCTTGTGCCTAGTCATTCTGGGATTATCATTCACCGATTCAAGGTGACAAGGTATCTTCTCCAAAAATTGGGAATGATGCAAGAATTGGGAAGTCTATGATAATATGATGTCTAACAGAACTTTAAGGATATGCCCTCTTAGCAGCTTCCAAATATGCACTACAACACATAAACTACACTAACTATGCAATATTCTTTTATTTCCCCAGACATTTTGTAAGTGAAATTATTACCTTTTGGGTTTTGCTTTGTGGTCACCATCAAGTGAACATAAAACAACTTGTACTAATTAGGTAGCTTAATATCAAACATTCAGAAGCCATCCATATTCTATATTCATCTTTTTATATTATGCATTTATTGAGAAGCAACTTTACTATGGCTATTTTTTTTTAAAAAAGTTCAATTTTAACTCTTTCTGTTTTCTTTTTGAGTCATACCCAGTAATGCTCAGGGGTTACTTCTGGTTCTGCACTCAGGAATTACTTCTGGCAGTGCTCAGAGGACCATATAGGATGCTGGGGGGTCGAAACTGGGTCTGCCATATGCAAGGCCAACACCCTCCCTGCTATGCTATCACTCTGGCCCCAGCTTTAACAGTTTAATATGAACATTAAGTGACACAAGTAATATGACATCGCTTTAGGAGAATATTTCAAATTTGATTATAACCTACTTGTGCAAGTATTACTTTATATTTTCATGTTATAATGGTAGTATTTTTCTTTTTTTTTTTTTTGCTTTTTTGGGTCAACACCCAGAGATGCCAGAGGTTACTCCTGGCCCCTTCACTCAGGAATTATTCCTGGTGGTGCCTGGGGACCATATGGGATGCCAGAGATTGAACCCATGTTGGCAGCGTGCAAGGCAAACACCCTACCCGCTGTGCTATTGCTCTGGCCCTAATGGTAGTATTTTCTTAAGACTTGGAATTTTCTTAAGACTTGGAAGACTGTGAGTGTAAGGATAAACTCCCTTCACCACCCTCTCTCCCAGGAATACTTTTATGTTTCCTTCATTTCTAAATGGTAATTTTACTGAGAAGGATATTTTTGATTGGCAGTTTTGTTTAGTTTCACTACCAGCACATTAAGCACATCATCTCACCCTTTCCTCTGATGGAAAGATTTCTGCTTAGATGTACAACAGCCTAATGATTTTCCCTTACTATTGAGGACTTTCTCTTAATGCTTTTTAAGAGTAATATTTTGCAACTACTTTTGGGTGTTTCATTATAATGCATCTTTGAGAATATTCTTTTGCTTATTTTTATGCTTCTTCCCAGTTCTAGGGATTGAACTAGGGCCTTGTACTCATACGGCCTGTATGTTACACTGACTATGCACCTGGATCTTGAAGATTATTCTGGACTGAAATGTTCAATGGCTTATTAATATCATGAATATGAACATTCAAAAATTGGAAAGTTTTCAGCTAATATTTCCCTTCAGTAACATTTCTTCTTGTTTTCTTCTAATGGAAAAAAACAGTCCATTTAATGATATCCAATAATTTATCTCCATAGTTTCACTTTTTTTTAATTTAGAATTTTGGATTCATTTTTCTCTTTTTGGGTCCACCTTAAAAAAGAAAATGCTGCACCAGGGGTAATGCTCAGGGGTAACTCCTGGCTCTGCACTCAGGAATTACTCCTGGTGGTGCTTGGGGACTATATGGGATGCTGGGGATTGAACCCGGGTCGGCTGCATGCAAGACAAATGCCCTACCCACTGGACTATCACTCCGGCCCGATTCTTTTGTTGCTTGGTTTTAAATGCCCTCTTTTTCTCAATTAGTATTTTTGTCTGCTTGGTCAAATCTGTTGTTGTCCTATTGAATTCTTCAGTTTTCACTAATTGGGGATGGTACAACAGTGTAGCTGGTAAGGTATTGATTTGCATGCAGCCAACCAGAATTCCATCCCCAGCATCCCATTTCTCCCCTAGTACTTCCAGGAGTGATTCCTGAGTGCTGACCCAGGAGTAACCCCTGAACATTGTCAGGCATGACCCCAAAACAGTTAAAAATAAAATTTTCAGCAAAATTCCTTTGCTGAAATTTGCATTTTGTTTATGCATTATTTTCCTAAGTTCATTTGGTTGTTTGCATTTTTGTGAAGTTTTCTGTATTTTTTTTATTATTACTCTCAAATCCTTTTGCCAGGTCTGATGACTACAATTTTATTGGTTTTCTTTGGTGGTCTCAGATCTTGCTTGTGAGATCCTAGTGGCCTGTCCATGGATTCAGGAAGAAGCCTTCTACTCCTCTCCTTAGTTACACCTTTTTTCTGCAAAGGCCAGTTAGTCCATCCAGATACCTGGGACTCCACTTGTCTGCTTGCAGGTGGAGTCCTTAGGTGGACAGATCTCGGACCTCAATGAGCAGGGCTCGTGCATAGGCTGGTACAGCATTGGCTGGAGACTGTAGAGTCTGGGTCTGGTGGAGATAGGTCTGGTGACAGACCTGGAAGCTGGGTGGTTGTGATGGACATAGATTCTGGTGCTAGAGGCCAAAAAGGCACTGAAACCACTGAGGTGTCCCCAGTATCATGGTCTGCATGGGTCTGCATGGATAATCCAAGAACCCAGTTTCCAGGGAAGGGGTCTTGTGCCTGAGGCCATGAAGGTAGGTCTGTATTGGTCTCTTAGCAGCTAGTCTGAGGGTCCAGCACTTCCTCGTAAGGGCCCAGCACTTTCATGCCACAAGACCCTAAGGGCAGGACCCAGATCCCACAGGATGTCAAAAGATCACATGGCCACCCACCCACAAGATGGTCAGACTTCCTTGTCAAGACCGTGAAGGAAAGGTTTGAGGCTCTTCATATTCCTGAATCAACCAGATGCTATTGGGCTACACTGGCACGTGATAGGGTCCAATGGAAATGTTACTGGCGCCCGCTCGAGCAAATCGATGAATAATGGGATTCAAGCAATCAAGTGACCATATGGTTATACCCAAAACATCTGTGCTTATCCCAGCTAAGGTGAGGCAGAATGTGCCTGGTCTTCTGACCTCTGATGACAGGAATATGTAAATCAATGATTGTTGCCTTGCAAATGTTACCTTGCAGATGCTAAATCTGTGATTGTTATCTGTTGAAATGTCCAGGAGCTTGCAAATGCCATGTGATTTGTGCTTGTACCCTTCCACCCAAATATTGTATAAAAGGCTTAAATTGTGCTTAGTAAAACTGAGTGCTGCTATCTAGAACTCTCCACTGCGTCAGTGGAAACTTTCCTCTCTTAGCAGCAGCAAGGCAGAGTTTCTCCCAAGTCCATTCCTCTCCTTTTTCCACAGGGATGAAGTCCAGCAAGATCTAGGTTTCCCTCGTTTGTGCTGGGGGCTGCTGGCCAGGGTCCCTGACAGTTCTATGCATTAAGGCAAGCTGGGAGCCTAGTGCTGTGGGAACGAGACTCTGGAACCAGGTTGGTGAGAGCATTTGGGATCTGTTTGGGCAGAGTACCTGTGTCCGTGGGAGCCTGAATTGGGGCTGGGGCTGCAGAAAGTAGCCTGGTGCTGAGTCACCAGGCTCAGAAGCTGGGTGCAGGAGCTGGCTGGAACTAGGTGCCACAGAAGCCATCCGAGGTCATGGCAGCTGGCAGTAGACTGGAAGCCTGTATCTGCGGGAACCCGGGGCCATGGAAACAATCTGGGACTATGGGCGCCAGCTGGCACCCAGAGAGGCCAATGACCCGGTTTCCTGCAATTCCCTGAGGAATCTGGGACTGCAGAAGTCACATGGAGCCACCAGAGTTGAAGCGCCAGGGGGATGCTGAAAGCCTGGGTTTGTGCCTGTAGTGACATGGTGGAGCTGTAAGGCCTGGTTTGGGGGGACTCCCCTACACGCCTGGTTTTGTGGAGATTCCTGGAGCTGCAGGGGTCAGGGTTAAATTTTCATGTGCCTGGTAAGAGCCTCATATCATGGGAAGTGCCTCACTCATAGAACCACCAGGGCCTGGACTCCTAGAATACGCAGGTGACGCCTAAAGTCTGAAGAGCCAGTTCTGGGGTGAGGAGGAAGTGAGGCACCCAGTTCACTGCCGTCTTCTCATAGGGAGACTGTCTCTACACAAATCCCACTTTCTGCAATGTAGCTCTTCTTGCTTCTGTATTTCTGGCAGGTGACATAACCCCTCACTGGATATCTGGGCTCTTATGAAGTCATTTCTGATTTGGGATGGTCAATTCGACATGGTATTTCTGCAGGGCAAGAGTGCATGCATCAATAAATCCTTATGCCTCCATTTATGATGTCTTCCCAAGAGAAGTCTCTGGGCTTGTTTTAACAGGAAAACACCTGTCACCTTAGAGAGGGCACACAAAGGGTTTTGGCCTTAGTAAAGGTGAGAATGAAATGATAGTTAATTTCGCTGATAGTTAACATGGCATTTGAAGAGGGACTGTAGATGAAAAGAGAAGTAATAAAGCCTAAAACCCTAGACTACCAATCATATGAGGTATGGAAGAAAAAATAAAATCTACCAAGGGGTTAAAGAATGACTGATTAAATCTGAGGAAAATGACAGGACAATGAGAATCTGCAAGTCCAATGAAGCAGAAGCTGTGAAAGTGATAGATCCAATGAAGTGGTTAAAACTGACCATTGGGTTTAGCAACATAGGAGCCACCGGAAATTTTGTAAAAGAAGCTCCTTTAAAGTTATGGAATCAAAGTCCAACTAAAGTGTTTATGAAATAATGAAAGAAGAAAAAATGAGAGGTAGCAAACACAATCAAAAGCTTTTCCAAGAAGTTCTGCTGTAAAGATAGAAAAACAATGGGCTGGAGCAATGGCACAGTGGGTAAGGTGTTTGCCTTGCTCATGGCCGACCTGATTTCTATCCCCAGCATCCCATACACTTCCCTGGAGTCCACTAGAGAGTGAACACTGAGAACAGAGCCAAAAATAAACCTGAGCACCACCGGGTGTGGCCCTTCAAACCAAAAACAAACGGAGGTAGAGAAATAATAGTACATATAAGGTTAGCAGAGCCCAGAAATTTTAAGATATTATTTATATAATATAGAAGTTGTATTGTTATGGAAGTATGAAGCCAAGCCTCCTGTAATTTCATGACAAATTAAAACGAGGACACATCAATAATTTGAAAGATAGCTGCCAAGTCTACTACTAAGAACCAATCATGAGGAAAGACTGTCATGAATAGGGAAAAGTTCATCACTGAACCTTTGTCCTCAGAGATGTGAAAAGCTGGAATATTGCACAAAGAGCAAGATTTAAACTTTTACCTATGAACTTTCACACTAGACTAACAGGAGTGACGGTAGGCTGCAGCTCTGCATGCCAGGTTGTGGGCTGATGGCTGCGGATCAAAGGAGATGTGTTTTCTGCTTTCTTAGTGAAGGAGAAAGCAAGGTCACCAGCAAAGCATATCCCTGATTCTCCAGACTAAGGCTCCAGCACTGATGCCCTTGGAATGGAATCGACTACTGGCCAACAACATACTCTGAACACTGCAGATTTTTCCTTTCTCCCACCCATGTGTTCTCTGCTCCTCTAATCCTATAGTCCCACACCAGGTTTTCCAAGAGTTATTCTTCCTACTGAACCTTCATCTCCCTTCTTTGTCCCTGGCTAACTTTCCTTCCTGGACTTTAGATTCAATCTCCTCTGAGTGGTCATTCTTGATATAATGTAAGTTTCCTGCAATCATCCCAAACATTCTACCATATCAATTTGATTAGGTACCTATCATAATCAGGAAAACATATCAGAAATTACCTTGTCATTTATTACTGACCTTAGATCCCTCCCAGGGAGAACACAGACTCTTGAAAGCTGAGGAAAATTCTCTGTCAATGGTCACCACAACCTCGACAGACCTGGGGGCTCAATTAGTAGTTTCTTGTTTGCTGAATACAGGACCAGAGGGTGACCTTATGCTTGTGCTCTTACCCAGTCTGCCAGTTCCTTATCAGATACAGAGTAATGTCTAAAAATCTTCCCCAAGGATCTAATGAACACAACCAGCAGATTAATGGTAGTGTCTGCAATGGAGAAGATACACTTTTTTTCTTTAAAAAGGGGCAAAGTTGTACTTGTCTAAATGCCAAAATATCATCCTCAAGTGTGATCACTAGATCACTAGACATCCCGTTGTTCATCAATTTCCTCAAGCAGGTGCCAGTGACATTTCCATTTGACATTATCACATGCCAGTGTAGCCCAATGGCATCTGGTTGTTTCAGGAATACGAAGAGCCTCAAACCGTTCGTTCATAGTCTTGACGAAGAAGTGTGACCATCTTGTAGGTGGGCGGCCACGTGATATTTTGACATCCCGTGGGATCCAGTCAGTAACAGCTCTAGTCCAGTGGTCATCTCCAAATCGCATTACATGTCCAGCCCATCTGATTTTCGATGACTTGGCAAATGAGACAGCATCCCTGACTCTGTAACAGTGACGGAGGTCAGAACTCTGGATTCCTTCTCTCACTTGAGTGAGACGTGATATTCCAAGCATAGCTCTTTCTATTCCTCTTTATACCCCAGGCAGAGCAGATACCAGCTCTCCCCATTGTGCGCGGATGCAGAACGGCCGCACAATTTACTTCCACACCCCTTTCAGAGAACCCTGCAAGCTACCAAGAATATGCCATCTGCATGGCAGAGCCTGGCAAGCTGTCCAATGCATATTCAATATGCCAAAACCAGTAATAAGAAATAGCGAAAAAGACAAAGAACCTCCGGCTCTGGGCACATCTCTTTGACTCCACTGTTCTCTCTGCATTAACATACGCCTCAGAGACCTGGGTCCTACGAAAGCAGGATGAGAACGCTATTCGGGTCTATTCAAGTGTAATGTTTCATTAAAAATTATATGATAGAGAGACAGTAAAATATTAGTTTTCCCAGAATGAAGACAAAGATCACTAAATTATTTTTGTTTCTTGTTTTTTAAATTACATTAAACTCATGTATATCAGAGATGGAGAAAGGACAACCATAATTAACCAGAATCAATTACATAGTTTATATATATGCCTGGGACCAATCTGACACCTGCCTCATTACACATCCCATGTCACAGTTCTCCTTTCTTCAATGACTTCAGCATTGGCTCAATTGTATTTTCAATCATAATCCCCTTTTGGCAACTCCAACATCCTCAATAATGACTCATCTCCAAAATCTGGCTTCACTTTAACTTCCTCAAATGGAATGTCCTTCACCTCTATTTCACTGATTTAACATTCAGCATAGTTACACCCATGGCTGGATCATCTTTGGAACTGTTCCCAAGAGCCTTCACCTAAAATCTGCCCCTCTCCAACCACAAACTGGTAACCTTTCACCTCTGCCATTTGTCACATCAGGGCATCCGTTCCGTCACCACACAATGACTGAACTCTAAGTACCTTGTGATTTCTGGAGTCTTTGCAACATTTGCATTTTTCTTGATAGGATCTTTGATCACCCATTTCAAAGTCATACTCTCAATATATTCTCTTCTTTCTGTAATCCACATCAATGTTTACTGTTCCATTTTCTAGCTCTGGATAAATCTTACCATCCTTGAATAGTTTTCATAGCTCTAAGATGAGAGTAGGAGATATTGATGGCATTTGGAAAGTATAATATAGTGACTGGTTTTCAGTTTGGACTGGGTTCTTCACACTCCTCAGCAATAACCTTCTTGTTTCCTTGTTTCTCCCTTTATAGGACTGAATCTCCTTTTTTCTCTCCTTCCATGATTTGAAAAATCTCTGGGGGACCTAAACAAGATCAAACTGAACCTTCAAGATGTAATTCTACACTCTGAACCTTGATTAGAATCCTTATAAACCCACTGGGGTCAAGAATAACATATTAACCATCATATTAACTCTCATTCATTTTCTTCCTCTTTTACCTGCCTCTGATCCCATGTCTTTTGCTCGTTAAATTATTATCTAAGTGTCTCTCTACTAAATGAAATATTAATACTGTTCCTATTGAATAGATATTGTCTATACGACAGAATATGACAGGATGGAGAAAGAGTGGAGAGCAATTTTGAGTAAGTCACTGGGCAACAGAAAGAACTAAGGGTACAGACATAATGTTCAGGACAAACTAAAGTGTCCAACTACTCCACCACTTACTCCTCAGATTCTCCATGCTTCTGAAAGGAACTTGGAGTATGTCAGTGGATGGAGCCATCAAAGCCACTGTAAGAATGTTGGCTCCTGAGTGTGATGTGGATGAAGGGAGAGAGCTACTGGAGCTGAAAGGCTTATCTCAAGAGAGGAGCAAAGTCCATGATGATCACATGTCAAGCACCAAGAGGAGTAGTAAGATCTGAGAGATTTCATACAATCCAGGGGTGGATAGTGACTGAAATTCCCTGCCAGCTATTTAAATAAATAAATCTATAGATGGAATGCAGAAATTAGGGGTATAAGGTGAGCTTTAGTACTGTTCCACTGCTTCTTTTAGGGACATAAATCAATATTTTGAAATTTATGGAGAACTGAGTTTGCACAATGACTTCATTTTTAAGATTGTTCACACACAAGAAGATTTTTTAGGGCACCTTTATTATTTTGAGAAATCTAAGTGCAATGAGTTTGCCAGAGGAGGAACTGATAACTTGCATTTGCACCCAAAAAAATCTGAAAATCATCAAATCAAAAGTCCCAAGAAAACCAAGTCTGGTTAAAGACTTGTTTCAAATTCTAAATCACTTTAATGCCTGTCTGGGTCATCTTGTCTACCTCCAAGGTGAATCATTCTTCGAGATTTCACAACAAACTTTCCCATGAAGATGCTTCTAGACATAATGGCTTGTGACAGAGATGCGGGCAGAGGCCAACACGACGCTTGGCTAAGGATGCTTCAGTGTGCTTGGACTGCAAACTCAATGGTGAAAAGAGAAAAGGTGAAAGGGAGGAAAAGTCCAGAGGAAAAGCAGGGGCAGTATCCAGTGGGAACCAAGGGCATCTGCGAGGACAATGAATAGATATGACAGTTGTTTTTTTTTAAAAGCAACAGTTTTCAAGAAAAAGATTTTAGGAGAGGCAGGATCAAGCCACTCTGCAGGTAAGAAGCTATTTTTAAAAATCCACCAATTAAAGACATGAAGGAGAGAGGAATTTACATTGAACTCTCGTCCCAGGAAACTGCAACCAATTTGGTAGAGGCCTCCACAGATACTAGGAAATGCATCCGTGGGTTCAGACAACAGCAGGAACACACATGACCCCAAATTCAGGCCACAGAGGAGGAGCAGAGGCCTCAAGAACATACTGACTCTCAGAGCCTAGAGCAGCAGCATCTTGTTTCCATTTGCATAAGATCAAATGCAGGGAGCTGTGGACAGGGAAAAACAACAGATCACTCTAATACACATTAGAAACGGACCCACAGGCATTACGGCCTCCTGTTACATGGAAATGATTCCCAGTGCGTGGAAATCTCCCCAACGACAGTCAAGCAAACTGCAATTTACAATACTGGCCATGAATTCTATGCTACTTTACGATTGATTTCATGCTGGTGTTCAGAGAATTTCATTGATCTCAATTTACAAAATGAACCAATAAGGAGGCAATGATTTTCTTTTAACTCCTGGTGTAAACTGAGGACTTTATATTTTCTCATTGATTCTTCCCATTAGAAAAATTACAAAGCAGTTTTGGATTCTTTATTATCCTTGTCTATGATCTAGTTCTTTTTTTTTCAATGATTGCCTCCTGGGATGATTTCATAAATATAAAATACAATTTCTCCCTGATTGCCCACTATAATTCTGTGCTGCAACCCCACCCCAAACAGTCATATGCTCACCCACAGGCTGAAGCATGGCCACTCTGTGGACTGTCTGGTGCTCCGACTGGGTTCTGTGCATGCAGCTCTGAGCAGTAGAGGTCGGAGGCAGCAGAGGAAGCAATGAACAAGCCAGATGGAACCGCACTGCAGATGTCCACTGTTATTCCTGTCCTTGCCAAGCCCCGGCCAGGTGTCGGCGTACTGAGCCTCTTGACTCCAGGAGAAAGCAGACCCTCACCTTCTAATCAATGAGAGCAGACACTTTCTCTAGTCTGGACCTTATTCTTATGTTCCCAGGGTCTTTAACTTGGAGCATGACTCTGTAAGGTTAGGTGGAAAATGGAGCACGGCCAAGTCTCCACTGCTGAACTCTCAGCAACAGACAGTCTTCTTTGGACAGAACTAGAGACAGAAAACCTCATCAAATAATAAAACTGGACAAGGTTGCTACTTGTGCTTCCTTTACCACTTGGGATAAATCTGCATCCTGTCTAAATACCCCGTTATGGTTTTCTATGGCCCATGAGAATCTCCTCTTTTACCTCTAAAACTAACGATGTGCTTCATGCTTGATGAAGTTGCTCTGATCAAATTCTCAAAGGTTGCGCTCTAAAATAAATATCCATGAAAGCCACAATGTGTAAGAGAATGGAGAGAGAGAGAGAGAGAGAGAGAGAGAGAGAGAGAGAGAAGAAACATGGGTGGGATTCTCTAGAGTAAGGAACTAGCTATGAATACATATCTCAGGAAGAGCTGCAGAAGAATCTCTGAGATAAAGGACACATTACTGTAAAGCAGAAGAAAAAATATTACACATATGAGGTTGAGATGTGGATGAATTCCCAGGGTGACATGAACCCAGACAGCCTATCATGCAGGAAAAGTGGCCAGTAGCATTTTTTGCCTCAGGGATGGCTCTGACAGGCATGGAAGGAGGGAACACATTTGAGTGGGCTTGGGGGTATCTGAGTATTTTAGGAGAACTCAACAGATGATCCCACTGCAGCCTGTCTCAGTTTGAGAACTGAGAGTTCTCAAATCTATGAATCTTCATAGATTCCGCCACCCGAAGAAGGGAGTTAGGCAAGTCATGAACACCCAAAGACTGAGGCCATCCTGATGAGAAGCACCTGGTGTGTCCTCCGCTCTGCCTCTGAGAGGGAACAAAGAGGTCCACTTGACTCAGCTTTCCAAGATTCCAGATTTGCTCAGGATCCTCCTGGCACCCATTTAAGAAAGTCTTTCAAGGAAGATTACTATTAAGCCTCAATAATCTCTGCAACTTGGGGGCCCAACAGCCACTCACAAAAAGCAGAGAGGCGCAGAGAGACTGACAGGGACAGTCCAGAAGTCTGAGTGTCCAACCCACCCTGTGGACTAAGGGAAACCCTGGATGCAAATGTTCCACCTGGCATAGCAGTGAGCGACTGGATCCTTTTTAGATGTCACTCCCCTAATTAATGTTAATAATTACTTACTAATATTATGTGAAAATATTTATCATGCAATTATAAAGCCCCTGATAGTTATTTTCAGTTAAATCTAAACCATACCAATTTTTTTAATGGGAAGGACACTTTTTTTTGTTTGCTTTTTGGATCACACCCGGCACTCAGGGGTTTCTCCTGGCTCTGCACTCAGGAATTACTCCTGGAAGTGCTTGGGGACCATATGGGATGCAGAGGATCGAACCTGGGCCGCCATGGGCCGGCTGCATGCAAGGCAAAAGCCCTACCCGCTGGGCTATCACTCCGCCCGGAAGGACACTTTTATTTGAAACCTTAGCCTATGCGTTCAGAAATAACTGAGTAGTTATCTGTCTGTTCACCACAATCCTATTCCTTGGGCCTCTGCTACACAGATATTGACATTTGTATGAGATATTTTGCACATGATATTTTCAAGCATCTCTTTTGAATTTCATAATGTTCTGGGTTATGTTTTCCAAATTTCAAGCTGCTATGTTTTATCTGCTTGAGATATTTATTACATACCAATGATTCTAAACCACTTTAATTTACAATGCCTCAATAAATTATAATACAAAATGAAAAATGATCTAAGAATATTTGTGCAAAATTACAAATTATAGTGTATGTTTTATGATAGAAACTGAACTACTTATAGAACTAATTTAGGAAAGAACGGAAGTCTCCCTGATTAGCAACCAATTACAGGAAGGCTATTAGCACCAAAATACTTACAGACACAAAATTAAAGATGATGTATTAGCATTAGCATTTTACTATTACTCTAAAATGATCATATTTTCAAACTCTCCATTTTTGTCATAGGATATATCAAGTCCATAAATAAAACTAAATATAGGAGTATTGATGAACTATATCGCCAAGGATTTTATTATTCCTGCTACACCCATCAAAGAAGAAAAAAAAACTAATACCATACATGTTTAACTGGTCATAGAAAAAGCCTCTCTATTTGTATCATATTAATAATCTAAGAATTTTCATGCTAACTAATCATACAAATATTTATTTTCTGAATTACGCTTTATAATGCTCTTTAAATTGTCTAATTAATATTTGGTTAATATTAGAACTCAGGAGCTGATTTTATTTGTAGTATATCTCTTAAAATAATATATTTCTTTATAGTGATAGACTATCACTGTCATTAAAATTATGCTCAGAAATACAGAATCAAGTTTTAACTTTTTGCAATTTATTTGAGAAATGTGAAACCAAAAGTTTGTTGGAGTTCAGTTTCATAAAAAGGCTGTATCTTCTTGGTAAACATTTATTTGAATTATGTTCTAAAAACCATGCTTAACTTTATCACAGTGTTTCAGCTGAGGAGGGCAATCTCTTACAATGATCTAGAAGCACTTTTCAACATCCGGAGCTATAAGCTAACAAAATGGATGTTGTGGCCTCTGAGCTTTGCATAATAGAGCTACACAAGTGGCAAAAAAGCAACCTTCTAATCTCTCCCCATAAAATAGATATTCAAATATTTGAATGATTGGTACTTCAACACTAAGAGTTGCTGGACTTATTATATACATTTCTGTTATAGGGTGGGAACAAAAAAAAAAAAGGAGGGCATGCAGGAATATCATCTTTGGAATAATCTTTAAAAGTTGGGATCAAAAAGGCAAATGTCCCTGCTGCAACATTATATTTTTATGCCAACTCTATTACACTTGGTTTGAATTCAAGGGGTGGAATTTCTAGCCAAGCATGGGATATGCTTTGGCCCAACTGGAATTATTTACTAACATTCATCTGCAATTTCCCACTCAAGAATTTTACTTGTACAATAGGACTGATTATTGGGTTGAGATTACCTAAAATGTAATAGCATCACTACACTAAATATTTTAAATAACTGGTAAATTTCAATGTATTTCACTGTCATCAGATGAACTGTATTTGTAACCACGGTATGGTCCCTCTTTGGATTTTGTATGAATTATTATTTTGCATGAGTCTTTCTGACTGTACCATAGATAAACAGGAGGCAAATATTCACATCATATATGAGACGTATGGTGACAGGTGTCGCTCCTCTGATACCAGCTGACTTGATTTTGTTTGCTAGTCTTGGATAAATTACTCTGCCCGTGGATATTGCTCTCAACATCAGCCTGACATTCTAGAAAATTCTCTACTGAATACTGAATTTTCCAAGAATGAAAAAGAAAAGTGCTTCACTTTTGAAAACTGTATTTATTTTTGTGCCTCTGTAAGTGCACAGACCTTCTTCATCTTCAGGACAGAAGATGAGACATACACTTCCTGCCTGTAAAGCTCTCCCAAAGCGGTGAGACTGAAAAGTAAGTCCACTCAGCATTCCAGCTGAGAAATACTCTGAAAAGCAGAAAGAGTCTAAACCACCACAAATATCCATCCATACTGGCTATACTGGGTCCAAATGGGTGTTAACCAATGTTCAGAGTGTACATGCTTCAGAATATTCCACAAGGATGCATGGAACGGTGAGTAAAGGAAGAAGTGAGTGCAAGACCCAACCATAAAGGCAATCTTCTTAAAAACATCCTCTTTCACTTCACATAGTCTTTACTCCCCCATATAAATGGATGTATAAATAAATAAGGCAAATGGTTGTGTCACAGATAGGCCAGTAACCAATAAACACCTGTCAAATTTGCTTGAGTTTCACTACCTGGACACAGAGCAGTGTTTGTTTATACATCACTGCAAAGGACATCTAAGGACTGAATTATAGCCCACCCAATTTTGCATATCAAACCCCCTAAGCTTCAGGATCTCAGAATAAGACTGAGACAGGGTTTTTAAAGAGGTACTTAAGTTCAACCGCTGTTTTAGCGTAAATCCTAATTCATTTGAATCCTTATCCTTTTGAGAAGAGTAAAGATGAACACTAAAGACCCCGGGATGTACAAAATGAAAAGATGGAGAGACGCAGCTTTAAGCAATAGTTCAATTAAATCAATCCACTGGTTTTGTTTCCTAAACTTTTTGAGAAAAATGATTTCCTGTTGCCTAAGTTACTCAGTCTGATATTTGCTCATGGCAGCTCAAGCAGCCACCAACTCTGCAAGTGGACTAAAGGACATATTGTTCTCTTGTCACAACGCACTGAAATGGAGGTGACATGTGGCCACTCAGCTGGGCTGTCACTGGATTAGTTTATGTTGCCCAACTTTCCATTACTAACTTGGAAAAAGCAATTTCTCCCCTATTAAGACTATCTCTCAGAACTAAATTTTTCTACCCGTAGCTCCTTAATTTATGAGTGCTTGATATCACACAGCCCCTTTTAAAACCAGCAAGCTGACTATTAAGTCTCTTAAGTCTCAAAATGAAACCTAGCATTTGAGGGAGAGATAATTTAATTGACATGTTGTCTTTAAGAATACACTGATAATGTGAGGAAGATGTGACGGTTGTATGAATATTTTGACACTGGTAGTATTAATATAAGGGAATTTCTCACCACTTTTATTTTCAACATATCTAGCTGAGATTTGTGATCTGGGGATCAGGAAGTTATCAGAGTAGCAAAATTCTAATCCTAGCTATGCTTTGAACTAACTTTGTAATTCCAGGCAAATCAATTATGTTTTTCAGAATCACTATTTCTTTACGGACCAAACGGAAATAAGATCATTTAACCTTTATACATCATTGAATAATTTAAAGACTCATAAGGTGCTGATATGTGTGAAAATATTCTGAAAAGATAAACTTAGGTAAGTATATGTTTAGACTGTCTACATGCTTAAGTAAAAATAACTTTACTTAAAGGTCACTATAAACAAAGTATACATTTCAAATGACAAAAAATAGAAATAAAGAACTGTAACTTATCACCCATGCAAACAATGAAAATATTCTTTTTGTCTTTATGTTTTGGTTATATCTGGAAGTGCTCAGGACCTAATACTGACTTTGGGCTCAGGGATCACTCCTGGTGTAGCACTAGGGACCTAACAGGGTTTTGGAATCCATGTCAGTCAAGGTAAGCTACCTTCCCACTGACCTCTCTAGCCCCCCCAAAGAATGAGCATATTAAAGATATGTTACATACATTTAGAAGAGGAAAAATATGGAACATTTGTACAGCATGGGAGGTTTTTGCCTTGAATGTGGCCCCAACCCAGGTTCGATCCCCTGCATCCCATGTGGGTTCCCCAAGCAATGCCAAGAATAATTCCTGAATGCAGAGCTAGGAGTAACCCCTGAGCATCGCTGGGTGTGAACCAAAAAAGCAAATAAAAAATGAGGAAGATTATCACATCACTTTAATTAATATTCAAAAAATCTAGGGAATTAATTTTATAGAATCAAATGCATGCATTTAAATATTATATGAAAAGGTACAGATGTTACATTATCTATAATACAGAAAAATTATGTATAACACAAATACTGAGATTATTTGATGAAATAGACTATGAATTCTTTTTAACATGTGTGCAGTCTTTTAAACTATGATTTAGAGAATAACTAAATTTGGTAATATGATCACTGTGTATAATAAATGGTGAGACATGATTAAACGGTAATCTAAATTATATATATATGAATTAATAAAAATATCAGAATGCAATAAATGCAAAAGTCAAAATGTAATTCATTATTGTCTCTGGTAGACTAAATTATAATCAATTGAAATTTTGCATTTAATCTAAATATTATTTAGTATATATATAATTTGTCAATTTGCAATAATTTTTAAACGAAACTTACTTTTGAAAGGATGATGTATTAATACATTATCTGGCTCCCTTTCAGAAGTTTAGCAATTATTACTCCTTTATGTATATCCATGTATACCTTTAGAGGGAGTCTAAATATATAACCAGCTGCTAACACAATATAGTACATGTATTTTTGCACCAGTACTTGATAACTTTGAAGATTCTACCTGATTGACAAATATTGCCTTTATTTTTCTGAAAAAGACCAAATAACTGTAATGTTCATATCAATTATTTACCTTTTATTCCAAGAATTTCCTAATGATTTTCACTAGAATATTTCATTTATATTGTATCATATGTCATGTTCATATGGGTCAGAGAAATTACTGACTTTGGAACAACTTAAGCCAAAATAAAAATCGGAAAGCATGTAAGTTTGGGATATAGTTTATTACTATTTCAAAGTTCTTTGATTAGTGCTGTGAAGTCACAAAGCTGAAATAGCTGACTGCAGCGTGTGACAAGATGGCGTGTCACTGCACCAGCAGACTCCACAGAGTTGGCTGTGCCTCAGCATCCCTCCCTGGGCCCAGAAAAGAGCAGATGATATGTGAAAAGAGCCAGGCTGAATAAACAGAAATGAAGGGAGATGGAACATCAAGCTGCTCAGACTTCAGCCACAAAGCTGATACCATGGGGCCAATATCAGGAAGGTCGTGAAATGTCTGAACCCCAATGGAGATGATAGAACAAATGACTTCCTTAGACAGTATGGAGCCAGGGCACCTGCCTTGAATGAGGCTTACCATGGTTTGATCCCCATATGGCACAGGGCCCCCGGGACAACACCTGGGGTCACTCTGAGTACAGAGCCAGGAGTCGCCCCTAAATATCACCAGGTAAACAACCTCCACCTTTGCTCCCTCCCTCATTTAACACCCCAAATCACGGACATATTTGGAAGCATTCATTTCTTATTTGGAAAGGAAGTCATGTACTCACAGTTTCAGAAAATGAGAACTATGAGGAAAATAATGACATGGAGGAGCTATTTTAAGAAATTAGATTTTAAAAAAAAGTCAGAGAAGTTTTCCAAGGGAAATATATTGGGACAGCAGTATAGACAGGTAGACAGAAGACTTGGATGATTTCTCAATATATTTGGTTATAACCACATTCTCAGAAAAATAGAGGACAGTGAAGCTCAGCTTCACGGACAGAAAGAGAATCCAGCATCCTACGCAAACCAATGAGCCCCCATTTTGGAATTATGAGAGTCAACATCTGGGGTTTAGACTCTTGCCATAATGACTTTCTCAAGGGCTGCATCTTTCTCTTTTATTCTAGAAACCGGATCCTGGCAGTTGGACACCTGACCCATGGTGATCATCATTCCTGAGTATTGTTCTATATGGAGCTAAGTAATTTTCCCAGACATAAAAATATAAATTCATTATTGCTCTAGACCATGCAGCCCATCCATGGAGAAAGAAAACCCACATGTTACAATAGAGAACGGATTCCAATCAAGAATGTGCCAGATGAAATAGCTGGATTTCTAGTACTTTCAATGAAAGGGCTTGAGACTTATAAATTATTTACTTTATAAAACCACGAATAAATAATAATCACTTCCTTTAAAGCATTCAAACGTTTGCTGTAGATAAGATCAAATATATAATAAAAGGCATTTCTAATTTAAGATGGCTATCAAGTACTTAGTTGAATAAAAAGAATTGCTTTTGAGTTTCATCACTGAGACATTCTTTTTAATGAAAGAAGTAATCCTAGCTTTCCTGGGCATTTGCTTTTTGTAGCTATGAAAGCGATACTATTTGGGAAATAACTTTTAAAAATAGCAAGGGAATTTTATTCTTCAGAGAACTGGGAGGGATTCATATAGATTCTCTAAAAAAGAATGAAAAAATATTGGCAAAAGCAAGATATGAGAAGGAGTAAACTTTGAATTTAATCTCTGCCTCTTTTTTTCCTTCTTCTCTATCCAATACAACTCAATTCCCTTAATATCCTTGATGTCTGGACTCCGGATACTTCTCTTTATCATTTTCAGGTTGAGAGGTTTTAATCCCCCTCTGCCTTTATTTTTAGAGAAAGCGCACCCTAATAATCTGAGCACATTGGGTCCGGTAATAACAGTTTCCTCTGAGAGTTTGCTGAAGTCGCTAAATCGGATAGATAAAGACATAAAGGCTGATCCAGATGTGGTTTTAAAACAGTGTCACTGGACTTGACTCCAGAATCAAAGTCCCTAAAAGAGAGTTTTAGGCTTACTTTCTACAACAAAGTTACTGGAAACTGGTACCAAGGGTAAATATCCCAGCAAATTGTGTCATCAGGAAATATTTAAACAGCATTTAAAGGGATTTAAAATAAGTAGATTTTTTTCTACACGGACTTATGCACTGAGATGTAACAGCAAGAACTGTTAACACACAAACATGTGCTCTCCTCTCTCTCTTCCTGCTGCTGGCTGGACTGTGGCATCCAATTAGCTTCTGGTGTTTTAAGTTCTAATCCCCTTTCCCTTTTACCTGATCAATGAAGAAAACAGTGTACGGGCTACACAGTGACTACCTCTGAGTTATGCAGCGTCTCTGTGGCTTATTTTCTCACACCCAGACTGGCTCTCGCTGTGCCTGCAGTGAATCTCTGTGGCCTGAGCTCCCCTGGGGGCACTACTGAGGGCTGACTCTTGACTTCCTTCTCTGTGTGGGGCTGGGAAGGAAATGGGAAAGAAAGAGGTTGCGGCCCCTTCCTCTTACTCCTGTACCTGGGGGCTGAGCCCTCTGAAATGGCACCTACTTAATTTTCACCGCAGTTTACTGAATTTCAGTTCATACAGCTGTGATCTGACTCTTCTGCTGGACTCCAGGATTCCACCTATCTATTCCTCACGCTGCAATGGCTCACAAGCTCCCTGAACTTTTTCCTTGGTGACGCAGTTTCACAGAACCGATCACCAGCTGCATGGCATTCTGGGTCACTGCATACACGTGTCCGGGAAGTGTTCCAACCAGGAATGCCAGAGGGAAGGATGAAGATTTGTTCCTTCTAATCCCCGATGTTCTGACTTGCTAAGGTAAGCATTTGACAATATTTTGCTAATCTAATTTGAATGTGTAGTTTAGGAAAATTAGGATACTTTTTAACATTACAAATCTTCACTTATGATAAAAGGCCAATAATGAGTTTACTATTTCTACAATAAGTAGAAAGTCTGTGATTAGTCACTATTTTTGCTAAATTTGTGCGCACTATAGTTTTTGCCCAGATTATCACTTTACTTTGCTCACTAAGCCTCCAATGGAGGTACTGTTAAGTCTCTCTGACTAAGAAGTCTGGCAAAACAATCGCTTATGAGATTCTGCTTGGAACCATATGGTGGTGTGAAGGCCTCCAAGAATTATTCACCCAAGGAACAAGCAACTAAATCAACCCAGATAGATCCTGGCTGAAAGCTCTCTGGGCCTCTAGGAATGGAGGCAGGCACAGTCCCTTCCCTCAAGATGGGATCAGCAGCACCACACCCAACCTCCCCCAACAGATCCATGGGTCCTGGAGCATGGCCTCACACCAGCGGTGTGACATTGCCTCCAAATGTCACAATACTGATAGCCTGGTAGGAGCATGGTCAATGTAATGGGAAAGTTGCACAGAATCTCAGCAAATTTGAGTGAAAACAGTAAATCAAGAAGGCTCTGGCACCAAACAGCTCACTGAATGCTCAGCCACTGTGCTAACACCACTGTGAGATGCAGCAGCTACCTCAAACTGCCTTTTGTTGACGTGTTGATCATTCATGCCATTTTGTTGTACGAAGTAGTATGAAGTAAATTAGTTTGTACCTGCTAAAGGGGCAAACCTTGTAGTGAGGGGTGAGAAAATGGGATCACTGTTGACGGGACGCTTGCTCTGGTTGTGGGATGAGTGTTGGAACCTTGAAAGCCCATAAAAACTGTAGTACAAGTTTGTAAATCATGCTGTTGAAATGAAAGAAAGCTCAAAAATGTATAGTGTGGTTATTTAGCACAAAACAAACAGGAAAAAAAGTTTGTTTTCTGTTTTAAAGAAGATTCACTGGTACCTTCCCCTTTCCTCTGACTTTGCATGGGGCCTGTGAACAGAAGGAGCTACCTCTCTCCTGTCACCATCTAGGAACAAAGAGACATGACCTCATGCTGCCCAACCCAATGATGAATCCTTTGAAAGCAGACTTCTCTAGATGGGAGTAGAAGTCAGAGAATTCAAAGGACAAAAAAGGATTTGAGGCCATAGAGGTTGTGCATTTCCTGAGTTGGAGGGAACCTGGCGAAAGCACAGGCCTGGACCGAGAACATAAAAGCTGTACTAGGTGAACAGTCAGCAAAGAAGTGCGGGTGCTTACCTGCTCCTGACTGAGCTGAATTTTGCCAGCAACCCGGAAGAGATAGGAAGTGAATGTTTCCCAGTGCCTCCTGGAAGAAAACCCAAACTCCCAGATGCCTTCATGTTGACCTTTTGAGACCCTCACTTCTACTGGGTCATCACCATTTTGCTACATTTTCTTTTGAATATTTAGGATTAACAGGACAAGGAAGTGGAGACAACTGAAAAAGAAACTATTTCCGGTTCTTTACTGTGGAGAGATTTTTAAAGGGCAAAAAAGTGAAACAACTTTTTGTCCCTTTAAAGGGACAAAGACAAAGTGAAACAACTGGAGAGGTGAGACAACTGGAGAGGTGAAACAGTAGCACGTGGAATGCTCCCAATAACACCGCATTACAGGTGTGAGAAGAGGAGTGGAAGAGCTGGAGAATGGCTGACTCTAGGTGGAAGATGGCATGCTGGAGCATAACATATTAGACACAGTGTTTCTGAAGGCTCTCGGCACTAAAACAAGAATAAGTTAAAAAGCCTGTGTCTTGTCGAAGAGGCTGAACTGGATGTTGGGAGGCTAATGGAAGGTTCACCTGACAGCTGAATTCACACGCATTTGTTTACTGTCTAACCTATGGGAGAGAAGAAGGGGAAAATATTGGGCAAGAAATCAAGTGAGTGTGGGGACAGAAGGGTACAAACAAAGATGGGTGAAAACGAAGGAAAGAGCTTGGGTTGGTCCAAACAAGGAAAGAGGCGAGTGTGCTGACCTTCTCTAAGGACTTCCGGACAAAGGGCCACCAAAGAATGAGTCCTATATAGCTTGGTTAAAAAGGCAGATGAAGACATTCCTCTCTTTAGTGAATGCAGTTTCCTGATCTCCAGATCAGGAAGAGCTATTACATGGGAATCAGGCTCTAGTCAGATCCCTTAAAGCATACATCATAAGGGCAGGATGTCCATAATTTCTTTCCCTCGTCAATAAAAATAAAACAACGCAGCTACACTATAGACACCCCAAATGTAAGACAGGTGTTGCTTCCCTTACAATTAACTTAGAGAAAAACATTAGGATGGATCCTTATCCGATAAGACATGTGTTATTTACGGCAGCCCTAGCAAATTAACACAAGAAGTTTAACACAAAAAAAAATTATTTTTTGCTACATATTAGATAATTAAACAAAAAAATTTCCAAGAAGCTAATGGAACATCCTACCTCATTAAACCTGTTTACCACGTTTGGCATATTAATTACTTCTGAATTATGCATCGGTATTTGTTGTCATTTACTTTAAAATATTAATTTACTGCTTCTCAGTGATTCTTCAATTTAATGCAATTCATTTTGACTCAATTCAATAAGAGTTTACATGATGTCAAATGAGTCTTTGTGACTACTGTACACAGCACAGAAATGATGAAAATAGATAATGATAACTACTTAAAGCACTTACATTCTGTTTTTGCATCAAGATGTATCATCCTTAGAATGAGTTAATATTGCAAGACAGGATATATTCAAGTGATAAGGCTTTGGGGAAATAATTTCTATGTATTATTCTATGTTTAATAGTTTCTATGTATCACAGGAAATTGTGAGACTCGAGGAAATGACCAAATATGAAAGAAAACCTTGTGGTATTCAATGTAAGAGTCTAGAGCATATGGTGATATCAGTTTGGAGAGAATCAAGGTGATCAAACTGGGATTTGAAGATAAAGATTAGAGGGAAGTAGATAAGCATTAACAGGTAACTTCAAGTATGTGGCTGAAATATGTTTTGTTTATACCTATTTTATCATATATATTCAAATAGGGAAATACTACAAAAATTTTACCTCCTCCTAGCTAACCTGTATAGAATTTGTACAAATCCCTTCAAGGAAAACAAAACACTCTACTCTCATTAGTGGTAGAAAAACTACTGTTGGCACTTTGGCTAATATCTCTCCATATTCACATTCTTGCATGAGTTCATCGTGGATGCATCTATAAATATGTGGAAGAATACTGAATATATCTTACGTCCATGAATCTATACACAACTATACATTTATATAAGCATGGCATGTGTATGTTTTACTGAAACAGCCACATGACCTGGTTCTGCTTCCATTGATATGTTCAGTTCATGAAGATTACTCAAGCTATTCAGACAGGTTCCCTTTTCCATATATTACCACTTTATTTACTTTACCTCAACTGTCTATCTGTGGGGCTTGGTAATAGATTTAGCTGTGTGGTGACCACTTTGACATATAGGGCATCACATAGGCCTTATCAGGTCATTGATTAAAATTCTATATTGTTTATAAACTTGCAGAGCCTGGCAAGCTACCCAAGCTACCCGTGTTGTATTTGATATGCCAAATACCAGTAACAATTATAGACCTCATTCCGGAATGGATTGAGGCTTTTTATATTCCTGGAGCAAGCAGATGCCCTTGGGCTCTACTAGCATGAGACAGGACATATGGAGATATTACTGGGGCTCGCTCGAGCAAATCGATGATGAACGGGAAGACAGTGATACAGTTGTTTATAAAAATGATGCATAGAACAAAGTCTTAAAAACTAAATAAAAAATGCCTAAAATAACCGAAGGCTCCTGTTTGCAAGCTTCTCAATGAAGGAAACATCCTGACACTGTCGTTTTTAGCTCCAATTTTCTAACTGGATCTGATCCCCCACTATCCTTCTGAAATTTCTTAAACGGTATCTCTCCCTTACAATTTAAGAACAAATATTCATCAGCTTAATAGATGGCAGGTAAGATGTGGGTATAGATCTTAAAACGCAACCTCAAATAGATTAGTGTTTTCTCACTCTGGTGCACTGTAGGAGCACCTGAAAGTCAGGAATAGGCTGTGACTCCAGAAGGATAAACAATCGGTACAGTTATTTCTTTTTTCAGTTGTTTGGTTGGGGACCATACCCAGATATGTCCTGGCTCTGTAGTCAAGGGTGACTTTTGGAGTTCCTTGGGGGCCCATACGCTGTGCTAAGAATCATGGTGGGAATACACTGAAAGCACATGAAAGGCGAGACCCTTACCCCTGTGATATCTCTACAGGCCTCCCAGTTACTTAATTTTACTTAACCCTTGGCTGTGATGTGGACATGCCCCTTAGGATTCAGTTCTGTAATCCATAGTCTGGAGGGGGGAAAAGAGAAAGAGGGGAGGGGGAAAGAAATAAAGAACCTGCCATGGAGGTGGGCTGGGGAAGGGGAGGGAACCGGGCGTTGGTGGTGGGAGATGGCACTGGTGAGGGACGGGTGCTGGCACTGTAGACCAAACCCAAACTGAACTTTTAATTGTATATCTTTTATTTGTATATCTCACGTGGTATAATAACATACTTAAAAAAAAAAAAGAATTCAGGGACCTAGTAAGACATGAGAGCGGCTCTTGTGCAATCTTTGCAAACAGTGAAAAACCTGGTAACCTAGAGCTCAAAGACACTAACTTAGCAGAGATCAAACTTTTTCCTTGCAGCCTGAAGGTTTCTTAGTTGACAAATAATTTAGTGTTACTTGTGTGGTATTAAAAGGGCACAAAGTTAAAACTCCGTGTGTAACAGGAAAAGCACAATGACTCACACAGGGGAGATCACTCCATTTCCTGAAAACCCTCACATGCTTGGAATCATTCACATTAAGCCTAAAAAGATAAGAAATGCACACCAACAGCCAACAGCATCTCCTGCAAAGCATTTCTTTTATGTGAGGAAAGTGGTTGAGAAGCACTGAATTGGGATATTCAAGGATGTAAAACCCAAGAAAATATCAAGGTTAAAGGAAAGTTTGATGTGGTCAAGAAATAACCTATTGCAATACATTAGTGTAAATGAATGCAATTTAGTTAAAATTGGGTATTGATAAGCTTCCTTATAATGCTTGGTTCAAAGAACTTCACCATTAAATGCTTTTTATTGTGCCATAAGCAATACAGCTCCTTCTACAATAAATTTCTCATCGTAACACTTAAGTGTTTGTAAGGCTCAAGACGAACATTTCTATTTTGCTGTTTATACGTAGTTCTTTTTGACCTTGGCAAATAAGACCTTTCCTCCAAAGTTACAGCACTTTACCTGATTAAAGATATACTTATTGTCTTTTCTGACTTTACCTGAAATTCGTCTGCTTCCTTCCATCCCTCTGTCCTCTCTTTCTCTCTCTCTCTCTCTCTCTCTCTCTCTCTCTCTCTCTCACACACACACACATACACACACACACACAGCTAACAGCTATTATCTTGGTCCCACTGCCTTGCTTGTCCCAGCAGAAGCCCAGGTCCAGAGGAGACATCATTGCAAAAACTTTATATGATGAAGGGTTCTCATTCAACCATAAAACTACAAACTACTCTCAATCTATTAACTGGTACCCTTGAAAGTACGTATGGCCTATAGTGTGGTATCAGATATTTGCTGTTTTTCATAGCGTCCCTACTGACAGCTCCCCAACCCATGGAATTCTGAACATTTAAAGCAGTACTGTCATAGATTGAGTTGAAAAAGATAGTATGAGAAAGTTCCAGGATACTACTGTTCCTTCCTTACCAGGAAGCACAACTGTGCTCACACAAGCCACCTGCCCACCCATGCATGCATGTAGCTGGTGTCTTCCAAATACCATGTTCTTGCTAGCTTTGTTTCTAGAAATTCTGCAGTCTTCTCTGAAATATCTCAAATTTCTCCATGATGACCAATTTCTAGTCAGGCATTCCTTTAATTCCTTTAAAATGAGAATGATTTGGTTGGGTACAGTTTGGAAAATCATCATCAGTCAGGATGCTCTCCAGTCTGCACTCTGAAACCATCCTGCTGTGCGGAATGGTCTCATGGACCATTTCTTACCTTTTCCCCCACTACCTGTTCTATCTCCAATATACTGTGTACTCACATGTGGAACGGTCCACAATGGCACTACTAGCGATATCAACATAGGGTCTTCAATCTTTCAATAATGCTTTTAATCATAAGCTTTAAAGCACCATTGTTTTTACCTCAAAATTCTTAAAAATCTGTTACAGGACAGAAATAAGAGATTAATGGAGATCTTGCAAAAAAGATAAATGGCACCATGAGAATACCACAAAACTGGGGGAAAATTAATTGAACCTATACTTTTGATAAATATTTATTTTTTGCAGTAGAAAAATGCATACTAGTTTAAGCTGTCATTATACTAACCTACATCCTATTTTTCATATTATTAGTAATACATAATGTGGTAGTTTATATTCAAAAATAAAACTAGAATGTATATACCTCATGTATTTATCCAGAAATACGCCAAGGTTACTATGGTTACGAAAAATCCATTACCTTTGAATACAGAATGAAAAAGTTTGACTTAAACTGTGTGCTATTTATTATAGCAAACATCAACAGCCTTCGGGAGGTTTTCTAACTGGATTCATTTTTCAGTGTCAGGACTGACCCACCATATTACTAGCTTATGGCCTATGCAAGGCAAAAAATTTGAACTGTATGCATTTTTAAATATATTTTGTACTAACTCAAGGTGCAGCAATGCCTTTGACTTTTAATGCTTCATATTTAAGAGAAAGAAGAAAAAAAAATTCAAACCGCCCAGATGCTAAGTGGCCTCTGAATTGAAATGCATTTCCTTCTACATATTTCGCTGGGACAGGAAGATTCAATTCTCCACATAACGGAGAAAGCTGGTTCTACGGGACAGCTTAAAAGGGAACTGCCTATAAATGGAGGAGTGAAGAAAAATGTTGACATTTTGAATATTTAGGAGGGGGCATGAATTCAAGTTATTAACTGAGTTTTTGATAGTGCAGAAGGCAGAGACTTTTAAATGGTAAGAAAGCTACAAACAGGGAAAACGGACACAAAATCCATTTCTGAAGAAGCGTCAAATTGTTCTTATCCCCTGGTAAATCTCCACTCATCTAAAGCGAAGGGCTGAAACAAAGTCAAATGTACTTGAGTAACATAACATCTAAATACTCAGTGTAACTATAAATTCAATATGCAAATAATAATATCTTTTACTTGTAACCAAGACTTAAGCGAATGACATTTGCTGCTGATAAACTTTTCTTGAAATCAGAGTGAAAATTTTTATTTTTTTTTATTTTTATTTTTTTATTTATTTTTTTTTTCCGATGCAGTTTTAAAAGGCTTTACTTATCACAGGTTCAGGCATACAAATCAGCAAAAGGAAAAACCTGATGCTTAGGATTCCAGGCTAGAACCCCCAGCCACGTGTAGGCCAAGATGGCGACCACCACGTGTAAAGGAGAAAAAAAACCTTCCAAGGGGAAATGAGCTCACAAGGAGACAGATCCCACACGGAAGAAGAAGAGGGCGGAGAGCGGGAACCTGCTAGTTTATATCCCTGTAACTCAGACCTTCCCCCCCACTGTTATGGAAAGCAGGGGAGGGTCCAATGCCCTTAGGTAATCCCTCCCTGCACCTCACCTAGGGCCTTTACTGTGCTAATGTTTTGAGCCGAAATCTGCTTAGGAATGCTTTTGAAGTGTAGAGATGGCACAATCATCATGGGACTAGCTAGATCTTACCAGCATATTAGCCTGGCCACGTAGGACACCTAAGTAATTAGACCAGAGAGAAATGCTGTTTGCTTCCAAGCAAACAAGTATGGCTCCCTGATATACTCAAAGGCAACTAAAATATAAAACTACAATGAAGTAGAGGAGACTTGTGAAGGCTTGGAGAAATATTTAACTGGCATTGGTGTTGGTCAAGGACATGCCATCTCAGAGTGAAAATTTTTATCAACTGTTGCAGTACACCTGCCCAGAGCCTCTGCATCTGGTCTGGATTGCCTCCTGCAGGTCACTTTGTAGATAGGAGGGCAGTTTAAATGTGGCAGTTTATCTGACCATGTATTCTATACTGGTTGGTATATTCTCTCATGCTACCACAATCATC
The DNA here is from genome assembly GCA_021461705.1 of Cryptotis parvus. NCBI lineage: Eukaryota > Metazoa > Chordata > Mammalia > Eulipotyphla > Soricidae > Cryptotis > Cryptotis parvus. Next base: position 81,447 of record JAJIBD010000239.1, read on the forward strand.
GTGGGACTAGCAAGATCTTACCAGTTTATTTGCCTGGCCATGTTGGATCTCTAAGTAATTAGACCAGAGAGAAATGCTGTTTGCCTCCAAGCAAGCAAGCATGGCTCCCCTGATAACTCAAAGGCAACTAAAATACGGAACTATCATGAAGTAAAGATGATACTCTTGTGAAGGATTGGAGAAATATTTAACTGGCTATAGTATAGTCTTTGGTACAGATGCATGCCTTTGTATTCTGAGATACAGTTCATCTCAGAAACCCCCTTCTCTCTACCCTGCAAAGGCATTTCCTAGGCAGAAATTGAATCGGAGACATTAACATCTCAAAGGGCCTAAGTCAGGTCCTGGGAGAAATTACCTGAGGGCATTTGACCCTGATGGCTTACCATAAAAGTGGGAGGTCTGGGTTGCGGGGATATAAAACTAGGCTGCTTCCTCTTTTCTTTTTCTTTTGGCGGGCTGCTTGCTCTCTCTCTCCCCCTTCCTGCTGGCATCTTGTCTCTGTCTCTTCTCTGCAGGGCTTTAAAACCTGGTGGCTGCCACCTTGGCCTACAGTGGCCAGGGCCCAGTCAGGAATCTTTCCTATTGTTGGATTTGTATGCCCAAATCTGTAATAAGTAAAAGCATTTTGAAACTTTGCTGGATTCTTGCATCTTTCTCTGTCCACCAGTCGCTGATCCCCTGGGGCAAAAGGGGATCCCTGACCCTGCTCCTGGATTCTGTGCAGGGGTGCCTCAGCATTTCCCTGCAATCAAGTATTCAGTAGAAATTCATTGCCTTTTATTTTACTGTTTTCTTTTAAGGAACCATGCAAAAGAAATATCTATGAATAAATATATTCATCATAACAGACTCAGAAAAATGTTTGAAAATTTGTTCAAGTGTTTAAATGCTCTTCCCCTCGAGGTATTGCAGGTGTGGTTTTGGTGCCCGGCTGTGTCAGCAGGTCGCAGACAGAAGGCTTGTCTACACCCCCAGGGCTTTGCCCCATGGGCCTTGGATGGTTGATGGTCTGACACAGAAAAAGACTGGGTCCCCTGGGATGAACCCAGAGCCACAGCAGAGCCCGGATAGCTACCCATGGTGTATTCGATATGTCAAAAACAGTAACAATAATGAACCTTATTCCCAATGAATGAGGTTCTGACACCTGCTCAAGCAAATCAATGAACAATGGGAAGAAAGGTGACAAAAGTGACAAAAAGTTTAAATGTGTTAATGTACATTCCTTAGATACAATACAATTCTATTATAGTAACCATTTCAGAATAATTTTTGGCAACCTGAGTAATAGCATGGGCTCCAGGCATGACTTAACTGTATGCAAGGGCTGAAAAACTCTACGTTATAGTCCACATCTGTTAAATGTATAAACCATTGGAGGATGACATCGCTTATTAAAACTTTTCTAAGGTGGGACTAGATATAGGTCTCAAATTAGCTCCTATAATTCTATTTTACTTTTATGATTAAAATATTATTGACAATTTCTCTAATTGAGGAGCCAGCAACTTTCATTTCTCATTCATCCTAGGAACTATTTCAGCCTAGAGAGATCACTTTTAATGGCTCCAACCCTTGCTGACAACATGAGTCCCCTGTCCAGCCATTCCAACTACTGACCACCCAACAAGAGAGGACCCAAGGTCCCAAATATTCCTGTACAAAGACGAGCCCTCATAGCATTGGGGGAGACACAGTGGCCAATGGAAAGTTCCCATCCCACAAAGGAGCAGAGGAGACCAAAGGAGTGACCTATAGATACTGTGTACAAAAATCCCCCTTATTACAGCCTACTGCCTTGCCCTTCTAAACTTATACATGGGAAACCCACAAACAAGCCTTCCTGAAGGAAGATTTCTAAAAGGCACCTTGCAGTCCCAACTTGCTGTTTCCTCCCCTCGGACCAACCAACTGTAGCCTGCAACAAAGCTCTTCCTCTTCTTGTAACTGTCTGTGCCACAGTGCTTGACTTTTTGTGCACACCAGCCAGTGCTTCTGTTGCCAACCCTGTCCTCACCCTTATCTAAGAGCCCCCAACTTCATCTGTTTGTCTAAATGATTATTTTGTACCTGTTCTATGATAAATCTGGTCAGTTTAGAATTTACAAGGCAGACATGGTTGTGTGCTTAGGATGCTGGAGGGAGCAAGGTAAGTCAAAGTAAATCAGATCTCATTGAGGGGAATCCAGGTTTCCAGTGAGATTACAGGATACCCATCGCAGACCCAGTATACTGGGTCTAAAGATGTACTTGGCTACAATGAGTTACTTCATTTCTGTCCTCCTGAAAGACTTTGCAGTGAATTATTCATACAGGTGTGAAGCTTGCTCCACAATGACTATTTTATGAAATATAGTAAAAGTTTTAGCAGCACAATGTCTTCAAACATCATCAGGGTGAGACTAATTTTAAGTTTATATGATGAACTATCTTCTACAAAAATAATAATTATTTCATTTCTAAATGTTAAAAAGGATGTGAGGTGTTTTAAACATAGCTATGGTTCTCTTCACAGACACGAAATGTGTCAACATTTCCACTTACAGCTTCAGAAACTACATCTCAGAGAAGATAAGTAGCTTGTTTTTAAGACCATATTCTCAAAATAGCTTTGACTAAATCATCTCTTACAAAGTTTGGAATCTGAACACTTCCAGTTCATCTCAGTTTCACTGCAACAATGAGTATGAGACCAGGGTAAAAAAAAGTGAATGAAAAGTAAAGACAGGAAACCTGAGACATATGAAGGCATACAAATAAACCACAGAAAAAATCAATCTGTTATTTTCAAGAGTCACGCTATACTGGATTATATATACTGGATATAATGTTAGTATACAAGATTCAAGCTAAATTTTAAATAATTTAAAGTTATTTAATTGTGTGCTTATGTCATGTTTTTTTCACGGATGGACTTTTGGGGTGATACTTTTTGAATATCATGAATCATGCTGCTCTGATAAAACAAAAATAAAATACCTTCTCATCATAGCCAGGGTTCTTGAAAAAGAATCTAAGTTCCAGCCTTGCTTGCCTGGAGGAGGTTCCTTGACTGTTCTATATCTTGGTTTCCTTCCTGTAAAATACAGGCAGTGGTGATTTCTACCTTATCCATTTGACATTACAGAAATTTATTGAACCATGTACAGTGAAATGTAAAAGCACTGTTCTGATTTATCTGGAGGTTCTCAGATTAGGGCACAAAGTGATCAGAGTTGAGAATGCCACTGGGTGCATGACACCTTTCTGAACACAAACTACTTACATCTGGGTCCTCTTCACACCCAAAGGACCCAGGAGCAGGGCCAGTGTCTACCAGAGGCACTCTTGCAGCCCAGCTTCCCAGCATTAACAGAAAGGAGATGGATACAAAAATAATTCACCCTGCTCTAGACTCTTGTTAAGCTTTCAAGCAGAATTTCATCTTGCTGGTCCTTTTGTTCTTTCATCAACTCTCTGATTCATTACACTTCACCTGAGAGTCATCTATGGGGGTACAAATATCCCAGGTAAGGGGATAGTCCATCTCCACGGAAATGGAAACATGCCTCAGACCCCATTTAGCACACAGAGCACAGAACTCTGAGCTTCTCAGGTTTCTGGGGACTCACTAACTCAGACTTCAGTTTTGCCATGGCTTCTAATATGAACTGGGCCTGGAGAAACAAATTTTTTCTACAAAACGTCTAAACTTCAAACCGCACCAATACTTAAGCAGAGGAAGAGGCGTCAAGCAAGGTGGGCATTGAGTGCAGAGAACATACAAGACAGTGATGGAGGCAGGGGGAAGCTGGGCAAGGACAATAAGAACCTTTCCCATCTTTTCAGCTTTGGATTCACAGTAAGTTTACGAGACCATTAAAGATCATGGAATTGCAGCTGGGCGACAAGAGACACAAATTAAAAAAAATGATTTAAAAGGAGACCAAACATTTTCAGATAACTGGAAACTATCATTATTTGAAATATCATCTAATATGCATTATAAATCGTAACTGATGGCAATAAATTCTTACCTGCTACGGTCTGGTTTACCCTGTTGTCTGAATAGATCAGCCTCACATCCACATAGTGGAAGAATGTGAGTTATAATCCCACTGGCTTTTTGGGGTGGATCCCAGGAGAGTAACAAAAGAAGTAAGGAATGATTTGGAATTGGTAGCCAAAGCTCTTGTGGTGCTATGGAAAAGAACAGAGATTTATAGAGTCTAATTTTAGTGTATTTTTCCAATCCAAACTTTTCAGACACAAACCAATAAATCATGGCATAAACCTGAAATCTTAGGCCTGGAAACATCCCTGATTCGTAGGCCACTTGTCAGTAATTATTTTAGGAACGGGACTACATAACTGCCTAGAATTTATGAGAATTTGCATTGGTGATGGATGGGGAGTACTTATCCCAGCTCACCTGAAGGATGCTGTGTTCCTTCATCAAAAAGCATTACTAAGCCATAATCTCTACCTGTAATTGTGTGTCTCTGAAATCCAATCAACAGCCCCTGCCTGCAAGTGGCTGCTGATCTATGAGAGGTTCTTAGCAGACAAAAAAAAAAACTATTAATAACTATAGAAGTATCGAGAAAATATAGGATTAGATTATTTATGCAAACTTGATTGTAAACATATCAAGAGTCTTTGTATTTTTGGGGGCACATCAGCAGTGTTCAGGTCTTACTTCTGATTCTGTGCTCAGAGATGACATCTAAAAAAGACTCTGGGAACTATATAGGGTGCTGGGGAACAAACATGGGTTAGTTGTGTGGAAGGTAAGCACCCTGTCCATTGTGCTAAGGGTTTCTTCAAATTTCTCTAGAGGTCAGCAAATGAGCCAGAACAAAGATTTTTAAAATATATGGATTCATATATATATATATATTTTGAATCTTAGTATATATTTTAGTATGTCATTTTAAGTATTATATCTTTTAAATCTTATCTATTTTAAATCCTAGCATATATATTTAGTGTATATGTTTTAAATTATATATATTAGTTTTGAAGAATTTTGCAACTTGCAGCAGCTTAGATGGGGCAGGAGTTAAGTTTTGGGGATTTTTTGTCTGGTAAGTTGGCAAAAACTTCGAAGGAAAAGCTAGACTTTGGCAGTTCCTTAAATAATGAAAAGGAAACTGTGAACAGGAAACTTGGATTCTTCATGCGGGCAAACCATCAGGTCATTCCAACACTTCCGGACAGAACTGATACTGCGGCTGCGCAGGGAAGTACACGTGACTTGTCCTGAAGGAAGTGCATGAGTTGTCCAGCAGGAAGTGCACGTGACTTATCCCGGCATGAAGCACAGGTGACTTGCCGTGGATTGGGGACTCTGTTAAAGGCACAAGGCTGCTAGAAGCCATGAGATTGTCTTCTTGTTTGACAAGTTGGACAGAAAGAGGGGGACGGATGCTATAGCCAGGTAAGGGGGTCCTCCTGGGTCTGGTGACAAGCACAAAGGAAGGAGACCCAAGAAGGCTTTCCTAGAGCCCTTTCTCCACTGGTGGGCCATTGTTTTCTCTGTATCATCTGTGGGAAACTTGTCAAGGATGTAAAAGAGGGAAAAGGAAGGGGGCGAGAGAGGGAATGGCCTGGTACTGAGAGAGACGAGCTGCCTTCATCCCCCTAAAGATCAAGCTTTTAAATCTCTCCCAGGAACTTTACAGCCAGACTGTGCCAGAAGCACAGAAGCACGTAATTCTCTCAGTCTGGAGACAAAACGGTCCCAGGGCTTCGGACGGTTGGTGAGCTGGGAGCACTTGAAGCAAGATTTGCTGAAGCCCGTGCAAAGGTTTCTCCATGGGCTGCTAAACCTCTTCCTCTTCCTCACTGCTTCCTTAATAAACATTTTCCAGAGCCTTCATTTCTGCCCACCGGGTTCCAAATTGCCAGTACGACAAAAGTGAGGCTTCGCTCAAGAGGAATCGAGCAGGGATGAATAATGCCTCCATTGACGTTGGGGGTCCACCCCACTGAAATAATTGTTGCCTGTGCTGGTGTTTAGCAGTTAAAAGAGACCATGGAAATCAACCGTTTGATTCTCAATTTCATACTGCGCCATACAATCAATTCTTTTTAGTCAGACTGTCTCTGGATTTACTTCTGAGCCCTAGTAAAATGAGGAAGCTTTCATTAATCTTTCAGATGCTTCATATTAATGACAAGGCTCTTGCATGAACAATGTAACAGCAATTAAAAAGCCCATTAATCTGCATTACAGCTATTAAAGATGCATGTCATTAAAGGGTATGGAGTTTGATTCATTTTCGCACCCCCAAAAAATGGAGCAATTATGGCCTGGCAATGCACTTTGTCATCAAATTAGGTTGGGGTTTTCTAGCAAATGGCCTTGCAGCATTTAGCTCTTCTCCTATTTTATTATTCATGACGGAAATGTGGAAGTCAAGACCTTTGAAATTACTTTACCTTCTTGTGGAGTAGAGATGTTCAATGCCTCTGAGTTCTCAGTAGAGCCAGTTAAAAGTGTGGACCACTAGGGTGACTGCTGTGTTTGAGGAAGAGCTGGTCTGTCGACAGACCCTTCAAAAAATCAAGTGGATTTGTGTGTTTTCTAAAAAGTAGTTATCAAGAGTAGTACTGAGTGTGTGCACAGATGAGAGAGAAAGAAAGAAAGAAAGAAAGAAGAAAGAAAGAAAGAAAGAAAGAAAGAAAGAAAGAAAGAAAGAAAGAAAGAAAGGAAAGAAAGAAAGAAAGAAAGAAAGAAAGAAAGAAAGAAAGAAAGAAAGAAAGAAAGAAAGAAAGAAAGAAAGAAAGAAAGAAAGAAAGAAAGAAAGAAAGAAAGAAAGAAAGAAAGAAAGAAAGAAAGAAAGAAAAGAAAGAAGAGATCTCCGTACAAAGAGCACAGACAGAGATCCATACAACCAGAACATTCCACTTTCATTCTTCTGCCCATAGACACACAGAGTGACACGTGAGGACAACTCATGGCAGTCCACTGTTAGGAGAGCCTGAAGTCGTTCTTTCCCGATGTGTCCTTTATATGCTACTGTTCTGATATGTGTCCCTGAAAAGCAAGGACTATAGTATAGTTTTCTAATTCCATCCCAGAGATCAGAGAGCCAAGTGCCTGTGACCCCATTTTTAGGTCCCAGACCTCCTGGGAAAACAAAGTAATTCCATTTCCTTTAACTTCATATTCTTCTATCTTAGTTAACTAGAAAGACCTTCTCGTGCAAGCCTACTAGTGTGCATTTGGAAACGCGGTTCCCTGGAGCAGTTTAGCTATTTGAATGGGCGGAGGCACATATCCAAACTCTGTTCATGTTTGTTCATGTTGTAGCTAACAAATATGCAAATCCAGAGTTGAACAATCAGCCAATTAGATCATTATGCTTTTGTATTTCAACTGGCAAAATTATTAGTTTATTTAATGAAGACATCTGTCTTAAACAGAAGCATCACACATGGAATTTCTGAATAAACCTTGCATGGTGCAGGAGTGACAAGGTGTGTTCAACAATTTAAAATATTTGCAGCAATAAAAACACATTCTGTTTACTGGAGTTCATCATAAAGGCAGAATTTACTTATTTCACTGATCTTGTGAATTGATAAACCATCCCAAAATATAATTTTTTTTATTTGCTCACTATCAGTTTTCATTGATGAAGTTTCTCAGAGCTGTCCTGGTTCTCGCCACACAGATACTTATCACCCTCTTACAACGATGGTCCTATTCAGAGCACACATTTATTGAATAAGCCTTTAGAGGCTTAGAGAAAGTTGCATCGCTTTAATGAGCCTATAGAGGTGGCAATTTGCAAAACTCAATTTCAGTTAAAATGCACATGTCTCCCTGTCTCCTTCCCAACAGGGTGTTTTAAAATTGTATGTGAGGTCACATGACTTGGTAGTGTTAACATTCATATTTATGGTATCCAAGTTCATCCACAACCACCACCAAAGTTCTGAGGTCAACAGAAAGCCTAAAAAAATTTAAAAAACTGTCACAGGTTTACTTTGCATGTATTTGATGCCCAGCATCACATGTTCCCCTGAGCATGTGGGAATGACCTCTGAGCACAGAGCTGGGAGTGACCCAAAGTAAACAAAATATACAAGGAGTGAAAATCCAGATGGGAAAAGCTTTCAGTGGCTAGCAAGCATCTTAGTCCATAGCCAAATGCAATAGCAGACCAACACACGTGTGCAGATACTCATGATCATCTCGTGCCAAACACACCTCTCATTTCTCACGCTCCCAGTTCACGTCTGAACCTCGTATTTTCCTGCCACTGCCTCATTCATAGTTCAGTTTAAAAATTTCCTTCTTTCATTAAATAACTTAAAAACAAACACAAGCTAATGTCATCACAGGGACATTCTCATAATGGAGCAGTACAGTGGCCAAGAGACCTTGGACCAGGCTGCCTGGGTCTAAGGTCTGCCACTAACTGTCATGCTGTTTAGTGTCTTATCTTGAAGCAACTTGTCTTAGAGACCTTCCCTGTTTGATAGGGGATGAAACAGCATTTGCCTGAGTGTTACTATTCTCCAGATTAAACGAAGTTAGGAATGCAAAGCATCCACACAGCTGAGGCCGGGCCCAGAGCTGCAGCAGCCCACACTGTCTATGACCACACCCTGTGTCCACCTGCACAGGTGACTGTAGACTCAGCTTCTGAAGCAGCAACTTTTGGCCTCTGTAAACCAGCAGACCGCAGCCCTCCTGTACAGTGCTCCATAGACTGGCATGTGTTTATAACCAAGATGGAAAACCAAGAGTTTTCAACCCTGCTGCATCGTGGCCTGACACTGGTCTATAGTCTGTGGGTCCAGAAGGCTTCTGGAAAGACCAGTTGTGATGCCATACATGCCAGGTGAGTAATCCTCCTCCTGTCCTTGTTGCTTGATACTAGCTGGACTGTGTGTATTCACCAGCTGCTCCTGTGTCTCAGACATCTCCCGAGTGACACTCTTAAGCTCTAAAGTGCCTGGCTTCTTGGGTCCCTTCAACTTCTTTCCTTTCCCAGTCCCTGATGCTCAGGCTTCCTTTGCTCACAACATGGCTTTGGCCTTCAGCATCTTCTCCCAGTGATCTCATCTGTGTCTCCAGACATCGCCCCCCACAAGGTCTGTTTCTACATCACTCTGTGCAGGTCACGTACCTGCCCAGACGTGGCATTAACATTTATCCTCAATACGTCTTATTGCCAACTCAACCCCTTACCGACTTCATCAGCTTCATTTGGTAGTTCTTAGGGCTTCATTCCCGACTCCAAAACCGCAGGCACTAACTGGAGGTCCCATTGTAGAGCAGGTCCTTGTTTTCTATCCTTTTCATTTGTCATGTCTTTGGCACTTGTCATGTCTTTCCTATCAGCAAGTGCCAAACCTGCTGCAAGAGTCTAAATAAGACAACTTGCATGTCTGAATCAGTAGAAAGTTATCCTAGCAGGTAATGAACCATCCCCAAGTGAAGGAAACTTTTAATACTACCCTGCACAAGCAACACCTGTTTGGATATGTGATCAGGTCCCTTTGTCACTGACTCTTGTGCCACAGACACAATGCAGGTGCCCTCACAGATAAGCAGGATGAGGCTGGAGTCCAGGACTTTCATGGCCAATAATACACACTGATCTAATCTAGGCCAGACTCTGGAATCTTTCATGACAAATGGCATTATCTACCTACGTAATATCACTGTTGTATAACATTCTGAAAAATAATATTGCTACTTTGCAGTATTGAAGACTGATGTTACAGACTATGAAGACTTACTTGTGTCTTACTGCAAAGAGTTTACTTCCTCCCAAATCCCAGCTGGGGGTCAAGGTCAGGAGTATTGATTCAGCCTAGCCAGGAGAGTGGGCACATCAGCTTCCGACATGGCTCACACCAAACCACATCCTTGGTTTGTGTTCCCTAAACAATCATTGGTGTTTTACTTACCTTTCTTATCAAATATGTCTCTGAAGAAATTAATTTCTGGCTCTATCATAAAATTCTTTTACTCATTTACTCCACCCCAGTAAGCCTTAAAACCTTCAAAAACAAGGCCATAGGCTCTCCCTGAAATTGCTTCCCTCAGCTTGGTGCTTGGCGATGCTTACCAAATTGTATTTAAAACAATACCTGGGCTTTACAAAGAAAGATGCTGGAGAAAAACTAGATCATTTTTCAGACCATTTATCAAAGGCTCTCACTTCCTACCCCAAGGAAGGTGCAGGAATAATACGCAGAGAGAAGTCTGAATGTAAGAAGAGAAACCAGAACAAAAGAACTTTGCCCTGCTGGTTCTCGCCAATTCTGAATTCCAGGTGGAAAGATATAGAAGGCTGGCCAGCCAAATTTTCAGAAGTGGAGTACCAATGATTTCCATTTCCTATGGGGCTCTGTTTCGGGCAGCTGGGCTCTCAGAACCAGTGTTTGTTTAAGCCTCTGGAATCATTTAAAATTTTCTATACATACATGTATAGAAAAGCAGATACACCAGGCAGAGCAGCTACCAGCTCTCCCCATTATCTCCAAATTACCAAGAATATTCTACCCACCCTCTCTCAGAGAGCCCAGCAAACTACTGTGAGTATAATGCCCACACAGCAGAGCCTGGCAAGCTGTCCGATGTGTATTCGATATGCCAAAACCAGTAATGACAATCTTTATTTCCCCAACTCTGAAAGGGCCCTTAATATGGCAGGACGAACAAGGAGTGGCTGATAAAATCTCAGGGCCAAACTAGGATGTCAAAATGAAGAAGGACTAAAATGACTGTCTGTCTAATATATACATGTATAGCCCAAGTATGCTTTCAAGACAAGATATGCTTTAACTAGAGACACAGATACACAGGGCAGAGTTGCTACCAGCTCTCCTTGTGCTCAGCTGATCATGAGATGTCTGGGAGGGGAAGGTGGGCTCTAGCCCCGACCCACCATCCCAATAGAGTCTTGCAAGAAGCCAGAAGAACCCTCACGCCATGAGGGCTGCTATTTTTAACATCCGGACTCCACACCATCAGAGCTCCATCCAAGACAAAAGCCGATCTCAAGCCCTGCTCATCAGAGTCCCACCCCGCAGTAAAAGCCTACTTAAAGCTCAGGTATGCTTGAATCAGAGACACAGACACATGGGGCAGAGCTACTACTGACTCTCCCTTTGCTCAGCTGATCATGAGGCATCAGGGAGGGAAGGCGGGTTCTAGCCCTGACCCACCATCCCAATAGCACCTTGCAAGAAGCCAGAGGAACCTCCACACCAAGAGGGCTGCCATTTTCAACATCTGGATTCCACATCTCATCAGAGCTCCACCCAAGAGAAAAGCCTATCTCTCCCCATTGTGCATGGCTGAAAAGTGACTGCGCGACTCATCAGTAAATGCATGAACTAAGAGTCTACTACTGAGAGTATACCACCCACAAGACAGAGTCTGGCAAGCTACCTGTGTCATATTTGATATGCCAAAAACCAGTAACAATTATAGACCTCATTCCTATGACCTGAATGAATGGTTTGAGGTTCTTTGTATTCCTGGAGCACGCAGATGCCCTTGGGCTACACTAGCACATGACAGGACATATGGGGATGTTACTGGTGCCCGCTCAAACAAATTGATGAACAATGGGAAGACAAGTGATACATGTGAATGGCATATGCTTCAGAAAGCAGAGTTGTGCCATGAGTTAGCATTTTCTCTCTTCTTGAGAAAGTATTCACAATTGAGAGAGTAGTCATGGTTGTCACCAAAATCAGGATAATGCGCATCATCCCAGCATGGGTCTAGGAAGGAGTGTTCTATCTCTGTTGCTTGGAACTGCTGTCTAGAATGCACATAACAGAGGGTTCTACAGAGCCCCGCCATTATCAAAGGAGAATCCAGGTCTTTCTGCAAGACTAAGAAAGCAAGCCCTGCTCACACTATGTCACGGGGTCCCAGAGTGGTTCCTTAATGACTGTGCCGAAGTCATGTCTAGATGGTGGCTTCCTTAGACTGCAGAAGTTCTACTCTGATGATCATCATCCTTACACAGCAGCCATCCAGTTGCCTCCCTCTGCCTCTGAGGAGGGCATTCAGCAATACAGCTCATCATCACCAATTTCCAGTCTAAGAGTCCAGGGCCACGAGGACCATAATGGGTGCACAGCACAGTGTCAATGGCTTCAGTTGATGAGTATGGTGAGGAGGCAAGAGGGACCCAGGCCTCTCCTACCAAGATGATGGGAGACAGATCACTGATTTGAGACAAAAAGGGCAACTCCAAAAGTAAATGTGAATGTTTTATTAAAGGTTTGGGGGAGACCTATTTTTTTAAATTCTAGACCAGTCTGCTCGAAAATGGGAGGTACAAAGGGGCCCTGAAATGAGGCACGGATGGGGTGAGTTGGTGGCAGTGGTCTTGAATGTGATGGGGGGGGGTGGCATTTTCTCTGTGACCTTGAAGAAGGTGTTGAGTAATTTAGTTTTCTGAAAAGGGGACAGTAAGCCAAGTAAGTCTGGGAATCTCTGCCCTAAAACTGAGATTTGTTTTCTGTGTTACCAGAAAATCCTTTAAGGACAAATTTTCCCTCCTCCCCCAATATGCCTGGGAGAGCAAAAGTGCCTGTCATAGAGGGATGGGTAGGAAGGAAATGGGGCACGCTGGTGTTGGGAAATGTGCACTGGTGGAGGGATGGGTGCTGGAACATTGTATGACTGAAATCCAATCATGAACAGCTTTGTAATGGTCCATCGCACAGTGATTCAATAATAAAAGAAGTCTGTTGAGCATGACCGTGAGCTTGTGTCTTTCCTCCAGAGATGTCGCCCAGGGGTCCATTTTCCTTAGAACCCAACAGTGCTCCCTTCTAGACAGGCAGATGACCCTCAAGTTTGCTTTCAGCCACCAAACTCTGTGAAATGGCAAATGGTCCCAGGCTGGTCAGGAAACCCGATGGTCCCTTCTGATAATGGAAGAGGGTTTGTGCACTGAAGAAACCCTTCCATAATCTTAAAAGAAGCATTATCGATGGCTTAAAAGTGTTAGTGGCCCATGCAATGCAGGCGCCTGAGGTATCGGCATTCAAATCCCGGGGCGTCCTCAGGGCCAGACCTCTCCCTGCGAAGCGCTAATGCACTCTGCATGGATGCTTAGTGTGAAGGGCTCTTGACATGCCACACCAGGGAGTTTTAAGCACAGGAAGGATCATCCCTTTGGATGGCAGCACTGGGGGCCATGCTGGGTGAGGCAAGACCAAGCTGAAGGGCAGGGCAGAGCTTGGAGGGCAGCACGGGCTGAAGGGAAGCAAGAGAAGAGTTCTTGGAGGCGAGGCTTCTGCGCTATGGCTCTTCAGAACCCTCCCCTTGCAGAAGGCAAAAGTTCACCCCCAATGGTCGGAGGGAAACTGGGGATATTGGTGGTAGGAAATGTGCACTGGTGAAGTGTTGGGTGTTGGAAATATCTATGACTATTACCCAATTGCAAGCAACTTTGCAATTCTGTATCTCACAGTGATTCAAGAAAACAAAAAACTGACTTGTCTCCTGAGAAGTTTATAAAACCCAAGTCCTTCACAATAATGTGGGAACCCCTTAGGACAAGACAGTAGGTATTGTCACTTTTCCTGTTTCTAAAAGTGACAGAAAATGTTCATCAGAAGTGGCCAATGGTGGTTTGACCCAAGAAATGAAGCCTTTACCCTGTTGGGTGCAGTCATGATGTCTCCCCTCCAAGAACCATCCCCTCACCCCATGCCGTTCAGCAAAGGCCCAAACATTCCAGAACACATGGGTGATTTTCCCCTTCTTCTGAAACCCAGAGTCAAAGGAACCAACACAAAAATATTAAGAATTGGAAGCGGGCCCAGAGTCGGGGGAGGGAGACTGTTGTAAAGGCAATTCCAGCTGGGTGTGGATTGGGGGTCTCTAATAGAAGCCTGTGTGTCCCCCAGGAAGCGGGAAACAAATGGAAGAGGGGGAAATGACAACGAAATTTTATGGCCAATCCCTGTTACTCTGCATTGGCGCCTATAAATTATTTGCCTTCCCCTGCACAGCTGGACTAGGGCGAAAGGGCATGGTTTCTCCAATTGGTCACAAGTGGGAGAGGACAGTGGGCTTCTGTACCTGTGGACATAACTGAGATAGTTCCTGCATCCCCAGCCTACCCCAGCTACTGACCGGGGTGCTTGGCCAGCACCCACTGTCATCTGTTCTCCTTCATTATGCTAATCTGTGGGCGGGCAGATTTCTGTCATCTCTGGATCGCTCGCACAGCAACAATAAACACCTTGGCCTGTCTATAATTGGGCAGGTGTCTGCATTGATGTCACCAGCTTTTAATTCAATTACAGAATTGGCTGCTCCATTCTCATTCCACACCCCTTCTGGGTGCACTTGGAAAAGGGCTGGAAGATCTGCAGACAGCAGTCTCAGGGGGCAGGCTGGGCAAAGGCCCCACCCCCAAAACCTGCAGTTACCCTGCAAAGTCTACACAGAATATTGCATCCCAACAATCCATAAGTCATGTTGGGACAAAGGCATTTGGAATAACAGGGAAGAATGTGTCCTTTCTCTTCTCTTTTCTCTCCTCTCTCTCTCTCTCCTTTTTTTTCTCCCGCTCACTCCCTTTCTCTCTCTCCCCATTCTCCTGTCCTCTTAAAACTTATGTTACATCTAAACAGTGTCTTCTACCTACTGGTCAGTCACCAGGAGAAGCCCAGCAAAGAGCAAAAGCAGTTTCTAGCTTCCTCTTTCCTGGCTTCAGCAAGGTTCTTATTCACTTGAGAGCATGTTGCATTTGGATCAAGAAAGTGAAAGTGGCAAGCACTGGGCATTTACTTTCTGGTTGGGGGAGATTGCACAGACATTGCTACCTACAGAATGGGTGGCAGAGTCTCTGTCTCCAGGGGAGGTTGTGGGGTAGGGAAAAAAGGTGGGGACACTCGCTTGGAGCAGGTCTCTACAGTCAGGCCTTCCCCAGAGTCGGCTTAGAGCTGCAGAACAACCCAGTGAATGTGCGCAAGAGAGTAAATCAATGCTGCACACAGAGCTTTCCCACTGAGGTGCCTCTGGAAATAAATTAAGGCTCTAACACAGACATTTTGACATGGTGACCCCATGAAACTGAGTAATGACATCTGTTAAATATGGAGACTGAAAGGGGTCATGGAGCTCAGGGACACACCCAGGATGCTTCCCCTCCAGTCTGAGGCACCGTAGGGGAACACATATTGGTTGTTCCCTGTGTGACAGCACTTTCCAGCAGAAGAGTTGGGTCTCTAATGCCTACCGGATGTGAAGCAATTTTCAGTCTTATCAAAAGGGGGAAACTGTAACCCTAAGATAATTTTCTGGACACTACGAAACTATTTTGGTTTATATTTAGTTTTCTCAAATGGTCTTTCTGGTCTTATTTTAAACCTTTCCTTAGTACACAGACAATCAGTGACCCAGGATTAAGCACTAAACAGATACTGACACGTAGGCGAATAAGCATCATTTTACTTCTCTCTAAAAGACATGGCTTGAGAATGCCTGTCATGAGAATGGTCTGATTCATTCCTGCCTTGAGAATGGTCTAACCGAGTGGTTTTTGGAAGCCTGCAGGCCACCACCTGTCCTGGACTGGTCCTCTGACTGGCAGCTATAACCCAGAAGCCAGACTGCTCCTTTCCAACCTGTCTACACCCGCACTCCTGCAGCAGCTCATGGGCTGGTGGGTTAAGACCACTAATAAACCATGGTTTCAACCAACTGCAAAGCTGACTGGGTAAAAACCACAGCAGGGTCTCACCAAGGCCTTTGTGGTCTTCGCCATTTCATCCTACTCTTGTCATTGGGTGGAAGACACCTGCCCCTGTAGCTTTTTTCCTAATTACCAATTAGTAGACACTCACTGTACAACACTTAAAATTACCATGATTTTTGACCACTGCATAATCTGAAATCCAAATGTGGTCCCACAGATTTAATGCTATTACATAAAATAGATGAGTAAGTTTTAAGAGGCCTGTCTGAAGATTCAACAATGTAAAAGGAGTCCAGGCACATTATGTATTCAGGGAAGTTAGACAAAGCTATTAACTCATCAACACTGCATTACCTAATGAGATTCTTCTACATTAGCTAAGTAAAGACATGACATCACTTCTATATTTACCATCTATGTCATAGGCCCTAGTTGTTCATGTGATTTTTTAATACCAATTCAAGTTTTAAAGAAATAGTTTGTTTTAAATTACAAACATGGAATATTTATAGAGTACTATAAAATCGCAAAGACTTCCCAAAATTCTGTTGAGGAATTTTACTAATACCATGAAAGCAAACTTTTAAAATACATTTCTCATGTTGGCCTATTGTGGCAGTGACCATTAACAGTTCCGAGTCAATGGTCTACTTCAGTGAAGTAAAATGATTTTTTGGGGGCTGGGGAAATGGCCACTTTGAACAGGGATGACATTTTCCAGAATTCCCCACATCTAGGCATAACAACCCTGTGACTACATTCTGAACTCAGAAGTGAACCAGAGGTGACAGAGTAATTTCTGAAGTGAATGTACCTATTATTCTCGAATCATTCCTCTTTCCTATAGGCTGGAAGGCAGACTGAATGGCTGAAGCTCCAGCAGCCATTTTGAACCATGAGGCAGAAGTCTTGTCCCTGACATCAAAAGGCCAAAGCAATGAGTGTCTGGTGCTATGACCATTTCACCTTCACTTTGTACAGATACAAATACCTATTATTAAAGAGAGAACTTAAAAAATTTATTTTATTATACCACTGTGGGATAAATAATTACAAATATGTTCATGATTGGGTTTCAGTTATACAGTGTCCCAGTACCTATCTCTCCACCAGTGCATATTTCCCACCTCCAAATTCCCCCAGATTCCCTCCCTCCTCCCCCAGCCTGCCTCTATAGCAGGTACTTTGCCTCTTCTCTCTGTCTCTCTCTGTCCCTCTGTCTCTCTCTCTCAAAGAAAGAATATTTTAATCCGCTTAAAGCAGTTATTGAGGACTCTGTTTCTAGAGTAAATTAAAAATGGAAAAAAAAGCCCTCATCTTTACTATTTTTCCCACATACAACTTAGATTGTTTTAAGTGTGTACTTATGAGAAGGCAATTGGTTACATTACTTTAAGACACTGCAAATCTGGAGCTCAGAAGGGATGTTTTTGGCTTCGTCTTAATAAATTAATATTTTACTTCTGTAACTATCAGTGTTGCAGCAGCACTGACAACCTACATTTTAACTAAAATGTACAGTGTTTGAGTTTTATTATAAAGTATAAATTTTTGGACTAATTTTTTAGATTCAGTCACCGTGCCAACATATTTTACACCAGAAATATGTAAATATGTACAAAGTTTCAAAATGTCTGTGCTGTGTTAGTTCCTTTATATATATATATATATATATATACACACACACACATATATATTTATAATATTAGAGAATTTTAGCATTGACAAGACTTTAGTAAGATCAAGTAATTCACAATTCAACTCCACAGAAGACACTAATAGAACCTTGTTAATATCATGGTTAGTAGCAGAAAGTTGCATTTGTTTATGCATTTATTCCTTCCTTCATAAAATGTATATTTATTTCCTACCTGAGCAAGGTCTTAATAAGACTCAACATAATCATAGCTACAAACTTTTGTCCTTTAGAAACTTATTTCTAATACAGAAATGTGGTGACACACTCGGGGCACCCATAAGCAATTCTAGGACACAGGGAGTTAAAGATCTTTAGATGCAAAGGAGAGACCTATGGTTTTCAGATGCAGAAAATGCCTTTGAATGGCATTCGTTCATGAGTGATTTTATTCCTTCCTCAAACTAAGTGATATTTCTTCCGGGTAGAGGAATCTTGGTTGAATGTCGAGGAACGCCGCCAGGGTCCCCGACAGTGTCAGGGCAGAAGTTCTCTTCTACCTCCAAGGACACCGGGAGAAAAGATGAAAACTCACGAGTCCAGTGCAGTTCCAAAAATGGCTTTTAATAGTACAAAAGCTCTTCCACAGCAATCCAATATAATGAACAAACTCTAGCTCTGGTCTGAATTTAGACCATACAAAAGAGTATAAGTCTCCCACCAAAGAGAGAGGATCTCACCCGAGCTGAGTCCTACCCAGAAGATGGAGCAAAAGGCCAAAGAGCGAAAAGCAAAAAGCAAAAAGCCGCAAGGCTGAGGAGCCAAAAGCCACAGGAGCCAAAAGCCGAAAGCTAAATGGCCCAAAAGGTGAAGGGGCCTCAAGTCAGTCCCCTTTATATACACCAAAGTAATCCAACTGGGAGGGTCATGTCAACAAAGAACTCTAAACAGAGTGTAGTGCCACACCCTATTACAGGTATAAACAAAGGTTATGCCAAGGTCTAATCCTTTCTACCAATATTATCTCTTATGTAAAACACTGGAGAGAGGGGGCTGGTATAAAGAAATACATCTTAACTTCATGAGCTTCATGTAATCTAGATGGTACCCACAAGGTCCTTATTATTATCTGCACCAGGGTGATTCTGAGTATCTTGTTCTCGTGTACATGAAAGGGTCACACTCGCCTGCTTAGAGCAAACTAGTATGATCCTTCCTATAGTCTTCCTATAGTCTCCCAACGTAGCCAGGATGGTAGTCTCCTGGTAAATTCTAACTGTCCCACGCTGGGTGCAGTGGGTATAAAGAGGAGCTGTGCCCAATCTAGAAAACATAGAAGTCTTAGTAGATGTATAAGTCAGAAGTTATTCAATCAAGGTGACTTCTATAACTGCCACACCCTCTAGCAGTGTTTACATAGAAGAGAGGTCTCATTAGAATAAACCTTGACTCTAATAGATTAAGCTGGGAGTGGGCAAAACAACAAAACTCCCAGAATAGCTAAACCTGTCCTCCAACAGTTGAAGGTATTTTTCATTGGGTGCTTGGATATATCATTCCATTTCCTTCTTGCTTGGAGAATTTTTATATATTATATCTATCTATATATATTTATATATATAATTTAGATTTATATAAAAATTTAATTTTTATTATACCACATTTTTATTATACCACAAGGTTAAGAGGGTCTACTTGTAAAACCTTTATGGGTACCTGATCCCTGAAATTCTCTCAGCTCCAGAACCTGTGCTGTTTAGAAAGGGTGGGAACAAAAACCAGAATAAGGGAAAAGATAAGAACTTTGTAAGATAGTGCAGAGTTCAAGCATTCATCAGGAAACAAGAAAGGGCTCACATAAATAACCTGACTACACAGCTGAAGACATTAGAGAAAGACCAACAAAAAGGAGGCCCAACAAAGGCAGAAAAAAGGAAATAATAAAACTTAGAGAGGAAATCAATGAGTTGGAAACCAAAAAAACAATCCAAAAGATTAATGAAACCAAGAGCTGGTTTTTTTGAAAAAATAAACAAGATTGACAAACCATTGGCAAAACTTGTAAGGACAGGGAAAGAGAGAACCCAAATAAACAGAATCAGAAATAAAAACGGTGACATCACAACAGAAACCACAGAAATCCAAAAGATCATCAGAGATTACTTTGAGAGCCTGTATGCCGTGAAACATGAGAATCTAGAAGAAATGGATCAATTCCTGAAGTCCTATAACCTCCCACGGCTGAAGCAAGAAGACCTCCAATACCTGAATAAGCCTATCACCATCGAGGAAATAGAAACAGTAATTAAAAGACTTCCCAAACACAAAAGCCCAGGTCCAGATGGATTCCCTAGTGAACTCTACCAAACCTTTTAAGGAGGACCTACTGCCTGTCCTGTTCAAGCTCTTCCAGGAAACAGAAGAAACAGAAACACTCCCCAAACAGCTTCTACGGAGGCACATATCCACCCTGATACCCAAAGCAGGGAGAGACAACACAAAAGAAAGAAAACTACAGACCAATATCCCTGATGAACACGGATGCTAAGGTCTTCAACAAAATACTAGCCAACAGAATCCAAAGACTCATCAAGAAGATTATACATCATGACCAAGTAGGATTCATCCCGGTATGCAAGGATGGTTCAACATTCACAAGTCAATCAACATAATACATCATATCAATAAGAGAAAAAATAAAAACCATATGATCCTATCAATAAACGCAGAGAAAGCATTTGACAAGATCCAGCACAAGTTCATGATTAAAACCCTCCAAAAATGGGAATTGAAGGGACTTTCCTCAAGATAGTTACAGCCATTTACCAAAATCCCACAGCGAGCATCATTCTAAATGGGGAAAAGTTGAAAGCCTTCCCCTGAGATCAGGGACAAGACAAGGTTGCCCACTCTCACCTCTTTTATTCAATATAGTACTGGAAGTACTTGCCATAGCAATCAGAGAAGAAAAGGACATCAAGGGCATCCAGATAGGCAAGGAAGAAGTCAAGCTATCATTATTTGCAGATGACATGATATTATACCTAGAGAACCCTAAACTCT
The DNA here is from genome assembly GCA_021461705.1 of Cryptotis parvus. Lineage (NCBI taxonomy): Eukaryota > Metazoa > Chordata > Mammalia > Eulipotyphla > Soricidae > Cryptotis > Cryptotis parvus. The sequence goes on from JAJIBD010000239.1 coordinate 101,835, forward strand.
CTACCAAAAACTCCTAGAAACAATAGACACATATAGAAGAGTGGCAGGATACAAAATCAACACGCAAAAAGTCGGTGGCTTTCCTATATACAAATAACGAAAGAGAAGAAAGGGATATTAAGGAAACAATTCCATTCACAATTGTGCCACAGAAAATCAAATACCTAGGAATCAACTTACCCAAGTGTGTAAAGGACCTGTACAAAAAAACTACAAGACACTGCTCCAAGAGATAAAAGAGGACACAAGGAAATGGAAACATATTCCCTGCTCATGGATGGGGGAGAATCAACATTGTCAAAATGGTAATACTCCCTAGAGCTCTGTACAGATTCAATGCAATCCCTATAAGGATACCCATGACATTCTTCAAAGAAATTGACCAAACAATCCTGAAATTTGTATGGAACGATAAACCCCCAAGGATAGCTAAAGCAATCCTCGGGAAAAAAGAAGATGGGAGGCATCACCTTACCCAACTTCAAACTGTACTACAAGGCAGTAGTAATTAAAACAGAATGGTATTGGAATAAAAACAGACCCGTGGACCTATGGAATAGAATTGAGTATCCTGACACCCAACCTCAAACACATGATCATTTAATCTTTGATAAAGGTGCAACTGAGTCTAAAATGGAGTAAGGAAAGCCTCTTCCACAAGTGGTGCTGGGAAAACTGGGCAGCAACATGTAAAAAATGAATTTGGACCTGTGTCTAACATCATGCACAAAAATCAGATCAAAATGGACTAAAGATCTCAATATCAGACTTGAATCCATAAAGTACATTGAAGAAAATATAGGAAAAACCCTCCACGACATTGAAGCTAAAAGGCATCTTCAAAGGTGAAACATCACTAACAAAGCAACTAGAAGAAAAGATAAACATATGGGACTACATGAAACTACAAAGCTTCTGCACCTCCAAAAGAAACAGTGACTAAGATACAAAAGCAGTCCACAGAATGGGAAAGAATATTCACCCAATACCCATCTGATAACAGATCTTTCTCATCTACTCCATTCACGGGTCTCTTTCTTCTCTGGACAGGCAAGGGCCATCCACACTCTCTATGTGAACAGCGAGATTCCTGCCAGGGCCACCAGAAGGGCTGTGGGGGATACCTCACACTCAATCTCAATCTGCAATGGACCAGGAACCAAAGGTATTTCACTTCTTTTTCACTGGAGACTTTTAGAGCATGTTGAGGAGCTCAGAGTTCTCCCTTGTTGGATGATAGGCTTAGCTAGTTTGGGAGCTTTGCTGTTTTACCCACTCACAGTTTAATCTACTTACATGTTCTTAAGCCAAGGTTCATTCTAATGAGATCTCTCTTCTATGTAAACACTGATAGAGGGTGTGGCAGTTACAGAAGTCACCTTTACTCTGAATAACTTTTTGACTTATTATACGTCTACTAAGACTTCTATGTTATCTAGATTGGGCACAGCTCCTCTTTATAGCCACTGCACCCAGCATGGGATAGATAGAATTTACCAGGAGACCGCCACCCTGGCTATGTTGAGACTATCTTTAAGATTATAGGACAGATCATACTAGTTTGCCCTCATGCAGGTGAGTGTGATCCTTTCAGTATACAGAGAACAAAATACTCAGAATCACCCTGGTGCAGATAATAAAAAGAAGGACCTGTGAGTACCATCTAGATTACATGAAGTCCATGAAATTAAGATGTATTACTTTATACCAGCCCCCCCCTCTCTCTCCAGTGTTTTACATAAGAGATAATCTCAAAGAAGGGATTAATCCTTGGCATACTCCTTAGCTTATACCTGTAATAGGGTGTGGCACCACCCTTCTACACTCTGTTTAGGGTTCTTTGTTGACAGGATCCTCCCTGTCAATAGATAGGATTACTTTAGTGTATATAAGGGGGACTTACTTGAGGCACTCACCCTTTTTTCCCTGCTCCTTCTTTAGGGTAGGACTCCTCTCGGGTGAGATCCTCTCTCTTTGGTGGGAGACTTGATTTCTCTGTATGGTCTAAGTTCTGACCAGGGCTAGAGTTCTTTCATTATATTGGATTGCAGTGGTAGAGCTATTTTACTATTAAAAGTCCTTTTTGGAACTACGCTGAACTACTTGAGTTTTCATCCGTTCCCCAGCAGCCTCAGAGGTAGAAGAGAACTTCTGTCCTGATACTGTTGGGGACTCCAGTAGCTTCCCGACACTCCCCCTCTATCTCCTGCTCTTCCTCTCTCTGCTATGCCACAGTTCTGTGCCTGTAGTTCATGGAGCTAGAGCAACAGATGAAAGAGAGTCAGAAACTCAACTGAAGCAAAGTGGAAAGGCCGCTGTGATCCCAGCTAGACCCTTCACTGCTTTCAGTATGTGCTGAGGACTTCAGGAACACTTGGGAAAAGGCAGATTCCCACATTCCGGTGCACACAGACAGACTCTCACAAGTAGAATCCAAGAAACTGCATGGCATACGCAATCCAGGAGTCACCTTATGGCAAAAGAGCTTAAGAATCACTATTCAGGAGCTGAGTGATAGGACAGCAGGTAGGACGCTTACTTTGCATATGGCTGACCTGGGTTTCATCACCGGCACCTCACAGGGGTCCCCCTAAGCACCTACCAGGAGTAATCTCTGAGCACAGAACCAGGAGTAACCTTTGCACACAGAGGCAGGGAATAATCTCTGAGCACAGAGCCAAGAGTAATCTCTGAGCACAGAGCCAGGAATAAGCACTAAGCACTGCAGAGTTGACCCTGAACAGTCACTATTTCAGGCCACCGAGGCAGTCAAGGGGTAAGGCATATGCCTTTCATGCAGACAAATCCCTCTTCAATCCCTGGCAAGCACAGCATGGTCCCTGGAAGACCAGCAGGTGTATCTGGGGGCACCTACCTCAGTCCTAGCACCGCAGGACCTGGGCAGAGCACCACAGAGTTGGTGCATGCCCTGCGGATGGGGGAAGCACCTCCCTGGGAGAACCCACCACCACCACTATCGTTATTAAGTTGTAGAAGAAAGACAAACTAGATTTTTCGATGTTGTAACCCACTTTCTTTCAGCAGAGAAGTAATATTTACCACATACAAGGAATCCATTGGTTTTCTAAGCAAAAGCCAGTATTTCAAGTGTGTTATCATATTTTAAATGCCTATTTTAGTTTGAACATAGATTTCAATGTGTCTGGGTCCTTTGAATAATTACTGTTATTGGTAAATCTACTCAATTATAATGAATCACGAGCATTACTCACTGTTACTAAGGTACTTGCACCTCAGAGCCAAATGTAACGAAAGCTGAGGCTTGAAGCTCAATAAAATAGAGAAAGCACCTTCCTTGTACCAATTAGAGCCAGGTCTATGCCAGGTGCTGTGGTAATTACGCTGATAATTAAGTCTACATGTGTAAGCATCAGAAAGCAAGAACAATAATGGTCCATGGGCAAGTTCTTGAAGCCCTTCACTCTTGACAGCATTTCAAATCAAACTTTCTGAGCAGCGCTGGGTTTGACAGGAAGGATAGGGGCTGCTTCTCTGGGTAGCAGCTTGGCATGCTAACAGCGCTGGAGGGAAATACCCAGAGTTAATTGGAGCCTTTTGCAACAAGCGCTACAATGCTAACTGCACACAGGAGCTATACCCCGAGGCTGCAGCTGTGGAGATGAACTTTCGGAGCCCCTTGCACTGAACCCCAGCCCTGGGGAGCACAAAAGCCAGAGCTGCAGCCCAAAGGGGCCCATTTGCTCCAGAGTGGGGCTGTTAACCCTTGGACTCTCCCTGGCTTCTGGGATTTATCTCACTGACCCCTGTGGAAGGTGGCCACAGTGAGCAAGATTCTGTCTCGCTCTGCCATTCTTTCTCTTCATGCAAATTCATTTCCTTCTTTGGCCTCCAGCCCTGTGTAAGTCTGCCCATAATCCTTTTCCCCTTTCAGTACCTACCTTAGCTCAATTTTGTCGTCCTATGATTTTCCTTTGCTCAGATTATCGATTCACTTTTCATATGCTACAACTTTTTTAAAGGAATCTATACAGTGAGTGAGCTCTCTTTGTCCACATTTCCAAGTATCAGCTGGGAAATGGAAGTCATAGGGATTTCTGGGTAAAACGGAAACCTGGCTCCCGGGGTCCCTTTAACAAGCAATTCGAGGGAGCCACAGAATTCAGAAGATGTTTTTAAAATACCAATATCCTGGCTACTTTCTGAATAACAGCCTTTGGAGCTGGACCTCAGTCATTTTTAAAGTCTCCCTCCACAGTTCACCACACACCATCTCGGAGAAGACCTCTTTCATCTAGGAAATGGGAAAAGATCCGTTACTTGATCTACAGCCCCCTTTTTGGAAAAAAAAATTAGACACCCTGGAACTCTCCCTTCTTCAATTAAACAAAAGAAAGTCTCCACCCGGCCCACATAACAAGCACACCAGAGGCTGGTTCCCCATTCCAGATTGTTCCCAGCACCCCATGTCGGGCCGTCTTGCCCACAGATCTAGCTGAAAGACCAAGGAAAGACCAAGCAAAGACACATACAGGACCTGAAGGAGAGCCCTGGGCAAATCTATCCCAAGTGGTATTCAAATGCCTCATTTCTCAGCATCTCTCTAGAACCAAAGGCTGGGGAGAAAGGAGTCGAGGATTTTAGGGTGATGGAGGGTGGAGCCATCGTGATCCTAGTGGAGGGCTGGATAAACTAACATGAATATATAACAATCTTATTTTCCAGAGCAACCTAGAGTCTGCAGGTCAGTTTATGGATGGGGCACTGGAACTGAGGAGGTAGTTTATGCCATGTGCCTGGCCAATGGGAAACGTTCTGTAAGTGAGCCCAAACAGAGCCGAGCTGTGAAATCACAGCAACTATGCTCTGGTGTGGACCTCATGCAGGAGATGGTTGCAGCTTGAAAGTGGTCAGATTCCTGCAGTTCAAATGCTCTTAATGAATGAAAGGGGAACCCCTGACACATGGGGAAAAAGGTGAGCATGATAGAACCCAGTTGGACACAAGGGACTATTGAAAAGCAGGAGAAAGTGGAATGAGTGAGGAGAAGGTGAGGAACAGGGTGAGTTTAGGGAAGCCTGGAATAGAAGAGGCGAGTCGTCATAAAGCAGAACCAGCGATCCCCAAATCAGAGCATGGAAAGAGATCATTCTACATCTACACTCCAGGAATGAGCACTGCTAAAAAAGCAATTCACTAATAATTACCACGTGTCTACTTTTGAGTAAAGAAGCTCCTACCTATGTAATATATTATATTCATAATAATTCTATAATTTAGATATCAAGACATGATGTATTATGAAGCTCCTAATGTATATAAGGGGACTCTGAGATGAGTATATGGTTTAAACTTTGCTGGTGATTATACAACCAGCAAATGACATCAGAGACATGTGAACCTAAACTGGTTAAATCTCCAAGTTGTGTCTGAGAAGAAATAAGCAAGGCTGGAAACTGCCAGTTCTCTAGAAATAACTAATTGTTTAAGCACTAGAAATAATGTCTTTAGCAACTAAAGAAGCCTGATCAAACTACTGCTGATACATTTTAAAAATGGCAAAGGTTTTTCACTGTAAAACTTTGGGAAAACTGGGAGGAAGGACTGCTCAGGGATAACGTGCTGGCCATGCTCATGGTTGGCTGACCTGGATTCTATCCTTGGCATCCCTGACCCTTTGAGGAGTGACTCCTGAGCATGGAGCCAGGAATAACCCCTGTGATTTGTCAGGTGTGGCCCAGCTCCTCCCAAAAAAAAAACTGGGATGAACTGAACTGGTTTTGCTGCATCTTATTTACAGATGGCATAAAGGGCATATTGTCACATGCTTGAAGCCTAATGTATATAAGGTGCAAATCTCTGTGCGGTGCATTCCATGGGCTGAGAAATGTTCTGCAGATGGAATCCTTAAACCCACAAGGCTGTGTTGGAAGGCGGTGGACTGGGGGGTTCCCAGGCCTGAAGGCTGGCGGAGGTAAGCCTGATACTGTGAGGGAAGTCTCCACCTAGATGTAAGCCTCTACTTGGGAGGTAGATCTCTACCTCTGAGGTATGCCCTAGCTATGAGAAAATCATTTACAAATGCAGTCAGGTTTTACCTCTCGGCCTAAGATGCTGAGAAGGACAATCTAAGAACAGGCAGCAGGGGAGGAGGTCGGATGGGAATCATTCTCACGGTGGTTTCTCAGAGTGTACTTCCTGTCACCTCTCTGACCATCTCGGGTTTGTCCCAGGTCACCCGCACACAATTCTGGCCTGGGTTGCTGGGTCCTGGGAGCTGGTATACTGTGTGGAGCTGTGTGAGCACAGAAGGAGAAAACAAGAAAATGCACCATTGAGAAGTCCACCGCTTCTATTCTTCACTATTAATGGCTGCAGTAAATCAGGTTCCACCATTAGCATAAATACAATTTATTAGAGTTGTAACTTCTCTGCATTGATTTAATATGACTGTGCATCTTGAGCCATTCAGGATAAGCGATATTTCAAACCCATCAAAACTCCATTGACCTAGCGCTCCTGCAAGTTTAGCCTGGCTTTTCCCAAAACAGTTAATGGCTCGGACATGTTTCAAACATCACTCATAAAGGAGGAGGTGGATGGTTGTCAGGTAACAGGCTCCAACAATATGATGACGGGCCCCTTTGAAGCAAGATCATTAGTGATTATGCGGAGCAGTCTGATACTATTACCTCTCCAGCATGTCAGCCACAAAGTATCACAAATAGAACAGCGTGGCACTTCTCACCTCTGATCTCATTTTCCAAACTCAACTGTTTTTAAAATGAGTGATGTTTAAAAAGCAACCTTCTCCCTGATATGCTAATGGAGGCACACCCCTAACTGCCTGTAAGGAACAGGGGTGCATGGGGCATGGAGAAAGAAGAGTTGGTGTTTCTGAGATTCTATCACTGTTCCTGGGGATCAGGGGACCCCCCAAATATTAATAGCACTTAAAGAAGCTTAGAGGAGTGTCCATCTTCCACATGGCTCCCTTCCATTTTAAAGATCCATAACCTTTAACTACTTATGAGACCAATCTGTGTTCTGATCAGTAACAGCTTCATCACAGCTGACTGAGGGGCGGGGGAACATGGAGGAAAAGCCCAAGGAATTTGGTGACAGGATGATGGATGAGGGACCGGTCAGCCCTCGGCTGGACTCCCAGCCTTGTCACCGCCATACCCCTCACCCCTCTGCTTTTCCTACTTCAAATCTCCTCCTCCTCTGACCCCACTGCTCAGGCCATGAGCCAGGTCATTTCCTGGGACATTAGGAGGATGAGCTCTGGGGTCTTGGAGGCTTCGACACCCCCAGCACCCAGGGCTGCTCAGTGGGGGTAAGAGAAAAGAGGCTCCGTGTCCTTAGTTCTGAGACACGGTGCAGAGTGAGTTCCAGGCCTGACTAACAGATGGTCTTCTCATGAGGGACAGAGCAAACCACACTCAAAAATAATTAAAGAGCGCAATTATCCCCCAGCCCTGGGGAGTGCGCCGCGGCTCGGGGTTGTGGCCGGACTCTAAACGGGAATTTGTGGCAGAAGACTGAGGGAGGACATCACTAGATATCCAGAGTGTTGGGGGCTGCTTCCTGGACGGGATCAAAATGGGTGGGGGGGTGCTTTGCAGCTCAGACTGACACGGGCTTTTCTGGACACCCCATTAGGTCACAGCTGAATTAGAAAGCAGCGTTTCTAAGGTGTTGGCCAGGTAGCATAGGGAGAGCTGGCAACAAAGGATGATTTATTCCAGAGTTAGTTTTCTCACTGCTCTTGGGCTGGAAAGGATGGTTGCAGATCACTTTGGGGCTCTGTCTTGCCTGGAAATGGAGATCACTGCAATCAGCCTGGGCACAATGACAATGCTTCTCTCTGCAGAGAACCAGAGGCAGCAAAACTCCCCACGTTCTTCTCTGTGGCCCATCTCGGGACTTAATGATCCTTTAGATGACAAAGATCCCCAAAAGGCAGTGGAAAATGGGCTGGGGCACTTGTCTTGCAGGCATTAGATGCTGGTCTACCTCTGGCAGAGTGTGACCCCCTGAGCCCCAGGAGAGACCTCTGGCAGAGTGTGACCCCAGGAGAGACCCCTGAGCCAGAGTTAGCCCTGAGCATCTCTGGGTGTGGCCAAATACCTGCCAATAAGTACATTTTTAAAAGGGGGAACAGGCATTAGTTCAGCACTTAGGGACCTTGTTTGATACCTGTACCGCTTCATCGTCTGAACACCAGCTGGAGGGTGTTATGGAAGACCATAGGCACTGCTGGGTTGTGACCCCCATGACTCCTGGAACCTAGGGCCAGAGCAGCTCTATGTCCTGGACCCTTGGCTTGACCTGCCTACTTCATCTGCTGGGAATCAGCACCATGACCCCCGGCCAAATAATAGAATTTTCACAAAGAAGCTTGGATTGGAGAGAGGAACTAGAGAACAGTCTCCAAATGGCACAAATGGCAGCTAGATGAAACATGTCTGCTCTGGGACAAACATTTCGGTCCGAATGGCAATCCCCGGTTCCTACCAGGTCTTGGGAGGCCCCCGCCCGGGGGGGGTGGGTCTCATGGTTTGAGTTTGTAGCTCATGAGCCTCATCTTTCTTAAAGGAAAAATAATCAGACCAATCAGCAACTTCCAGCCTGTAAAGGTCAATTATAAGATCCCAACAGTCCTGAGCGCCACTGCCGGGGCTCTGTGGGTTCTGGCCAGGAGCCTGCATCTAAGTTGCGGGACTGCACCCACAGGCGACCACACCCCCAGACAGCCTTAGCTTCCTTTGCCTGCAGGAAAGACTCGTGCCAGAGCAGGACAAATCCAAAGAACTGCCACCACCTCCAGCTAGTTGGCCCCTGACAGATGCTTTCCATAGACCAAGGCAGGTACTGTCACTAGACGACAAACATGCTGCTTCCTTTTCCCCATGGCCACAAATGGCAGGAAAACGAGTGTGTCCACATCAGTGTCAGACCACTGGCATTTACTGAATCTCTTGTCTGTCTTTAGCTGCAAAAACTAGACACTGTACTTCCTCTGTGGGAGCCATCACTCCATGGGGAGGGTATTAAACGGAAAGGAAGGGTAGAAACAGGGAACTACTTCTCTCTTCTGCCGATCTTTGTGTGTGTGTGTGTGTGTGTGTGTGTGTGTGCAGAGGGAAGAGGGAAGGAGGTGGGAAAGGGGCAATTTGGAGGGGGAGCCCTGTGTTCCCTGTGAAAGGCTGGAGGCCCTTTCCCACTGCGGGACCTGGATGGAGTCATTTCCCCGAAGTTACAGGCACTGGCAGCTGAAGGGCATCAGTGCAGATTGGCTCTGACAGCAATGCTGGACACAGATGCCAAGCGAACGACAGCACCCTGTGCAAATTTCACATCCTTCATGCACCCGCAGAAACCCACCAAACAGTAAGAGATTAGTATCACCGAGTGGCCGCAGTCATTAATTACCAGTCATCTGTCCAGCAGGGCGATGTTTTAATGAGGTGTGGGGAGCGGGGTAAGGTGGGGCTTTGGTTACTGTTTTCAGTCTTTCAGGTCTTATTTTTGTGGGGAGGATGAAATCATTTCTGCATTCTCCTGTCTTGTATTCACCCAAGTGGCCCCAAAGATATCGTTACATGTGTGGACTTTGCGGAAAAAAATAACAAGTGGATAAATATAACCCAAAGGAATTGTATTCTACTAAAAACTATCCATCTCTTAAAGGCATCTTTTTCTCAGCCTGGAAATTGTGAAGTAAACTTTAGACAATTTCGACAGATGAGGGGGGTCCCAGTTCTGAAAAATTCAATGTCTCATAGGCCGGAATAAAGTGACAAGATGCAATTAGAGTTAGCGTGTCAATTCACAAGCTCTGTGAGGGGAAACACACTCTGGGGACTATGAAGCAGGATACATGTGTGGGGAGGGGGTGGGAAGAGAACCAGTTCCCAGATATCCTAGAATCCCAAGGAAATGCCAGAACTGCACGGATTACCCTGCCAGGGTAAAAGGGATGGTCCTGCACGCTGCTGGCTGCTACAGCCCCAAAGATACTAGTTTAAGTGCATCACAAGGACCTTGGCCAAATTCAGCTCTGACAAGGACAACGCCCAAAGTGTGTGGGGCTGTGTGTCTGACTCAATTGGTGGGCAGGGCCAGCCAGCAGTGCAGAGCATGTGGAGGGGTGCAGTCGCTATTGTGACAGACCCAGGAAACAGAAGTAGCTTTGTATTCTGTGTAATTTTCTGTAGACAGAGAGCAGCCTGATGCAATTTGGGGGCCACTGTACCCCAAGGGACACTAAACTGCAAAAGAGGGAGAGCAGGGAATTCAAGAGCACCATTAAAGAGATTATCGCAGCAGGTTCTCATCTGAAGGAGGCATGGTAAAAGCAAAATGTTCCTGAGACCAAGGAACTTGGAGACCAAGGAACTCTGTGAAGATGGATGCAGAGCAGCAGGAAAGGGGAAGACAAGTAAGTACAGCTCTGAACTGTCAGACAGTAGGTGAAGGGGCCATCACCAGGTTGGGCTCCAGAGCTCCACTAACTGGTTATACTGCAGCCTAATTCCTCCTCAACATCTTTGCTATTATACACATTTCTTTATGCCCTACTGATCAATGCCTCTAGTACCTCTCGAATACATGGTAGATACTCAGTAAGTTGGTGAACTGAATTGAAAACAATGAGATGTAATATAAAGAGTTGGGACAGAGAGCTACAACAGCTGGTCAGGAGCTTGCCTTGCATTTGGCCACCCTGGATTCAATACTGGGCACATAAAGAGTCCCCTGAGCATTGCCAGGAGTAATCGCTGAGCGCCACTAAATGTGTGTGGCCTTCAAACCCAAAATACCAGAAGTTGAAAATTAAGGCAACAGCTTGAAGATTCAGAGTGAAACAGTTCCAATTTCTCCAGCAGCAATTTTCCAATGGCACAGCACTGAATTCCCCTAACTGTATCCCCAAGTGTCTACAAAAAATGTGAATCTACCACAGTCCGCGCCTATGTACTATCATAACACATACTCCATTATTGCCTAAAGGTGACAGAGTTTCACTTATGCATGACGTAGGGAATCCTAAACACGCACGGTGGAGACGGCCAGACAACAAGTAGCATCTACTGATCACTCTTAAATGAGCAGGGATCCAACAAACAGAGAAGATGGTTGACTGTTTTGTCTAGTTCATCACGACGCAAAAAGTTAAAGATGATAAAAACACCTTGTTAAACATGCTTTCACGTGGTGACAGGGTACATCAGAGAAAGGCCACCAAGATGGTATTCTTGCATCCTGCAGGTGAAGAACAAGAGCTCAAGTGCTTGCTAGGAGGTTAAAAAGCACAAATCCTCCCGAGGGCGATGTGTGGGCTCCTCCCCCAGCTGACCTTTGGATGGCCAGAGGACAGCTGCATGAAATTCTCCCTATTCTTTCAACTCCACTCCATGGAAACAATTCCCCAGAAGTACAAACTTCTATCTCTGAATGGGAGCAGAGACAGAAGACGGAACTGACCACTGACCGGAAGAGGAAAACTCCTGTGGCTATTACTCATTACTTTTCGTGTCCCAGCACAAGTTATAAAGGCTTTTCATTACCACTTAGCTACTCAAAGAAAAGGAATTTTGATTTTTGGGACTCAATAAGGAAGGATTTTGAGGTGACTTATTCCAAGTAAAGTAAGTTATAAAGTGAAAGATAACCTATGGGTGATTTAAATTCAAATGTGCAATATAAGTAACAAAGCAAAAGGACCTAAGACCAACAAAATCCGTATCCGATTGAGATAAACATGACAGTTCCGAGAAGGGTGGGGGAGGGATGTATGTGTGAAGGAGTTGGAGTGACATTATTAGGGAGTTACACTGAGCTCTGATTCTGGGTCAGCTGAGACTGTCACACAGAGGGAGACACGAAGTATTGCAAACTATGGTAGGATGAAGCAGCAACAGAAAATTAATAGAAGTTTCACAAAAGCAAAATGCGGAAGGGACTGGAGCATGGGGGTAGAAAGAACAAAGACCCGAACCTTGATTTGGGGAAAATCAAGCCTAGACCCTCGCCTGCTCTTCCCACCTTCCTAGACCTCTGGACAACTGTGGTGTCCAGGATGCTGCATGTTGTGTGGGTGGCAGCACAGTGGAGTCCTGTCCCCTCCCTGCTCTCCCAGCCTCTCTTAGATACCCTTGAGCCACGCCCCATGAAGGTAAGATACAGGCCCTGTGATGCTCTAACATAAAGGCCCAGGAGTCCAAGTAGTACCTCTTCAGAAGCTTATCACTGTATCACTGTCTTCCCGTTCATCATCGATTGGCTGGAGCGGGCACCAGTAACATCTGCATATGTCCTGTCTCATGCTAGTAGAGCCCAAGGGCATCTGCTTGCTTCAGGAACATAAAGAGCCTCAAACCATTCCATGAGCTCATGGGAATGAGGTCTAAAATTGTATTTGGCATATCAAATACGACACGGGTAGCTTGCCAGGCTCTGCCGTGCGGGTAGCATACTCTTGTAGTCATCTCTAAATCCAGCATTTATTGAAGCCGGGCTGTGGTAGGCTGGTCTGCTGGGTGGAGTTCTGACGAGAGGGAGTCGGATGTGGAAAATAGAGGCCCTGTGACTGGATAAGTCACAGGAGCTTATATTGTGTAGAATTACCCAAAGGAAGAGGAGAACAACTTTGCATTTCATTTCAAGGAAAATTCCAAACAAGATGGATGGGTAAGAGCCAAAGAGCCAGGATGGGCCACAACAAAAGAACCTCTCTAAAACACAAAGTGCTAAGGGGATGCATAGAAAAGGGAAAGTTTCAGGCTATTAGCCGTGGGGTGGAAATCCATGGAGGGAACAGGATTCATTCTAAAGGGCCATTTCAGCACACGTGGAGCATCTCTATCTTGCGGGTGCTGTGTAGAATGTGCAGCTATTTCTAGACAGAGACTTCTCTCAAACACCCTCTTCTGATTCTTGGGAAATGGGTGTGGAATCTATTTCTTTTTTCTATTTGGGTCCACACCCTGTGGTTCTCTGGATTATTTCTGACTCTTTATCCAGAAATAACCCCTGGCGGTGCTTGGGGGATCACAGGCAGTATTGGGGAATCTAATTACATACAAGACAATTGCCTTAACCCTTCTACAGTGGCTCTGAAAGCTGAATTTTGTTCACTTTTCCAAGGATTCTGCTGTACCTTGAAGAACAACATTATAAAGGATTAATTTCACTGAGGACTTACTCTGTTCCTGCTACTCTTCCTAAGGATTTTATTAGCAAGTTGAGAAACTCCAATAATAAAAATATTCAGCAAATAATTTTTTATTTGTTGAATTCCCCCTCCACAAATAAAATATTGTTCTGTATCACTGGTTCCGTCACTGTATATTTAATGATTCCCTTTGGATCTCCGTTAATGTCTTAAGCTTCTATAACCATCATATTAAAATTACAGCCTTAGACAAATCTCCAGCACCGTCACTCTACTAGGCTTTGGAGTACTTTGAGAGTCTAATGCTTGATTTGCAGGGGTTTTACCTAGATGTAAACAGGATCAAGTGATCTTGCTCAGATAAAGGATTTTCAAGCTCTTTCTAACTTCAGAAATCTGAAAACCAGAAGAAGCTCTTCTCTGGATGTAATATTTTCAGTTGCTTAAGTGCCCTGAAAATGTCATTTACTGTCTTTCACCCCAGATATTCATTAACTTCCTACTTGTAGTCTTCTAAAAGTCTCCATAGAGCTGCCATATATTTTCTCTTAAAAGGCATTTAAATCTTTATGTACTTACTAAACAGGCAATGCTGCTTCATGGGAATGTTAACCATTCACGGTGCACAGATTTGGAAATGCACAGAGAACGGTCTCTTGAATGGATGCATGCATGGGTGTGTATGAAAAGCTTCTTTTTACCCCCACGTGCTGACATAAAGATACAGACCCATGCCCATGAAAGAGAATAACCATCATAGGACAGTGGCTGCAGCTTAGGCTATGCAAAGCAGACAGGTTTATTATCTGCTCACGAGCCCTGACACCTGCCAGAAGTTTCTTTCCTATCTGTACTTTATCCCCACATCCATGTCAAATGTGGTCCAAGTCATGGATCTTGGGCCAAAGAGACTGTACAGAGGGTAAGATGTTCATCTTGCACGCAACTGAGTCTCGTTTGATCCCTGGCACCACATATGAACCACAGAGCACTGCCTACGGTCGCTTCTGAGTACAGTGAGAAGTCTCGTGAGCACCCTCATAGGAATACTCTTTCAAAAACATTTTTTTTTTGCTTTTGAGTCACACCCAGGAATGCTAAGGGGTTATTCCTGGCTCTGCCCTCAGGAATTACTCCTGGTGGTGGTCAGGGGACTCTGGAATGCTAGGGATTGAACTTGGGTCACTGCATGAAAGGCAAACACCCTACCCACTGTACTATCACTCTGGACCCCCATAAAAATTAAAAGAATATTTATAGCCCCTAAACTAACAAACTTAAAGTTTGTTAAGAACTGACTCCCTTATTCTTCTGTAAGACTCTCAGAACCATGCTATAGACCACGCTATAAATCATTTTTAATTAATAATTTTTTCTGCTTAAGCTCAAACTTAGAAAAACTGAACACAGGCGTCCCTTACAAATCACTCTCTCATGCACTTACCCCTACTTAGAGAGCTACTAATAATCAATGATATCTAGATTTATCACAAGGATGTTTGAAATTCAGTGAAAACCTACCCTTTCACATGTTTTACCCAGAAAGATGTGCAGACAATCAACATTTCTACAGAAAACATACACAAGAATTTGTGAACTTAATGCCAGTTTTTCCTCATTGTGTATGCCTATTATATTTTGCAGACTACAAAGTATTAGGTCTTCAAATCAGCTGGAACCACATGTGTTTTCAAGGAAAATATGAAGACACAAATATCATCTATTTAACCCGCTGAAGACTCTTTAGAATAAACTGAGTATATGGGTCATAAATAAGTCTGATGACACACTGTGAGGAAAACAGATCAAACCATTGCAGAAGTGTCCAGTGGGTCTTTCAGTACTTATATTTACCAAAAAAAACAGAGAGGGAGAGGGAGAGGGAGTGAGGGGCGAGCAGGGGTGAAGGGTGCTGCCTTCAGCCTTATTCTCTGTTTTCTCTTGAAACAGTTTCACTACACAAATTAGGAGCAAGACATCACAGAGATGATTGGGTTTATCTGGCTCTAATCTCAGGTGTCTGTAAGATAGCTGGGGTGGGGTTCCCCCACAAAGACTGGGAATTTGCGTCCAAAGGTCCTGTTTGGGCCTTGGAAGCAGGCCCTGCCCACTTATCCCAGATGCTGGACAGGGAGGAGTCTTCTCTGCAGCAACTGCTGCTTTATCCCACTGACAGCAGAACTGCCATGGCCACTGGTGCCCGGGTGTTGAAAGGAGTCTGGTCTCTAACCAGAAGCTCAACATTCCACTCTTGAGTTCCATCTGCATTTCACAGTGGAAATGAGAGTAGATCTATTAAAAAAGATGGCAGAATGGCAGCTTGGGAGTTAACAGAGGGTCAATTTCTGGAAGAAAAGCAAGAAATTTCCCTGAAAGCACTATAAAAGCATTCTTTTATTCTAAGCATATCTGGAGCTAACAAGTAATATAGTACTTTGCAAGCTTATAATGGACATAACAAATGATGCCTTGTGTCAAATTCAATCCTGGTAATGGATATACAATGAGATGTGATATTACACAGCAAAAAGATGGGCAGGGAGGGGGTTAGAGGTAAAATATAAAATCCTAGTATCACTAACTAAATTGAGAGAACAGACCAGTTTGAACCATGGCTCTATTTCTATTAGAGTTTTTAGAAAATGAGAAAAACACTACTCCACATATCAACTTAATTTTGGGGGAAATTTTGACAAGGATATAAGAAAATAGTTATGTCTGATTAAGCTTATTTTAGCTTGCTGGTGAGCTCAATTTAAGAATTTGTAAAATTTTTATTATTTGGAATGTCTAACTGATATTATGCTTGTGGGATTAAGTGAACATTTAATTTTTTTCATATTTTAAAAATGTATTGTACTACTGTGAGATAGACAATTACAAAACTGTTTATGATTGGGTTTCAGTCATACAGTGGGAATATTTTATTTCAGTTATTTTGGGGCCACACTCAGTGGTGCTCAGAGCTTACTTCTGGCTCTGTGCTCAGGGATCACTTCTGGCCATGCTGGGAGGACTCATTGCAAAGGATAGCTTTTCCTGGGGACATCTAGCTGTATTTTTCAGACTAGGGTTCTCAGGTCAAGTTAGTTTTTCCTAATCCCAATAGAGTCCTTTTATTTGCTTAGTTTTGGGTCACGACAGAGTTTGTTCCATGACCATGCTCTTATTACACTTATGATGCTTAGGCTGTTCCGTGTCGAGGTCAGGGTAGCTTACTCAAGGCTTGTCCTGGGTCCATCCAAGCCCCTTAGCAGGATCTACCTTTTAGGGTGTAAGGAACCAAGGTCAATTTAAGAGCAACTGAGGCTTAAATCAGGTAAATATGACAGATACCCAGGAGTAAATATTTCAGAGTCATTTAACTCATATATTACAGAAGCATAGCATGAATTGCCTTCCTGAGTCTATACAAAAAAGGACATTGCTCTAAAATTAAAATATTCCAAGGACATAAAGGAAAGAGAAAAGTGATATTTCACTTACATATACAAAATCAAAAGCCATCAGAAGGCTTTACTTGTAAGTTACTGTGTCTGATTAGCAGATAATTGTGATAGGGGGAAGAATGACACAAAGGAGAGGTTAAAATTAAACACAGATGACTGGGTGTGCCCTGGAATGGAATGGCATGTGCCCTCAGGAGCACTGGAATGGCTGTAATCCAACAGTACAAAAAACAAGAGGTAAATATGTTTAGTAGAAAGAAAGCTAAGTGTATCATCTTGATCTTTGTAGCCCAATTATAATGATAGAGATGGAAGATTAAGGGGTTCCATTTTGAGATTTGAGAATTCAGAGTAACTAGATGAGGAAATGCAATGACGTAAAAGGTGCCTACAGCTCTTGGCCTGGGGTATAGTGAGGAGAAAGAAAAACAACAGGTGTAAGGGGGTGGGAGAGAAGAGACATGAGAGTCAAAAAGATGCAAGGGTGAAGGGATATCGGGGGTTAAGGAATGACAGAACTAAATATGCAAATCACAGATTCAACAACTGAAATTCTTAGACCCAAACTTTAATAAGCAAATTTACAAGGTGCCTGTCAATATAGCAGGCTGTGGTTTGGTGGGGGAGAGGATAGGAGAAGAAACCTGGGAGGGTTGGTGGAGGGAAGTTGACACTGGGGGTGGGTTCAGTGATTGAACATTATATGTCAAAAGCCTTCCTATGTAACTCACTGTAAGTCATGGTGCTTCAATAAAATACAATTTGGAAACAAAAAATAGTACAAAACTTCAGCAGGGAAAGAAAAGAACTTGACAGTGAAAACATTTAGAATCAATCAAGTTCCATGTGATTTAAATGCTATTTAAGATCACAGCCAGAGATCTTATTGAAGGTAACCTGTGAGACATGGGAGTCTCAGTTCTGGAAGACAAGAATGTATTTCTCTTAAGGTCACTTTCCTCTAGAGTTGCACTGGGAATGCTAAAAGACAGGCTAGAAATGGGAGGCACTCCGTATATGTTTGTTCCCTTAATGTTATTTTATTATGGATTTTGATTTAGGAAATTATAGAGAGGGGAGAGAGAGAGGAGATAGAGGAGAGATAAAGAGAGAGGGGATAGACAGAGAAGCGATAGAAAGAGACAGAGAAAGAGAGAGATAGAGAGCACTAAGGGTCCATGGGCTTCTCCTGATGGGCAAAAAACCAAAAGTACACATCTCAGGTTAAAATACAGGCAAGCCCCCAAATGGAGAAGGCACCAAGATTCCTTTAAATTATTTTCTTGATGTTAAGTTAAATTGTCCTTTGTGATCATGTGAAAATGCACCATATTTCCAAAGGCAAAGAGTGGAGATAAAATGCCCGTGGCCAACATAGCAGGATGTGTGAGCTGCCACCAGAAGCTGGAGTTCCTCAGGAGGGCTGAAAGACAAAGGACTTTGCATCCTCCTTGGTATTAGCACATAGAGAAGCTCAAAGACCGCTTGGTAAGGGTTGGTATGTGATGAATCCACTGACACATTCACCATCCATTCTATCCAACAATGTTTATTGAGTGCGTGATGAGCACCGAGAGGCAGGCAAAGAGGCTGGAACAATACCGGAGTCAGCCAAGGTCCTTGTGTTCAGGGAATGGGGTTTCAGTGGGGGGAGCCCACAGACACAGGAGGACAAAGAAATACTTGGCTGTAAAATTCTTAAAAGCAAGATGAATTTTTAATAGATACGATTGAAATATAATATGAAAGGATTTGTTTCCATCTACTTGATCAGATAAAGTTGACATTACACATTCTGAGAATGAAAAAGATCATAGAATAAAAAATACCGTAGAATCCGAAAACCACCCAGTCAAAAAATATTGCATTTTATGGCCTATTTTCCTAGATAGCAACAATGAGATTATGTAAGAGGTACATAATCTTCTCCTGGTTCTATGTAAATTCTTTAAAATATCTGTTAAAATTAACATTTTAATAACATACTTATTTTTGACAGTGATATCTAACCACAGTTATAGGCACATAAAAGCAAATATACTTGCTAACTGTATTTAGAGAAACAAGTTAAAATGTTTATATCAGCCATATTTAGCATGGCAGGAACGTGGAAATAACCTAAATATTATTTGCAAGAAAACAGAAACACCACACAGCATGGAATAAACATCTGCACGATAATATAAAACTAGAAACCATGTTGGGTGTTAAAGCAATTGTCCATAAGACAAGAGCACATTAATAAATTTTATAAAAACCACAAGAATTCTTTTTTTTTAACATTTTATTATACCACCGTGAGATATACAATTACAACGTTGTTCTCTTTTGGAGGTTTCGGTCACACAGTGTTCCGGCACCCCACCTTCCACCAGTGCCCCTCACCCACCACCCATGTCCCAAATTCTCCCTCCTCCCACGTCCTGCCTAAATGGCAGGTTCTTTATCTCCTCTCTCTCTCCTCTCTCTCTTCCTTCTCCTACACATTGAACCAGAAGAATTCTTATGGACTCAATTCCTGGTATTGAATACAAAAAAGGATCTTTGAGCATTTATATGGAATGTTCAAATAAAATTATGAAAGATACTAAGCATGAAATTCTGATTTCATATTGTATTTAGAAAGAGATGGGGATATAGAATAGTAGAAGCCTATGTGTTGGAACAAAAATTGATTAATATTTTATTTCTGGGTTGAGAGTTAAGTTCATGAGTGTTAATGTATTATACTTTTATACTTAATGTACTACTATACTCATGTATCCTTATGATATCAAATATAATCCGCTAATAATATGACACATGTATATATCTCATACATTATGTATCATACATACTTTTGACACTATATAAAACTATGAAATAAATATTTAATATTTTGGATAATCAAGGTGGGTTTTTAATATCTCTAATGTCTTTTTCTTACAATTTGCATATTCACAGTAATAATGATCATTTAAACCATCATGATACTAACATGCTCTATTCTATGAGATTCTAAAACTATTACTTATTGGGTAGGTGGGTGTAATGACAAAAAGTGAATGTAGAAAGAAACCATAGTTGGCAAATCTCCCCCACAGGTGTGCGTGTGACCCCTGCGCCCCCGCGGACCCAAAGTTGCCCCAGGGAAGAGCGGAAACTCCATCAACGGGAACCAAGGCAAACTGCCTTGGTTTCAACCGGACCCCTTGGGTGCGGCGCTCCTGGGACCGGCTGCAAATCTCCCCCACAGGTGTGTGTGTGACCCCTGCATCTCCGCGGACCCAAGTTGCCCCAGGGAAGAGTGGAAACTCCATCAACGGGAACCAAGGCAAACTGCCTTGGTTTCAACGTGGACCCCTTGGGCCCTGCGCTTCCTAGAACATCCCAAAACTCAAAACCGCGCGGACGCTAGCGCGTCCGGGGCGATCCTCTTACTACCTATCTTGCATGAGGTACCAGTGAACCTTGGTTCCTACGTCCTTGCTACCCACCCAAACTCTGCAAACAGACCAGATACCTACTAACTGTACTATCTAGTCACCCAAGACCCCACATTTGCAACCTACAATAGTCATAATGGTAAAGCAACGCAAAATTCCATCAAGCTCTGTGAGTGAAGTCACTAGTCCAGATGAGCCAAGCAATACCAATGAGTTGTATAACCTCTCTGATAAGGAATTTCGGAAAGAAATGTTAAGGATTCATAAGGAATTCAAAGAAGCAATGGAATGCAAACTCAATAAAATACAAGAGGACATGATAGAAGAAGTGAGGAAAATGCAAATGGAAATGACAGATATTAAAAATGAGGTAAATGAAATGAAAAACACAGTGGAAAGCCATCATAGCAGAATAATAGCTACTGAAGAAAGAATTAGTGATCTCGAAGACGAGTTCCAAAGATTCTCTACACAACACCAGAAGATAGAAAAAAGACTCACAATTACCGAACAGACAACAAGAGATAATCGGGATGAAGCCAGAAGAAACAACATACGGATCATTGGGGTCCCAGAAGGGCAAGAAGAAAACCCTGATGAAGAAGAAACTGTCAAAGCCATCATTGCTGAGAAGTTCCCGGAACTAAAGAACGCTTGCCTCAAGATCCAGGAGGCCCGTAGGATACCTGCTAAAAGAAACCCCAACAAGAATACTCCAAGACACATCTTAATTAAAATGACAAAAACTATAGATAGAGATAGAATACTGAAAGCAGCAAGATCAAAGAAGGAAATCACATACAAAGGAACATCTCTAAGATTTACAGCAGACTTCTCTGATGAAACACTCCGAGCCCGAAAACAATGGTGGGATATTGTGAAAAGGCTCAATGAACTGCAGGCCTCACCAAGAATTCTTTACCCAGCCAGACTCACATTCAGATATGAAGGAAAGATACACAACTTCATGGATAAGCAACAACTCAGGAACTTCATGGACTCAAAACCAACTTTAAAAGAAGGACTGAAGGGTCTGCTGTAATACGACCAAACCCATAAGCACAACAAGCACAAACAGAAAGATGACACAAAATCCGATGACAATAATCTCTCTCAATGTCAATGGTCTAAATGCACCAATTAAGAGACACAGAGTAACAAAATGGATTAAAAAAATTGAACCCAACATTCTGCTGTCTACAAGAAACGCATCTGAATAATCAGAACAAACACAGACTCAAAGTCAAAGGTTGGAAGACCATTCTCCATGCAAACAACTCCTCCAAAAAGGCTGGTGTGGCCATATTAGTATCAGATAATATAGACTTCAGGCTGAAAAAGGTTAGAAGGGACAACGAAGGCCATTTCTTATTACTTAAGGGGTATGTACACCAGGAAGAAATTACACTAATAAACATATATGCACCCAACGAGGGGCCAGCAAAATACATAAAACAACTGCTAAGAGACCTCAAAGAAGACATTAACAGTAGCACAATAATAGTTGGAGACTTCAACACTGCTCTATCAACGATGGATAGATCAACAAGACTGAAACTCACCAAGGAAATATTGGCCCTGAAGGAAGAAATGGAAGAAAGAGAGCTAGTGGATATATACAGGGCTTTTCATGCCAAAAAAGCTGAATACACATTTTTCTCTAGTGCACATGGAACATTCTCCAAGATAGACCACATGCTGAGCCACAAAGCATACCTCAATAAAATTAAAAAGATAGAAATTGTGTCAGCTATCTTTTCAGACCATGATGCACTGAAAATGGAAGTTAACCGTACACAGAAACAGGGAGTCAAACCAAACACCTGGAAACTGAACAGCTCACTCCTGAACAACAAATGGGTCATAGAAGAAATCAAACAGGAAATCCAAAGATTTCTGGAAACAAATGAAAATGAAGACACCAACTATAAGAACTTGTGGGACACGGCAAAAGCCGTGTTAAGAGGGAAGTTTATAGCTCTGCAAGCATTCATCAGGAAACAAGAAAGGGCCCACATAAATAACCTGACTACACAGCTGAAGACATTAGAAAAAGACCAACAAAAGGAGCCCAACCCAGGCAGAAAAAAAGGAAATAATAAAACTTAGAGAGGAAATCAATGAGTTGGAAACCAAAAAAAACAATCCAAAAGATTAATGAAACCAAGAGCTGGTTTTTTTGAAAAAATAAACAAGATTGACAAACCATTGGCAAGACTTGTAAGGACAGGGAAAGAGAGAACCCAAATAAACAGAATCAGAAATAAAAAGGGTGACATCACAACAGAAACCACAGAAATCCAAAAGATCATCAGAGATTACTTTGAGAGCCTGTATGCCGTGAAACATGAGAATCTAGAAGAAATGGATCAATTCCTGAAGTCCTATAACCTCCCACGGCTGAAACAAGAAGACCTCCAATACCTGAATAAGCCTATCACCATTGAGGAAATAGAAACAGTAATTAAAAGACTTCCCAAACACAAAAGCCCAGGTCCAGACGGATTCCCTAGTGAACTCTACCAAACCTTTAAGGAGGACCTACTGCCAATCCTTTTCAAGCTCTTCCAGGAAATAGAAGAAACAGAAACACTCCCAAACAGCTTCTACGAGGCACATATCACCCTGATACCCAAAGCAGGGAGAGACAACACAAAGAAAGAAAACTATAGACCAATATCCCTGATGAACACGGATGCTAAGATCTTCAACAAAATACTAGCAAACAGAATCCAAAGAATCATCAAGAAGATTATACATCATGACCAAGTAGGATTCATCCCGGGTATGCAAGGATGGTTCAACATTCGCAAGTCAATCAACATAATACATCATATCAATAAGAGAAAAAATAAAAACCATATGATCCTATCAATAGACGCAGAGAAAGCATTTGACAAGATCCAGCACCCGTTCATGATTAAAACCCTCCAGAAAATGGGAATTGAAGGGACTTTCCTCAAGATAGTTACAGCCATCTACCAAAAGCCCACAGCGAGCATCATTCTAAATGGGGAAAAGTTGAAAGCCTTCCCCCTGAGATCAGGGACAAGACAAGGTTGCCCACTCTCACCTCTTTTATTCAATATAGTACTGGAAGTACTTGCCATAGCAATCAGAGAAGAAAAGGACATCAAGGGCATCCAGATAGGCAAGGAAGAAGTCAAGCTATCATTATTTGCAGATGACATGATATTATACCTAGAGAACCCTAAACTCTCTACCAAAAAACTCCTAGAAACAATAGACGCATATAGTAGAGTGGCAGGATACAAAATCAACACCCAAAAGTCGGTGGCTTTCCTATATACAAATAACGAAAGAGAAGAAAGGGATATTAAGGAAACAATTCCATTCACAATTGTGCCACAGAAAATCAAATACCTAGGAATCAACCTACCCAAGTGTGTAAAGGACCTGTACAAAAGAAAACTACAAGACATTGCTCCAAGAGATAAAAGAGGACACAAGGAAATGGAAACATATTCCCTGCTCATGGATGGGGAGAATCAACATTGTCAAAATGGTAATACTCCCTAGAGCTCTGTACAGATTCAATGCAGTCCCTATAAGGATACCCATGACATTCTTCAAAGAAATTGACCAAACACTCCTAAAATTTGTGTGGAACAATAAACCCCCCAAGGATAGCTAAAGCAATCCTCGGGAAAAAGAAGATGGGAGGCATCACCTTTCCCAACTTCAAACTGTACTACAAGGCAGTAGTAATTAAAACAGCATGGTATTGGAATAAAAACAGACCTGTGGACCTATGGAATAGAATTGAGTATTCTGACACCACCAACCAACCTCAAACACATGATCATTTAATCTTTGATAAAGGTGCAACGAGTCTAAAATGGAGTAAGGAAAGCCTCTTCAACAAGTGGTGCTGGGAAAACTGGGCAGCAACATGTAAAAAAATGAATTTGGACCTGTGTCTAACACCATGCACAAAAAATCAGATCAAAATGGATTAAAGATCTCAATATCAGACTTGAATCCATAAAGTACATTGAAGAAAATATAGGAAAAACCCTCCACGACATTGAAGCTAAAGGCATCTTCAAAGGTGAAACATCACTAACAAAGCAACTAGAAGAAAAGATAAACATATGGGACTACATGAAACTAAAAAGCTTCTGCACCTCAAAAGAAACAGTGACTAAGATACAAAAGCAGTCCACAGAATGGGAAAGAATATTCACCCAATACCCATCTGATAAGGGGTTAATATCCAGGATATATCAGGCACTGGTAGAACTTTACAAGAAGAAAACAAACAACCCCATCAAAAAATGGGGAGAAGAAATGAACAGAAACTTCAGCAAGGAAGAAATTCGAATGGCCAAAAAAACATATGAAAAAATGCTCATCATCACTAATCATCAGAGAGATGCAAATCAAAACAACAATGAGATACCACTTTACACCACAGAGACTGGCACATATTCAAAAGAGCAAGAACAACAAGTGCTGGCGTGGATGTGGGGAAAAGGGGACACTCATCCATTGTTGGTGGGAATGCCGGCTGGTACAGCCTTTTTGGAAAACAATATGGACATTCCTCCAAAGACTAGAAATTGAACTCCCATTTGACCCAGCCATACCACTCCTGGGAATCCACTCTGGGAAACCAAAAATACGCAGCGGAAACACCATCCCTACTTTTATGTTCATAGCAGCATTATTCACAATAGCCAGAATCTGGAAGCAACCAGAGTGCCCGAAAATCGATGATTGGATAAAAAAGCTTTGGTACATCTACACAATGGAATACTATGCAGCTGTTAGGAAAAATGAAGTTATAAAATTTGCCTATAAATGGATGGACATGGAGAAGATTATGTTGAGCGAAATTAGCCAGAAGGAGAGAGACAGATACAGAATGACTGCATTTATTTGCATGGCATAAATATATATGTACATATTATGATACCAATATCCAAGGTCAAGTGAAACATATATCAGGAGGTCTTGTCAAAGGTGGAAATTATCACAAACGTGTGGGAGTCAGAGGCTAGGTAAGACAGAAAATGGAACAGTGTGCTAATAATTGTCGAGGGTACTAATGCCAACCTAGAACTGAGCATTAAATAGAGGCAAAAGGATACACATGACAACCCTTTAATGTATGTTCTGTAATCCATAGTCTGGAAGGGAAGGAAAAGAGAAAGAGAGAGAAAGGGAAAGAAATAAAGAACCTGCCATGGAGGTGGGCTGGGGAAGGGGGAGGGAACCGGGGACGTTGGTGGTGGGAGATGGGCACTGGTGGAGGGACGGGTGCTGGAACACTGTATGACCAAAACCCAAATATGAACTTTTTAATTGTATATCTTTTGTAATTGTAAAAATAAAAAAAATTAAAAAAAAAATAGGTAAAAAAAAAGAAAGAAACCATAGTTTACTGTTAGCACATGACTTTTTAAAAGGTAAATTAATATTAAATTGACATATGGCAAGAAAATCGGGTTCATTTTTGCTGTAAATGGAAAGAACAAATCCATTTAATTGGTCAGTCCCTAAGTTAAAGAAAATCTCAAAATCCATTCCATCGTGAAATATGTGTGGGTGGAATATATATCATTCAAAAAAGAACAGGCAGAAATTAACATGTATAAAATACCACTGCCAGCTCTGTGAGGGCTAAGAATCTAGAATATACTGTGATCAAGCAGATCCCGCATACAAAACAAGATACAAAGGAATGATAAGAGAACTCCTTAGTAACAGTACAGAAATAGCAAAATAAATTCAATATACCTTTTAAAGGATGCACATGCTCTCTAAATCATAACACCTGTAAGGTCATCACCACCTGTAAAGGAGATCACTTCCTGTAAGGTCATCATTGCTTCATGTAAGAGTCAACACAACCACATTGGCTAAGAGAGACATCAATAATGGTAGAGGTAAGAAAAGAGCAATAAAGATGTATACATTTGGTATTATTTACATATTGGTTGTGATAGCAGTTAAGGAACGGAATAACTAATCAACTGAGTACTAACATATGAGAAGACATGGGTTTCTATTTGGTTGGTTTGGGGGCCATGGCAGTGTTGCTCAGGGATTACTCCTGACTCTGTGCTGAGGGGTCTCTCCTGGTGACATTAGGGGGAACCACATGCACTGCAGATCGAACCCACATTGCCTGGGTACAAAGCAAGTGCCCTATCTACTGGGCTGTCTCTCTTGCCAGGACTTTTTTTTCCTGTTTTGGGGCCACAACTGACCATACTCAGTTGTTACTCCTGGCTGTACATGCAGCAATGACTCTTCGTGGTGTAAAGGGGACCATAAGGAATGTCAGGGATCAAATCTGGATTGGCGTCATGCAAGGCCAGTACCTAACCCACTATCTCTCCAGCCTGACATGGATCTTGTTTATTAACCAACTCCCACCCCCTGCCCCATTCCATAAATAAAACCTTCCTCTCATGATTTTTCATCTGTATAATGGCATAAATAAATGGGTCTTTGTGGACTGACCTCCACTGAGACATTTTCCAGGCAAAACTGAAAACAACTGACTTACCAAAGGACATTTATGACCCTAACAACTGACTCAGGACACCAGTGATCTGATGAACAAATACTTATGTCTCACAATTTATATTAGCTATTCAGATTTGGAGGGGCGTGGTTGGTGCATGCAGCAATTTCAGTGACACTAGGTTCACAGGATGATAAAGCATTTAGGACAGGATAATTTAATGAAGCACAGATAGACTCAGGTTCTGAGCAATCACCAATACTGATTCTACCACCTTCTCTGTTCCTGGTAGCTGGAACCTTCCATGAAGTGAAGTGGGCTCCCCTTGAAGAGCTGTTCTACATATGGGTTTGCTCTTCAGAACTGTGCCGAGCCAGATACCACCAAACAGGAGAGGCACCGCAGTTCTTCCTAAAATACACATCCTTCCTAGAGCCCACAGCCATGTTGGCATGATTTCGCCATGGTTGGGAGATACCGAGGAATAGTTTAAAAAACTGAGCGATTCATTGTATGTGCCATTAAAAGAAAACAAAAAGGTAATAGTTTTGCCTAGCTATTTAATGCAAACTTCTTAATGATGCATATAATACCGCCAACTATGGTAAGTGGTAACAATTACAATGTTTAACCCATTTAGATTCATCATAGCTATAGAAACAGATGTTTGTGCAAAAAAAAAACAACAAAGAAAACCAAACCAAACCCTTGGTTTATACTTCTAGCAAAAATACTAGCTTCTGTATCAACAGGGAAATTTCATCCACTACTAATCTGAAATAAAGCTGGCCTAACAGATTTAGAATGTAAGACTTGTATGGGTTTATAGTTCATAGTTTACTTCTGAATCATCCTGAACCAGGCATTTTACAAGGGAACCAATAATTTCATTTCAATTTTAGGAAATATTTAAATATGAAGGTTCAATCTGAAAGTCTCTGTACTCCTGAGTTCAACTGTGACTCCCTGAAGACCATCTCTCTACCCTCTCTCTCTCTCTCTCTCTCTCTCTCTCTCTCTCCACACACACAAATGAATTATAGTCATTT
>JAJIBD010000240.1:0-43445 GCA_021461705.1 Cryptotis parvus
CACTCAGGCTTGTTTTTTTTCTGGGTGGCAGGAGTCAAAAACAGTGCCAGAGACTACGGCCCTTGGGAGGCAGCAGGAATTCTCACATCAGTACAGAAGGCCCAGTCTGCTGCACCTGCCCTGTTCCTGCAGCCACCACAGTGATGAGCGAAGAAGAAGGCGGTGGAGCCAGTCGTTGAGGTGAACTATGAGCGAGACCGAAAGGGCTGGGTGCAGGACAGACTATCATCTCCTGCCTGCACAGTGTCAGTGTCTAAGCCCGTGTCTCCCATCTGGGTCCGCATGACACTGATGCCTGTCCTCACTCACAGTCACAGATGCAGGGGCAGGACACAGCAGGACAGTGACTGTGCCACATGGGGACAATTGCCGCTGTTCTCTCCAGCAACACTGAGCCGCTTTCCAATTGGCACTACCCCACTGCTACACTGGGCTCTGAGGAACTGCAGTGGCTCCCAGGTGTTTGAAGCAGCTCCTGCCAAGAGCTGCCTATGAGAGAGAGGAGTGTTGGGAAGAAAAGAAAAGTTTTGGTGAGGGCTTGCGAGCGTCGAAGTAGACAAGGTTGAAAGTACGGACAGGCGCTCAGGGCAGGAAGGCGGCAGGCTGCTCTTTTCCTCGCCTCACGGCGCTTCTCCTGCAGGTCTCTCAGTCAGACAAAGGAGGAGACCAGCATCTCCAGGCCTGGTGAAGTCATCAGGGTGGCCTATAGAGGAAAGAGGGCCCTGGGAGGGAGAAGCCCCTGTCAGGGTCAGGCCCAGGAGCTAAAGGGAAAGTGGACCATTGCTCAGGGGTGTATGGGATTCAGGATCAAACCCATTAAGTTCATGTGCAGGGCAAATGCTCTACACTGTGCTGTTATTCGGACTGGTCCTTTCCACCATGTTGTTACATGTACACATTTCTCTTTCCTTTTTTTTTTCCATTCTTACTTAGGTTCTCTAGTAAATACATATTCCCACTTTTTTTATTCTCCCTTCATAACATTCTAAGTAAATATCTTTTCATAAAAATGATCTTTTTCTTTTTTTTTCCCTGTTTTTTGGTAGGGGTCACACCCAGAAAAATTTTTGATTTCCTACAAAAACTAGGAAGTTCAAAACCAGAGGGAAGGTAATCCTTAAGAAAAAAAGAATCACCTAAGCTAGAGGAATCTGTCCCTGAACACCTCAACACCTTGGGGAAACAATGCAGATCCCCAGCTCGAAGAACAGATGAACTCAACCTCAAGACTCAAAAAAAGAATGCAGATGTGCATCTCTCTGACAATGTATTTAGAGCAGAAATTGGTAAGATGTATGAGGAGCTCAATGAAAAAATGGAGCAAATGTCCAATAAAATACAGGAGAACATGAAGCGAAGCAGTTGAAAGGGCAGTCAATAAATTACAGGAGGAAATGAGAGCAGAAATGAGAAGCAATGCAAATAGAAATATCATCACTTAAAAACTCAGTAGATGAAATAGAAAACACGATACAGGGCTCTCCAGTAGGATGACAGCAGCAGAAGAGAAACAGTGAGACTAAAGATGAGGTGAAGAAAGTACTCAGAGAACTACACAAGATGGGAAAAAGACCAAAATGGATCAGCAACGGAACAGAGAACAATGGGATGAAGCCAGGCGGAACAACATAAAAGAATCATCAGGTCCCAGAGGAACTGGAGAAGCCTCGAGGAAATTAAAAGTTAAAAAAACATCCTGGTTGAAAAGTTCCCCGAGGTAAAGGTACAGAGGCACCCATATTAAAAGAAGCTCAATGCGTACCAGCAAGAGACCCCCAACAGAAAGACCCCAAGACACATCCTAGTCAAAGTAATTCGTACCATATAGAGACATAATTCTTCAGGCAGCAAGATCAAAGAAGGAAATTGTATACAAGGAGCATCCATTCGACTTTCCAGCAGACTTCTCAGAAGAGACACCCCCAACCTCAAAAGGCAGTGGTGGGATATAGTAAAAAAAAACTCAATGAAATGAATGCCTCAGCAAAATTCTCTATCCAGTTAAACTCTTGCTAAGATTTGAAGGACAGAATGCAACTTCTTGGATAAAATACAGCTTAGGAACTTTATAAAATCAAAACGAAGCTTAAAAGAAGAACTGAAAAGGATATACTCTAAGACGAGACAAAACCCAAGAACAACCAGCCTATACAGAAAGATGGTAAAAAATCCCATGACTAAATCCCTCTCAATGTCAATGGTCTTAATGCACCAGTTAAGAGAAACAGAGTGGCAAAATGGATCAAAAAATTGAACCTGACATTCTGCTGCCTTCTAGAAACACACTTGAACAATCGAGCAAAGACAGGCTCAAAATAAAAGGCTGGAAAACAATCCTTCACTCAAACAACCCATTCAAAAGGCTGGGGTATCCATACTGGAATCCGACAACATAGACTGCAGGCTGAAGAAGGTCAGAAGGGACAGTGAAGGTAACATAATAGTCCAAAGGGATACATATCTCAGGGAAGAAATAACACTTTTAAAATATATATGCACCCAACGAGGGCAAGCAAAATATCTTAACAAGTACCCATAAACTTCAAAGAAGATTTTTGCACAGCACAATTGTAGTGGGGACTTCCACTGCTCTATTAACCCTGGATAGATCACCAAGATTGAAACTTACCAAGAAAATACTGGCCCAAAAAGTAGAGTATGGTAGAAAGAGGGCTGGTAGACATATACAGGGCATTTTCATCCCCAAAAAGCTGAAGAAACTTTCTTCTCAGTGCACCTGGAACAAGCTCCAGAATAAATCACATGCTGAGCCATAAATCAAGCCTCCATAAAATCAAGAAGATAGGAATTGTGCCAACTATTTTCTCAGACCATGATGCACTGAAAATAGTAGTTAATTGTACACAAAAACGGAGACCAATACCAAGTACCTGGAAACTAAACAGCTCACTGCTGAACAACCAGCAAGTCATAAAAGAAATCAAAGAGTAAATCCAAGACTCCGGAAACAAATGAGACCAGAAGTCAGAAATTACCAGAACTTATGGGATACAGCGAAGTCAGGTGTTAAGAGGCAAGTTCATAGTTCTTCAAGCATTTCATCGGGAAGAAGAAAAGGCCATAACAAACAATCTAACTTCACAACTTAAGATCTTAGAGAGTGATCAACAAGGAGCTCAACCAAAAGCAGAAAGAAAGAAATAATAAAACTTAGAGCAGAAATCAATGGGATGGAAAGTCAAAAAACAATCAGAAGATCAACGAAACCAAAGCTAGTTCTTTGAAAACGTAAACAAGATTGACAAACCTTTTGCAAGACTTGTAAGAAAAGGAGAAGAAAACCCAAACAAATAGAATCAGAAATGAAAACGGGGACATCACAATAGAAACCACAGAAATTCAAAAGATCATCGAGATTACTATGAGAGCCTGTTATGCCACGAAACAAGAGAACCCAGAAGAAATGGACAAATTCCTGCATTCCCTAAAGCCTCCCAAGTCTGCAACAAGAAGATTTGGAATACCCCAACAAACCTATCACCATAGAGGAGATGGAATCGGTGATCCAAAAATCTACCCAAACACAAAGCCCAGGTCCAGATGGATTTACCAGTGAATTCTGCAAACCTTTAAAAGAGGACCTACTCCCAATTCTTTTCAAGCTCTTCAGCAAATTGCAGCAAACAAAAACACTCCCAAATAAGCTTTTACGAGACACATATCACCCTGATACCCAAAGCAGACAGAGATGTCACAAAAAGAAAAACTACAGACCAATCTCCCCTAAATGAACACAGATGCTAAGATATGCAACACATTACTAGCAAATGAATCCAAGAGTCATCAAAAATATTATACACCATGACCAGAGTTGGATTCATCCCGGGAATACAAGGATGGTTCGGCATCTGAAAGTCAATCAACATAATACATCATATCAACAAAAGAAAACTAAGAACCATATGATCATATCAATAAGATGCGGGAAGGCATTTGACAAGATTCAACACCCGTTTTTGCTAAAAGCTCTCCGTAAAATGGAATTGAAGGAACCTTCCTCAATATAATCCAGGCTATCTACTACAAGCCCACAGCGAGCATCATTCTCAATGGGGAAAAGAACTGAAAGCCTTCCTCCTAAGATCAGGGACAAAACAAAGGTGCCCGCTCTCACCACTTCTATTCAATATAGTACTGGAAATACTTGACCTAGCAATCAGGAAGAAAAAGAGCATTAAGGGCATCCAGATAGGAAGGGAAGAAGTCGAGTTGTCACTATTTGAGAGATGACATGATATCATACCTGGAAAACCCGAAACTCTATACCAAGAGTCTCCTAGAAATAATACTTTCCTATGGAGATGGTACTGGTGCCCGCTCGAGCAAATGGATGATGAGCGGGAGAGACAGTGATCAGTGACATTGATAGTAGATGGCGGGGTACAAAACAATACCAAAAATTCAATGGCCTTTCTACATGCAAACAGCGAAAGAGAAGAAACGGCCATTATAGAAACTATCCCATTCACAATTGTGCCACAGAAAATCAAATACCTAGGAATCAGTTTGACAAAGAATATAAAGGATAACAAAGAAAACCACAAAATGTTCACTTATCACTACCACTATCTTCCTGTTAATCATCTATTTGCTAGAGCGGGCACCAGTAACATCTCCATATGTTCTGTCTCATGCTAGTAGAACCCAAAGGAATCAGCTTGCTCCAGGAACCTATAAGAGCCTCAAACCATTATATTAGGTCATGGAACTGACCTAATACAAATGTTTCTGGTATTTGGCATATCACATACTACGAACAGCTTGCCAGGCTTGCCATGCGGGTGGCATAGTGTTGTAGTCACCTCTAAATAAAGCATTTATTGATGAACCATGTGGCGCTCTTGGCGCGAACTGGGCTGTGTTAGTCTGGTCTGCTAAGTGGAGTTGTGACAAAAGAGGGAAGTCCGGATGTGGAAAATGGCGGGCCCCATGGAGTTGAGGAGGTCGTTTGGCTTTGTTGTGAGGCTCTGCTGGGGTGGCAGGCCAGGGATTGAAACTCCGCCGTGCATCCCTGGTGCCTCATGAGTGGCTGGGCAATGGGAGAGCACATTGCAGCTCTGCCCCCTGTCTGAAGAGTATGCACAGATCAGCATACTGGGCCAGTTGAAAAAAAACTGCTGCAGAGTGGGTGTCGATGATCTTGGCTGTGACAGTCTAGACTACTGGGTGGAGTTGTGACGAGAGGAAGTCTAGATGTGGAGAATGGCAGGCCCCATGATGTGGGGGTCGTCTGTCTTGTTGTGAGGCTCTGCTGGGGTGGCAGGCCAGGGCTAGAACCGGACTTACCTCCCGGGTGCCTCATGAGAGGCTGGATACAGGGAGAGCAAGTAGCAGCTGTGTCCCCATGACTGAGAGTCTCTGGTTCAGCCTACCTGAGCCTCGCAACAAGCCAGATGACCCCCTACTCCATGGGGCCCGCCATTTTCCCACATGCTTCCCACCTCACAACACAACTCCACCAAGCAGATCAGACTATCACAGCCTGGATCATCGACCCCCACCCTGTAGCAGTTTTTTTTCAATCTGGCCCGGTATGCTCTGAACCAGAAGACCACAAAACGATACTTCAGGAAATAAAAAAGAGGGCCTGAGGAAATGGAGACACTTTCCCTGCTCATGGATTAGAAGGATTAACATTATCAAAATGGTAATACTCCCTAGAGCTTTATCCAAATATTCAATGTGGTCCCTATAAAGATACTCATGATGTTCTTCAAAGAAATTGCACAAACACTCCTGATATTTGTATGGAATAATAAACCCCCACGAATAGCTAAAGCAGTCCTTGGGAAAAAGAAGATGGGAGGTATCACTTTCCCAACCCTCAAGGTCTACTACAGAGAAGTTGTAATTAAGACAGTGTGGTATTGGTATAGAAATAGATCCATAGACCTACAGAGTAGAACTGAATATCCTGAAACACACTCTCAAATATACAACCACTTAATCTTCAATAAAGGAGCAAAAATATTAAGTGGAGCAAAGAAAGCCCTCTTCAACAAACGGTGCTGGGAAAATTGGGCAGCTACATGTAGAAAAATGAACTTAGACCTCCTTCTAACGCCATGCACAAAAGTCAGATCAAAATGGATTACAGATCTCAACATCAGACATGAATCTAGAAGATACATTGAAGAAAACATAGGAGAAATGCTCTACAACATCGGAAACTAAAAGTAACTTTAAAGACAACACACCACTGACCAAGCAAATGGAGCGAAGATAAACAAATGGGATTATATAAAATTGAAAAGCTTCTGCCCCTCAAAAAAACGGTGACCAAGATACAAAGACAATCCTCAGAGTGGGAAAGAATATTCACCCAATACCCATCTGACAAGGGATTAATATCCTGGATATATCAGGCACTAGAGCCCTTCACAAGAAAAATACAGGCAACCCCATCAAAAAATAGGAGAAGAAATGAACAGAAGCTTCCCAAAAGAAGAAATTGAATGGCCAAAAGGCCTATGAAAAGTTATCTTCATCTTTAATCATCAGGGAGATGCAAATCAAAACAAAAAATGAGGTACCATCTCACACCATAGAGACTGGCACTCATCCAAAACAGCAAGAACAACTGGTGTTGGCGTGGATGTGGGGAAAAAGGGACTCTCATCCACTGTTGGTGGGAGTGCCGAAAGGTCCAGCCCTTTTAGAAAATAATATGGGTATTCCACCAAAAACTAGATATTGAGCTCCCATTTGATCCAGCAATAGCACTGCTGGAAATATACCTGAGAGACCAAAAACACATAGTAGAAACACTATCTGTACTTCTTTATTCATCTCTGCGTTATTCACAATATCTAGAGTCTGGAAACAACCTAAATGCCTGAGGGAACAGAGGACTGGCTAAAGAATCTGTGGTTCATCTATATGATGGAATACTATGCAGCCATCAGAAAAGATGAAATTATGAAATTTATCTGCAAATGGATGGACATGGAGACTATCATGCTGAGTGAACTTAGTCAGAAGGAAAAGGAAAGATACAGAATGACTGCATGCATTAATAGGAAATCAATAGATAGCAGTGTTTTACTAAGTGTGGGAAATGGTAATGGCACATTAAAATTCCCCATTGAATATACACAAAGAGACTTTAGTGATAAACTCTAAATATCTGCAGGGCTAGTCACAATTTGTAAAAGAAGAGGGAGAGAGATGTAGAAACAGAGAGAGAAAGAGAGGAAACGGGGGATACCTGCTATTGAGGCAGCCTGGGGGTGGGTTACATTGGTGGTGGAAATAGGGCACTGGTGGAGGGGATGGGTGCTGGAATACTCTATTACCAAGAACCAGTTATGAACACCTTTGTAATTCTATGTCTCATGGTGGTATAATAAAAAAATTAAACAAAATAAAGATGCGCGATCAATGATACAATAAAGATTACCATTTGGGCCCCAGTTTATCATTTGTATGGTGACACCCACTTAATTCTTCATTTCTCTACACAGTGACTCACTTCTACCTCTGATTCCTTAGCACTTCCTACCAATATCATCTCAAACACCCTCCCTCCCTCCCTCTGTCCAGCAGATCTTTAGTTTCCACAGAGTTTCCTGTAAACTCACCCTCAGTCCATAAATGCTCTTCCCGGCTCCCTGCTGTTTAGTTGTTCCTATCTATCAATCATCAAAGAAACCTCTCGCCAATCTCTGTCCTCTCCTCTCTGTACCACCAAGCAGAAGGGGCTGCTTCTTCCTTTGAAATGACTAATTCCATGTGCATGATTTCATTGAAATCCTTTCCCCTCCCCACCCCCATCCCCCTCTGTGCTAACTTTAAACTCCTGACCTAACTTTAAACTCGTCATTCTAACTTTGAGTGCCTATTTCGAAAACAGTGTTTGATAAACAAATTAAAGGATAGTTTTTCTCAGGGAAGGAAGAACTCATGGGAAGAAAAAGACACAGAAAAAGGAATAGAAGATTTATATTTCCAAGTACTCACCCATCTGAAGGAAACACACAAAACACATTCATCCAAAGCATTCTTATCACTCCATAATTTACCTTTTCCTTTAGAAGCAGAATAAAACACATTTAAAATAAAGCCATTAAATTTAAAGGTTAAATGATTTACCTCATGATAAAGACTCCATTCTGAAATTTGGCATTGTCTTGTCTATCCAGATGTTTATATCATGACAGGTTTTTAACCATTTATGGCGAGTCAGAAACTGCATCTGGTATTTCTTGTATGTTTCCTCTAAAATCACTACTTGTGCCAAAATCATCTATAAAGAAATCCCTCAAAAGGTTTAAGTGACAAAGCATCTGGGAATGTATTTGGCCTATGTTCAAAAGGACATTATATGTATTCTTGTATAAATCATGTGCTGAAATACAGAATGTCTTTATTTAAAATAAAATTTACCATCTAGTACTATAAAGGTACTTCCATGAAAAATATATACACCTTTTTTATATTTGTAGTCTTAAAGCGTGTTTTTATGCATCATATTACACAAAGGGATTCATTTTATATGTTCTAGATATATTTCAAAAAGTCACTCTGAGGAAATTTTCCATTCTCAACTCATTGAATACCTTGTTAAAAGCAGTCACCAGACAACCTCTTAAAAAAAAAGGAAAACATAAGTTCCGGGACTTTTAAGATACATATAATGAGCAGAGAGACCAGAAGTTTTTCCCAACCTAGATCTAAACTTGCTTTTTTCGAAAAACCAATATTTCTTGGAAGCAGATAGTACAGAGTTTAAGACATTTACCTAAGTATCTTCAGGTGTAATGCAAAATGAAAAAAAAAGACCCAAAATTTTTTGGCATACCATTAAATACCCTTTTGAATATAGATAGTACAGAGTTTAAGACATTTACCTAAGTATCTCCAGGTGTAGTCCAAAATGAGAAAAAAAAGACCCAAACTTTTTTCTGCATACCATTAAATAATCTTTTGAATACGAAAACAAGATCAATTATGTCTTTCCTATTTCTATTTTACCTAAGCTAATTATTTTTATTTATTCTAGCCAGGGGCTAGAACAGGGCTATAACAGTAGCCAGGGCTAGAACAGTAGCCAGCCGCTACTGGCTCTCACTGTGCCCAGCCACTCATGAGATGCCCAGGAGAGATGGCAGGTTCTAGCCCTGGCCCGCCACCCCAACAGAGCCTCACAACAAGCCAGACGATTCCCCACTCCATGAGGACCTCCATTTTCCACATCTGGATTTCCTCCTCATCAGAACTAAACCCAGCGGACCAGCATATCAAAGCCTGACTCATCGAGCTCCACCCTGCTGCAGTCTTTTTCAATCCGGCCCAGGTATGCTGATCCAGAGACAGACATGGGGCAGAGCTGCTACTGGCTCTCACTGTGCCCAGCCGCTCATGAGGTGCCCGGGAGGGATGGCAGGTTCTAGCCCTGGCCCACACCAAAGCAGAGCCTTACAACAAGCCAGACGACCCCCACTCCATGAGGACCTCCATTTTCCACATCCCGACTTCCTCCTCGACAGAACTCCACCCAGCAGACCAGCCTATCACAGCCTGGCTCATCAAGATCCACCCTGCTGCAGTCTTTTTTAATCCGGCCCAGGTATGCTGATCCAGAGACAGACATGGGACAGAGCTGCTACTGGCTCTCACTGTGCCCAGTCACTCATGAGGTGCCCGGGAGGGGATGGCAGGTTCTACCATGGCCCACCACTCCAGCAGAGAATCACAACAAGCCAGACGACCCCCCACTCCATGAGGAGCTCCATTTTCCACATCCGGACTTCCCCCTCATCAGAACTCCGCCAAGCAGACCAGCCTATCACAGAATGGCTCATCGAGATCCACCCTGCTGCAGTCTATTTTAATCCGGCCCAGGTATGCTGATCCAGAGACAGACATGGGGCAGAGCTGCTACTAGCTCTCACTGTGCCCAGCCACTCATGAGGTGCCCAGGAGGGATGGCGGGTTATAACCCTGGCCCGCCACCCTAGCAGAGCCTCACAACAAGCCAGACGACCCGCCACTCATGAGGACCTCCATTTTCCACATCCGGACTTCCCCCTCGTCACAATTCCACCCAGCAGACCAGCAAATCACAGCCCAGCTCATCGAGATTTACCCTGCTGCAGTCTTTTAAACCAGCCCAGGTATGCTGATCCAGAGACAGACATGGGGTAGAACTGCTACTGGCTCTCACTGTGCCCAGCCGCTAAGGAGGTGCCCGGGAGGGATGGCAGGTTTTAGCCCTAACCCGCCACGCCAGCAGAGACTCACAACAAGCCAGACGACCCCACACTCCAAGAGGACCTACATTTTCCACATCCAGACTTCCCCCTTGTCAGGAATTCCACCAAGTAACCAGCCTATCACAGACTGGCTCATCGAGATCCACCCTACTGCAGTCTTTTTTAATCCCGCCCAGGTATGCTGATCCAGAGACAGACATGGGGCAGAGCTGCTACTAGCTCTCACTGTGCCCAGCCACTCATGAGATGCCCAAGAGGGATGGCGGGTTATAACCCTGGCCCGCCACCCTAGCAGAGCCACACAACAAGCCAGGCGACCCGCCAATCATGAGGACCACCATTTTCCACATCCGGACTTCCCCCCTCGTCCACAATTCCACCCAGCAGACCAGCAAATCACAGCCCAGCTCATTGAGATCCACCCTGCTGCAGTCTTTTTTAAACCAGCCCAGGTATGCTGATCCAGAGACAGACATGGGGCAGAGCTGCTACTGACTCTCACTGTGCCCAGCCGCTCATGAGGTGACTGGGAGGGATGGAAGGTTCTAGCCCTGACCCGCTGTTGGAGGACAGGTTTAGCTATTCTGGGATTTTTTTTTGTTTTGCCCACTTCCAGCTTAATCTACTTAAGTTAAGGTTCATTCTAATGAGACTTCTCTTCTATGTAAACACTGCTAGAGGGTGTGGCAGTTACAGAATTCACCTTGATTGAATAACTTCTGACTTATACATCTACTAAGACTTCTATGTTTTCTAGATTGGGCACAGCTCCTCTTTATACCCACTGCACCCAGCGTGGGACAGTTAGAATTAAGAGGAGACTACCATCCTGGCTACGTTGAGACTATGGGAAGAGTATAGGAAGGATCATACTAGTTTGCTCTAAGCAGGCAAGTATGACCCTTTCAGTATACAAGAACAAGATACTCAGAATCACTCTGGTGCAGGTAATAATAAGAAGGACCTTGTGGGTACCATCTAGATTACTTGAAGCTCATGAAGTTAAGATGTATTACTTTATACCAGCCACCTCTGTCCAGTGTTTTACATAATTGATAATCTTGGTAGAAAGAATTAGACCTTTGCATAAACTTTCTTTATACCTGCAAAGGGTGTGGCACTACACTCTGTTTAGGGTTCTTTGTTGACATGCCGCTCCTGGTTGGATTACTTTGGTGTATATAA
Source organism: Cryptotis parvus (assembly GCA_021461705.1). Taxonomy (NCBI): domain Eukaryota; kingdom Metazoa; phylum Chordata; class Mammalia; order Eulipotyphla; family Soricidae; genus Cryptotis; species Cryptotis parvus. Next base: position 11,421 of record JAJIBD010000240.1, read on the forward strand.
GGGGCTGACTTGAGGCCCCATCACCTTCACCTTTTGGGCCTTTCAGCTTTTGGTTTTTGGTTCCTGTGGCTTTTGGCTTTTGGCTTTTTGCTCATTGGCCTTTTGCTCCTTCTTCAGGCTAGGACACAGCTCGGGTAAGATACTCTTTCTTTGGTGGGAGACTTAGGCTCTTATGTATGGTCTAACTTCGGACTAGAGCTAAAGTTTGTTCATTATATTGGAGTGCTGTTCATTATATTGGAAGAGCTTTTGTACTATTAAAAGCCATTTTTTGGAACTGCACAGGACTCGTGGGTTTTCATCTGTTCCCCAGCATCCTCACAGATAGAAGAGAACTTTAGTCCTGACACTGTCGTTGAACCCAGCGGCTGTTCCCCAGGAGCCCGCCACCGCAGCAGAGCCTCACAACAAGCCAGACCAACCCCCACTCCTTGAGGACCTCCATTTTCCACATCCGGACTTCCCCTCGTCAGAACGCCACCCAGCAGACCAGCCTATCACAGCCTGGCTTATCGAGATCCACCCCTGATGCAGTCTTTTTAATCCAGCCCAGGTATGCTGATCCAGAGACAGACATAGGGCAGAGCTGCTACTAGCTCTCACTGTGCACAGCCACTTATGAGGTGCCCGGGAGAGATGGCAGGTTCTAACCCTGACCTGCCACCCCATCAGAGCCTCACAACAAGCCAGACAGCCCGCCACTCCATGAGGACTTCCATTTTCCACATCCGGACTTCCTGCTCATCAGAACTGCACCCAGCAGACAAGCCTATCACAGCCTGGCTTATCGAGATCTACAATGCTGCAGTCTTTTTTTAATCAAGCCCAGGTATGCTGATACAGAGACAGACATGGGGCAGAGCTGCTACTGGCTCTCACTCTGCCCAGCCGCTCATGAGGTGCCCGGAAGGGATGGCAGGTTCTAGCCCTGGCCCGCCACGCCAGGAGAGACTCACAACAAGCCAACGACCGTCCACTCCATGAGAAAGTCCATTTTCCATAACCGGACTTCCCCCACGTTAGAACTCCACCCAGCAAACCAGCCTATCACAGCCTGGCTCATCGAGATCCACCCTGTTGAAGTGTTTTTTAATCCGGCCCAAGTATACTGATCCAGAGACAGACATGGGGCAGAGCTGCTACTGGCTCTCACTGTGCCTAGCCGCTCATTAGTTGCCCGGGGGAGATGGCAGGTTCTAGCCCCTGGCCCGCCTCCCCAGCAGAGCCTCACAAGAAGCCAGACGACGCGCTCCACTCATGAGGACCTCCATTTTCAGCATCCAGACTTCCCCCTCGTCAGAACTCCACCCAACAGACAAGCCTATCACAGCCTGGATCATCGAGATCCACCCTACTGCATTCTTTTTAATCAGGCCCAGGTATGTTGATCCAGAGACAGATATGGGGCAGAGCTACTACTGGCTCTCACTGTGCCCTGCTGCTCATGAGGTGCCCGGGAGGGATGGCAGGTTCTATTCCTGGCCCGCGACCCCCAGATCCTCACAACAAGCCAGATGATCCCTCAATCCATATGGACCTCCATTTTCCACATCCGGACTTCTCCCTCATCAGAACTCTACCCAGCAGCCCTCCTATCACAGCCTGTCTCATCGAGATCCACCCTGCTGCAGTCTTTTTTAATCCGACCCAGGTATGCTGATTCAGAGACAGACATGGGGCAGAGCTGTTACTAGCTCTCACTGTGCCCAGCCACTCATGAGGTGCCCTGAGCGATGGTCGATTCTAGCCCTCTCCCGCCACCCCAGCAGAGCCCTCACAACAAGTCAGACGGGGCCCCCACTCCATGAGGACCTCCATTTTCCACATCTGGACTTCCTCCTCATCAGAACTCAACCCAGCAAACCAGCCTATCACAGCCTAGCTCATCAAAATCCAGCTGCTGCAGTCTTTTTTAATCCGACCCAGGTATGCTGATCCAGAGACACACATGGGGCAGAGCTGCTACTGGCTCTCACTGTGCCTAGCCGCTCATGAGTTGCCCGGAAGTGATGGCAGGTTCTAGCCCTGGCCCACCTCCCCAGCAGAGCCTTACAACTAGCCAGACGACCCCACACTCCATGAGGACCTCCATTTTCCACATCCGGACTTCCCCTCGTCAGAACTCCACACAGCAGACCAGCGTATCACAGCCTGTGTCATCGAAATCCACCCTGATGCAGTCTTTTTTAATCCCGCCCAGGTATGCTGATCCAGAGACAGACATGGGGCAGAGCTGCTAATGGCTCTCACTGTGCCCAGCAACTCAGGAGGTCCCCGGGAGGGATGGCAGGTTCTAGCCCTGGCCCGCAACCCAGGCAGAGCCATATAACAAGCCAGACTCCCCATTCCATGAGGACCTCTATTTTCCACATCCGGACATCCCCATTGTCAGAATTCCACCCAGCAGGCCAGCTTATCACAGCCTGGTTCATCGAGATCCACCCTGCTGCATTCTTTTTTAATCAGGGCCAGGTATGCTGATCCAGAGTCAGATATGGGACAGAGCTGCTACTGGCTCTCACTGTGCCCAGCCGCTAAGAAGGTCCCCGGGGAGGGATCGCAGGTTCTAGCCTTGGCCCGCCACCGCAGCAGATCCTCACAACAAGCCAGACGACCCTCCACTCCATGAGGACCTCCATTTTCCACTTCAGAACTTTCCCCTCAGCAGAACTCCACCATCAGACAAGCCTATCACAACCTGGCTCATCGAGATCCAACCTGCTGCAGTCTTTTTTTATCCGGCCCAGGCATCTGATGCACAGACAGATAAGGGGAAGAGCTGCTAAAGGCTATCACTCTGCCCAACCGCTCATGAGGTGCCCGAGAGGGATAGCACATTCTAGACCTGGCCCGCCACCCCAGCAGAGCCTCACAACAAGCCAGACAACCTCCCACTGCATGAGGACCTCCATTTTCCATATCCGGACTTCCCCCTTGTCAGAACTCCACCCAGCAGACCAGCCCATCTCAGCCTGGCTCATTTAAATCCACACTGCTGCAGTCTTTTTTTAATCTGGCCCAGGTATGTTGATCCAGAGACAGATATGGGGCAGAGCTACTACTGGCTCTCACTGTGCCCTGCTGCTCATGAGGTGCCCAGGAGGGATGGCAGGTTCTAGCCCTGGCCCGCCACCCCAGCAGATCCTCACAACAAGCTAGATGATCCCTCAATCCATATGGACCTCCATTTTCAACATCCGGACTTCTCCCTCATCAGAACTCTACCCAGCAGCCCTCCTATCACAGCCTGTCTCATCGAGATCCACCCTGCTGCAGTCCTTTTTAATCCTGCCCAGGTATGCTGATTCAGAGACAGACATGGGGCAGAGCTGCTACTACCTCTCACTGTGCCCAGCCGCTCATGAGGTGCCCGGAAGGGATGGCAGGTTCCTAGCCCCGCCGCGCCACCCTAGTAGATCCTCACAACAAGCCAGACTACCCCCCACTCCATGAGCACCTCCATTTTTCACATCGGGACTTACCCCTCATCAGAACTCCACCCAGCAGACCAGCCTATCACAGCCTGTCTCATCGAGATCCACCCTGCTGCAGTCTTTTTTATCCGTCTCAGTTATCTGATGCATAGAAAGACATGGGGCAGAGCTGCTAAAGGCTTTCACTGTGTCCAACCATTCATGAGGTGCCCAGGAGGGATAGCACGTTCTAGACCTGGCCTGCCACAGTAGCAGAGCCTCACAACAAGCCAGACGACCTCCCACTCCATGAAGACCTCCATTTTCCACATCCGGACTTCCCCCCTTGTCAGAACTCCACCTAGCAGACGAGCCTATCACAGCCTGGCGCATCGAAATCCACCCTGCTGTGTCCTTTTTTAATCCCAGGGCCAAATATGTGGATCCAGAGACAGATATGGGTCAGAGCTGCTACTGGCTCTCACTGTGCCCAGCCGCTCATGACTTGCCCAGGAGGGATGCCAGGTTCTAGCCGGGCCGCTGTCGGGGAATGCCCCAGGATTACCGACAATGTCAGGACAGAAGTTCTCTTCTACCTCCGAGGATGCTGGAATAACAGATAAAAACTCACGAGTCCGGTGCAGTTCCAAAAATGGCTTTTAATAATACAAAAGCTCTTCCACAGCAGTCCAATATAATGAACAAACTTTAGTTCTGGTCCAAACATAGACCATACAAAAGAGCCTAAGTGTCCCACCAAAGAGAGAGGATCTCACTCAGATGAGTCCTCCCCAGAAGATGGAGCAAAAAGGCCAACGACCCAAAAGCCAAAAGCTAAAATCAAAAGGCCGAAGAGCCAAAAGCCACAGGAGCCAAAAGGTAAAAGGTGAAGGGGCCTCAAGTCAGCCCTATATACACCTAAGTAATCCGATCTGGAGGTTGTCATGTCAACAAAGAACTCTAAATAGAGTGTAGTGGCATGCCCTATTGCAGGTATAAACAAAGGTTATGCCTAGGACTAATCCGAGATTATCTCTTATGTAAAACACTGGAGAGAGAGGGCTGATATAAAGTAATACATCTTGACTTCATGAGCTTCATGTAATCTAGATGGTACCCACAAGGTCCTTCTTGTTATTATCTGCACCAGGGTGATTCTGAGTAACTTGTGCTCGTGTACTGAAAGGGTCACACTCGCCTGCTTAGAGCAAACTAGTATGATCCTTCCTATAGTCTTCCTATAGTCTCAACATAGCCAGGGTGGTAGTCTCCTGATAAATTCCAACTGTCCCACGCTGGGTGCAGTGGGTATAAAGAGGAGCTGTGCCAAATCTAGAAAACATAGAAGTCTTCGTAGATGTATAAGTCAGAAGTTATTCAATCAAGGTGACTTCTGTAACTGCCACACCCTCTAGCAGTGTTTACATAGAAGAGAAGTCTCATTAGAATGAACCTTGATTTAAGTAGATTAAGCTGGAAGTGGGCAAAACAACAAAGCTCTTAGGTTAGCTAAATCTGTCCTCCAACATCCGCCACCCCAGCAGAGCCTCAAAATAAGCCAGACGACCCTCTATTCCTGAAGACCTCCATTTTTCCACTCCCGGACTTCCCCCTCCTCAGAACTCCACCCAGCAGACCAGCCTATCACAGTCTACCTCATCATGTGATAGTCTGGTCTGTTGTGTGGAGTTTAACGAGAGGGAAGTCCAGATGTGGAAAATGGCGGCCCCCATAGAATAGGGGGTCGTCGAGGCTTGCTGTGAGCTCTACTGGGGTGACAGGCCAGGGCTAGAACCCGCCATGCCTCCCAGGCGCCTTATGAGCGGCTGGGCACTGGGATAGCATGAAGCAGCTCCAGCCCATGTCTGTGAGTCTCTGGTTCAGCATACCTGGGCCAGATTGAAAAAAAAATCTGCTGCAGGATGGGTGTCGATGATCATGGCTGTGATAGACTGGTCTGCTTTGTGGAGTTTGACAAGAGGGAAGTCGGATGTGGAAATGGCAGCCCCCATGGAGTAGGGGGATCGTCTGCTTGTTGTGAGTCTTTCCTGGGGGTGGCATGCCAGGGCTAGAACCTGTCATGCCTTCCGGATGCCTCACGAGTGGCTGGGCACAGGGAGAACACGTTGCAGCTCTGCCCCATGTCTGAGAGTCTCTGGTTCTGCATACCTGGGCCGGATTGAAAAAAACCTGCTGCAGGATGGGTGTCGATGATCCGGGCTGTGATAGTCTGGTATACTGGGTGGAGTTGTGACGAGAGGGAAGTCTGGATATAGAAAATGGCATCCCCGTGGAGAAGGGGTATCGTCTGGCTTGTTGTGAGGCTCTGCTTGGGTGGCAGGCCAGGGTTAGAATAAATATATTTTATTTTATTTTAATCCAAAAAGAAAAAACGAAACACTCAAGTCTTAACACTAGTTTTTTTTTTTTTTTGTGCTGTGCCAGGGACTGAAGTCGGTCTCCATTACACCGGGCCACACTCAGCTGCGGCCAACCCTTACCCCTTGGTCCTAGCCTGATCTCTGAACTATGCTGCTTTTCCTACAGTAGCCACACACATGCTCCCTTTATCGACATGCCAAGATTTTCTCCCATCCTGAGCGCTGTCATTTTACATTTTTGATGATACCATTTTAAGTACTACATCTTTCTTTTATTTTGATAAAGTCCAATTTATTTCATTGTTGCATGTGCTTTTCGTTTTCCCAACCAAGAACTCACTGCTTAATTCATTACTGAAACTTCCTGACGGCTATCCGACTGTTTTGGCTCTAGGTTTGCGGCATGGCCCACTTCTAGCTCAACTTTGCACATGGTGTAAGGAAGGGGCACAATTTTCTTGGAAATGCATGTGGCTCTCCAGCTGTTGTAGCCACGTGTTATAAGCCTGTTCTTCTGGCACACTTGTGGAAAATCAATTGATCATAGAAAATACAGATTATTTCTGAACTCTCAAGTCTCACCACAAGACTTCTGTAAATGTTTTTTTTAGCTGTTTTTATTTTCTTTTCTCCTGACTGGAAAGCTTCTATCCATCAACACTACTGACAGCTCCTAGTCACCCTTCACTTCTTGGTTCCTGGGTCGCTTCCTCCAACAAGTTTTCTCTGAGCTTTTATGCTAGGCCTGTCTGCTTTGTCGTTTCAATCTGTCTGTACATAATGAAAGGCCTCAAACTCTGAGCCAGACCATAAACGTCCAACTTACTGTTTTGCAATGGCTTGTGGATTTTCTACATTACAAAAATCTAAACTACAAGAGGTAATTCATTTCATAGGTAACTTTACCAAATTAGAGATGGTTGCCATAACCATATTATAAAAGCAATGTTCGTTCTTTGGAAAGTCTACAATGAATGTTTCTTTCCTGTCTTTCCAGTAAAATTTAAGCTTGAACTTTAAAAAAAAAGTAAAAGAAAGAAAAAAGAACAAGACTATGATTATTAACGTCTGAGTCTGTAAAAGACATTCTAGATTCACAATGTAAACACAGATACCAGGAACAAATTTTGAGGCTCTCAGAGTACTACATTCTGAATATGAAAACAAGTACAATTCAGGAAAAGAATATCAAGGAAATGAATCTCACTGATGCTCCAAGTTTCCGTCCCATTCATGAACTAAGGGAGAACTAGCACAGCTTCCACGGTCTCCCTTGCTAGGGGAAGAAGGCTGAGAAACGGTGGTGGTAGGTCCCTGACATTCCATCCTCTCGCCTGTTTTCTTTCCTACATTAAGGGTCTGATTTTATTGATTTATTAATTTGTTTGGGGATTTGGGGCCACACCCAGATGTGCTCAGTGTTTACTTCTGGCTCTGTGCTGGGAAACCACTCTTGCTGAGTTTGGGTACCACATGGGGTGGTGAATTGAACCTGGGTCAGCCAGGTGTAAGGAAAGAACTCTACCCTCTATACTATCTCTCCAGTCACCAAAGGTTTTGTTTAAAAGAAGAGCCCTTCCCAGCGGGCTGGCAGGAGCCAAAGAGACACAGGGCCAGGGTTCCAGACCAAACTCAGGGTCTGCAACACTCTAGACATGTGCTCTACCGGCTGATGTATCTACCTGGCCCTGAAATGCATTAACTATATTACTACATGTTAAATAATAGCTGTGTCTACTGGGTTATATGGAATATATTATTGACTTTAATTTTACCTGTATCTTTTAATTTTGTTAATGTGTGCTACTTTAATAATTATACGTTGTCGTCATTTTGAACTCTCACACCGGCCTGTCTGCATCTCAGGTAGAGTCCCTGGGGTGTGGGGCTGGCGGGCGGGCGCCTGGGGCTGTGGTGGAGCCCCAGGTCTCGGCAGAAGGTGGAAGAAGGTCAGAAGGGACAGTGAAGGTCACTTCTTAATAGTCAAGGGATGCATATATCAGGAAGAAATCACGCTATTAAACATATATGCACCCAGCGAGGGGCCAGCAAAATACCTAAAACAACTAATAATAGACTTCAAAGAAGATTTTACAGCAACACTATTGTAGTTGGAGACTTCAACACTGCTCTATCAACCCTGGATAGATCAACAAGCTTGAAACTTACCAAGAAAATACTGGCCCTAAAAGAAGAGATGGAAGAAAGAGTGCTGGTAGACATATACAGGACATTTCATCCCCAAAAAGCTAAATACACTTTCTTCTCCAGTGCACATGGAACATACTCGAAAATAGATCACATGCTGAGCCATAAATCATACCTCTATAAAATCAAGAAGATAGAAATTGTGCCAACTATTTTTTCAGACCATGATGCACTGAAAATAGAAGTTAATTGTACACAAAAACAGAGACCAATACCAAGTACCTGGAAACTAAACAGCTCACTGCTGAACAACCAGCAAGTCATAAAAGAAATCAAAGAGGAAATCCAAAGAATCCTTGAAACAAATGAGACTGAAGACACGAATTACCAGAACTTGTTGGATACAGCAAAAGCAGTGTTAAGAGGCAAGTTCATAGCTCTTCAGGCATTCATCAGAAAAGAAAAAAAAAGCCATCATAAACAGTCTGACTTCCCAACTTAAGATCTTAGAGAGTGATCAAACAAAAGGAGCCCAACCCAAGCAGAAAGAAAAAAATAATAAAACTTAGAGCAGAAATCAATGAGATGGAATATCAAAAAACAATCCAGAGGATCAACGAAACCAAAAGCTGGTTCTTTGAAAAAAAAAACAAGATTGGCAACCCATTTGCAAGACTTGTAAGAAAAGGAAAAGAGAGAACCCAAATAAATAGAATCAGAAATGAAAACGGGTACATCACAACTGAAAACACAGAAATTCAAAAGATCATCAGAGATTACTATGAGAACCTGTACGACATGAAACAAGAGAACCTAGAAGAAATGGTCAAATTCCTGAATTCCTATAGCTTCCCAAGTCTGCAACAAGAAGATTTGGAATATCTCAACAAACCTATCTCCATCGAGGAAATAGAATCGGTAATCATAAGTCTCCCCAAACACAAAAGCCCAGGTCCAGATGGATTCACCAGTGAATTCTACAAAACCTTTAAAGAGGACCTACTCTCAATTCTTTTTAATCTCTTCCGGCAAATTGAAGAAACAGAAATTCTCCCAAATAGCTTTTACGAGGCACATATCACCCCTGATACCCAAAGCAGACAAAGATGTCACAAAAAAGGAAAACTACAGACCAATCTCCTGATGAATACAGATGCTAAGATCTTCAACAAAATACTAGCAAATAGAATGCAAAGAGTCATCAAAAAGATTGTACACCATGACCAAGTGGGATTCATCCCGGGAATGCAAGGATGGTTCAACATCCGCAAGTCAATCAACATAATACATCATATCAACAAAAAGAAAACTAAGAACCATATGATCATATCAATAGATGCAGAGAAGGCATTTGACAAGATTCAACACCCGTTCATGATGAAAGCTCTCCGTAAAATGGGGATTGAAGAAACCTTCTTCAAGATAATCCAGGCCATCTACTACAAGCCCACAGCGAGCATCATTCTCAATGGGGAAAAACTGAAAGCCTTCCCCTTAAGATCAGGGACAAGACAAGGGTGCCCGCTCTCACCACTTCTATTCAATATAGTACTGGAAGTACTTGCCACAGCAATCAGGGAAGAAAAAAGACATTAAGGGCATCCAGATAGGAAGGGAAGAAGCCAAGTTATAACTATTTGCAGATGACATGATATTATACCTGGAAAACCCAAAACTCTCTGCCGAGAGGCTCCTACAAATAATGCATTCTTATAGTAGAGTAGCAGGGTACAAAATCAATACCCAAAAGTGAATGGCCTTCCGATATGCAAACAGCGAAAGAGAAGAAAGGGAGATTAAAGAAACTATCCCATTCACAATTGCACCACAGAAAATCAAATACCTAGGAATCAGTCTGACAAAGAATGTAAAGGATCTCTACAAAGAAAACTACAAAACGTTACTTCAGGAAATAAAAGAAGACCTGAGGAAATGGAGACACATTCCCTGCTCATGGATTGGAAGGATTAACATTATCAAAATGGTAATACTCCCTAGAGCTTTATACAGATTCAATGCGGTCCCTATAAAGATACCCATGATGTTCTTCAAAGAAATTGAACAAACACTCCTGAAATTTGTATGGAATAATAAAACCCCACAAATAGCTAAAGCAATCCTTGGGAAAAAGAAGATGGGAGGTATCACTTTCCCCCAACCTCAAGCTCTACTACAGAGCAGTTGTAATTAAGACAGTGTGGTATTAGTATAGAGACAGACCCGTAGACCTATGGAATAGAACTGAGTATCCTGAAACGCACTCCACAAATATACAACCACTTAATCTTCGATAAAGGAGCAAAAAATATTAAGTGGAGCAAAGAAAGCCTCTTCAACAAATGGTGCTGGGAAAACTGGGCAGCTACGTGTAAAAAAATGAACTTAGAACTCCTTCTAACGCCATGCACAAAAGTCAGATCAAAATGGATTCTAGATCTCGATATCAGACATGAATCTATAAGGTACATCGAACAAAACATAGGAGAAACGCTCTACGACATCAAAAGTAAAAGCATCTTCAAAAATGACACACCACTGACCAAGCAAATGGAAGCAATGATAAACAAATGGGATTATATAAAATTGAAAAGCCTCTGCACCTCAAAAGAAACGGTGACCAAGATACAAAGACAATCCACAGAGTGGGAAAGGATATTCACCCAATACCCATCTGACAAGGGGTTAATATCCAGGATATATCAGGCACTGGTAGCACTCCACAAGAAGAAAACAGCCAACCCCATCAAAAAATGGGGAGAAGAAATGAACAGAAGCTTCCAAAAAAAAAAAATTCGAATGGACAAAAGGCATATGAAAAAAGTGCTCTTCGTCTTTAATCATCAAGGAGATGCAAATCAAAACAACAATGAGATACCATCTCACCCCACAGAGACTGGCACACATCCAAAACAGCAAGAACAACCAGTGCTGGCATGGATGTGGGGAAAAAAGGGACTCTCATCCACTGCTGGTGGGAGTGCCGACTGGTCCAGCCCTTTTGGAAAACAATATGGGCATTCCTCTGAAAGCTAGATATTGAGCTCCCATTTGATCCAGCAATAGCACTCCTGGGAATATACCCTAGAGACCGAAAAACACATAACAGAAACACTATCTGTACTTCTTTATTCATCTCTGCACTATTCACTATAGCTAGAATCTGGAAACAACCTAAATGCCTGAGAACAGAGGACTGGCTAAGGAAACTGTGTTCATCTACACTATGGAACACTATGCGGCTGTCAGAAAAGATGAAATTATGAAATATACCTGCAAATGGATGGACATGGAGACTATCATGCTGAGTGAAATTAGTCAGAAGGAAAATGACAAATATAGAATGACTGCATTCATTAATAGGATATAAATAGATACCAGTGTTTTACTAAATATGGGAAATGGTAATGGCAGATTAAAACTCACCACTGAATATACACAAAGAGACTTAAGTGATAAACTCTAAATATCTGCAGAGCTAGCCACAATGTATAAAATAAGAGGGAGAGAGATGCAGAGACAGAGAGAGAGATAGAGAGAGAAAGAGAGGATACTGGGGTACCTGCTATTAAGGCGGCCTGGGGCGGGGGGGGGGGTACATTGGTGGTGGAAATGGGGCACTGGTGGAGGGATGGGTGCTGGAATACTGTATTACCAAGAACCAATTATGAACACCTTTGTAATTGTATGTTTCACGGTGGTATAATAAAAAAAAAATTAAAAAAAAATAATTATACGTGTGACTTATATTCCATTATTATTAGACATCATTAACATAATCAGAATATAACCACTATTTCATCCTCTCATTTGAGAGAGCAAAAGAGAGAAAGAGAGAGAAAGAGAGAAAGAGAGAGAGAACTAAATGGTAGACATTTTCAGAGTACAATTCACTAATAGTTGATTCTGAGGGGCTTGAAAGATAGTGTAGCAGGCAGGCTCTTACCTTGGACACAGCTCACCTGTGTTTGAGCCCCAGCAGCTCATCTGGTCCCCTGAGCCCCAGCAGGAGTGAGCCTGAGCACATAGGCAGGAGGACCTCCTGAGCAGCACCAGGTGTGGCCCCCAAGCGAAAACCAGCAACAAGAAAGCTGATTCGGATTACAACCTATTTTGTAAAATAAACCAGAAAAACATGAACTTTTCCATACAAAAAAATGGATCAAGACACTTACGTTAATGAGTTTCAAGTCAAACAGCTTTTGATGGATATTCATTAAATTCATATAATTTGGGTTAAAATCTGGGTTCCAAAAAATAAGCTCAAAATGGCAGGATTAAAATTTCTACTTAAAATATCTTTAAATAATTATCATCATCATCATCATCATCATTATACATAACTATTCCTAGGCTGTCTGAGCTCTGGGGCTTCTCTGGTGCATTTGTGGCTGATGACTATCCCCGCCACCCCAAATGATGGAAGAAGGAATAGGACCACAGATCTGCCAGTAATTATCAGTGTTCATTTAATACAAGTGAACCTGGATAATTACAGAGACATCATGAAGCGTTGGGGGTAGCAATTACAGTTTGATGTGACTGAACACTGACATAAACAATGAACAGATGTAAAGTCCCTCCGTTAAGGGACAGTCTTCGAGGATCCACGCAAGGGCGGGGATTCCACCAAGGCACATACTGCTCTCTCATTTTCTTTACCAGTAATCTGTTTAAACAACTGTATTAAACTTTTTTTTTTGCTTGTTGGGTCACACCAGGCGATACTCAGGGGTTACTCCTGGCTCTGCACTCAGGAACTACTCCTAGTGGTGCTCTGGGGACCATATGGAATGCAAGGGATCGAACCCAAGCCACCATGGGCCAGCTGTGTGCAAGGCAAATGTCCTACCCACTGGACTATTGCTCTGGCCCTTAAATCTACTTCTTAATAATATCTCTAGTCATTTTCTATAAACACAGTAAGAGATACAGACTCTTATCTACATCCTGGATTAAGCTTAAAATGGTCTCACTAGCTAAGGGTCGCTTTTCCTGGAGATGTCTAGCTATATTTCCCAGACTAAGGTCCTCAAGTCAAGTTAGTTTTTCCTAACCCCAAAAGGGTCCTTATTCAGACACTTATTTTGTGCGACACGATAGATTTTGTTCCATGGTTTTGGGTTCTGAGCTGCTAGCCTTAGGGTCCAGCAATTTCCCACCACAAGGCCCTAAGGGCAGGACCCAGAAATGGGCCCTGCCCATATGGTTACAGTCAAAACATCTGTACTTATCCAATCTAAGGTGAGGCAGAATGTGCCTGATTTTTGACCTCTGATCACAGGAATATGTAAATCATTGATCATTAACTTGCAAATGTTCCTTGCAAATGCTGAATCAGTGATTGTCATTTGTTGCTTTTCTCCCCTTTCCTTCCCTTTCCTGCCCTTTCCTTTCCTTTCCTGTCCCAACAGCAGCAAGACAGAGTTTCTCCCAAGTCCATCCCACTCCTTTTTCCACAGGGATGAAGCCCGGCAAGATCTAAGTTTCCCTCATTCGTTGGGGCTGCTGGCCAGGACCCCCCCAAACCTCCACCCCCATCTGGCGGACCCTAAGGCTAGCAGCTCAAAACCCAACGCATGGCTGTGCTCTTATTAAACTTCTTATGGCGCTTAGGCTGACACTCGTCAATGCCAGGGTAGCTTACTTACAGCTTGCCCTGACTCCATCCAAGCCCCTCTGTGGCACCCTCCTTTCGGGGTATAAGGAACTAAGGTCAATCTAAGAGCAAAGGAAGCTCAAGGCAGATCAATCTGATGAACATCCACGAGAAAATATTACAAAACAATTAACTCATATTATAAAGCATAGCATTAACTGTCTTCTTGTGTTTATACAAAAAGGACATTGCTCTAACATAAAAAATATGAAAAAAGACATAATGGAAAGAGAAAAACAATATTTCACTTACATATATAAAGCCCAAGCCAATCAGAAGTTTGGCTTTGCAAGCTGCTCTATCTGATTAGGAGATATTTGTGACTAACAGAGAGGGGAAGAAGGACACAGAGAGGTTAAAGTTAAACACAGAGGATTAGGTGTGACCCACCCCCTGAAATACTAAAATTATAGTCCAACACAGGGCTAAGACCTTATAGGCATGCAGAGGATTCTTTCAAATTTGTGTAGTTATTCTGTATTAAATATTAAGTACATTATGTGTATATATATATATATGTATATTGCATATATATGTATTATGTATTAAGTCTATTTGAGGGTTAAGTCTGCAGGGGAAGGCCCTCAGAATCTGGAGAATGGGCTATCAGGACCTATAGCAGGAACTAGGAAAGGAAAGAAGGCTGAACACCAACCTCAAAGCTCCTTATAGTTTCTCTTTTTCTCCAGACCCCCCTGATTCTCCTCTCATCTGAGACTCGAAATATTTTTCCACATAAGATAAAGACTAACTCAAACCACAATTTCACATCAGAACTAAATTTATATGAACAGGCAAAAAAACATCAAGAAATGTTTTTTTTAGCCAAATATAATATCCCTAAAAAATAATCTAACATACCAAAATAATTCCTTGGAAGTTAATTTTTTTGAAAGGCAAAAGTAAGTACACTTTGAAGTTGAGCAATAAACCCTCTGAGATTTAGTCTGTTTGGAGAAAGAGTTCCACTCACGCGCATGGCACCATAAAGCTATGCTTGGAATATCATGCCTCACTCAAGTGAGAGAAGCAATCCAGAGTTCTAACCCCCCCTTGCGCTATTCCAGAATCAGGGATGCTATCTCATTTGCCAAGGTATCGAAAATCAGATGGACTGGACATGTAATGCGATTTGGAGAAGACCGCTGGACTAGGGCTGGTACTGACTGGATCCCACGGGATGTCAAAAGATAATGTGGCCACCCACCTACAAGATGGTCAAGTTCTTGGACAGGACACTAAAGGAAAAGTTTGAGGCTCTTCATATTCCTGAAACTACTAGATGCCATTGGGCTACATTGGCACGTGATAGGGTCCAACGGAAATGTTACTGGCACCCACCCGAGCAAATTGATGAATAATGCGATTCAAGTGATCAAGTGATCAAGCTTAGGGAATGAATATAGTGGCAGAGCACATGTTTTGCAAGTGTGAACTTCTGTATTTGATCTGGGTACCACATGGACCCCTGATGTCCTCCCGGCATTCTCAGAGATAGAAGAGAACCTCTGTCCTGACACTGTTGGGGACCCTGGCGGCCGTTCCCCGACACTGGGGCACTGAAGTCCCTCTCTCTCTCTCTCTCTCTCTCTCTCTCTCTCCTCTCTTCTTTGCTTTTCTTTTCTATTTGGGTCTCACCTGGCAAATGCTCAGCGGTTACTTCTGGATTCTTTTTTTTTTTTTTGCTCAGGAATTACTCCTGGCAGTGCTCGGGGACCATGGGATGTCGGAACATGTACAAAATGTTCTCTCTCCAACATGTAGCCAGGTTCCTTCTTAAGCCTGTATTGCTCTCTGATTTCTCGACTCTGGAGGAGAGGAGAGAGGGAGTTAGAAAGGGGGAAGAGAGAGAGAGGAAAGAGGAGAGAGAGAGGAAAGAGGAGAGATAGAGAAAGAAAAGTGAGGAGAGACACAGACAGAGAGAGATAGAAGAGATAAAGAACCTGCCATAGAGGCAGGCTAGGGGAAGGGGTAGGAATTGGGGTTATTGGTGGTGGGAAATGGGCACTGATGGGGGATGGGTGCTGGAACACTATGACCGAAACCCGAACATGAACATCTTCGTAACTGTATATCTCACAGTCTATAATAAAATATTTAAAAATTAAAAAAAATAAAGCTCTGCAAAATGTCTGTCTTTAAACGCACGGACCTTAGTGTGCGCTTGGATCAGATATTCACATATGGCGTCTCTCCCACAGCACCGTTGTTTGCTGGGTAGCATAAGGATGCTTCGGGCAACTGCAGAACAGAGGTAAGGGAAATTACAAGCAGCTCTGAACTGCTTCCCCTCGAAAGCCCGTGTTCTCTCTCCAACATGTACTCAGGTTTCCTCTCAAGCCTGTGTTGCTCTGCTTTCTCCACTCTGGAGAAGTCTGAGGTCTCTCTTGAACATACACTCCACCCCTTTCTCCTTCTCACTTCTTTCTAAGTAAACTTCTTTCAATGAAAACTATCTTGCTTCAACACACACACACACACACACACACACAACATGCACAATAACTTTGAAATTTACATCTCCCTTTTCCCTAGCCATGAAAGTCATTCTTGCTTATAACAGTGACCTATTGACACATTCTATTATTTGTTTAGTTTTCCCTTAGACAAACAAATTTACATATTGCTGTTCACAGCCACTTAGAGTTTCCTTCTCATTCTTCTAGTTACGAAGATTAGGAAACTGGCAAAAGTAGAAATCCTGGGGGCAATTGTGGATCATTGGCAAAAAGTGTTCTGGGATTCAATGATCTTCTAAACCTAAGGTGGAAGACGCTAGAGCCTTTTCTTTGCCTCAAATGAACTTTTTGGGAAATTTTCCTTAACAATTAAAACGTAGAGGAGCAGCATATTAGCCCGACAGTATTTTCCACTAGGACGATCTTTCAACATTGTGTTTAATGAGGATGAACAGACTTGGAATTTGTTCAGAGGAAATCCGCAACGATGAGAGCTTTGCCAAGAGGGATCTGTGTCAAGGACTCGCGCAGTTACTGAGCTGTGGCTAAGAGAGTTAGAGGATATGGAATATTACTTCCGCATTCGGCGTTTCTAGAGATAGGGGTGAGGTGCCACATCTTCCTGGGACTGGGCCCTTTGCTAAGTCCATAGCAAGAAAAAATGAAAGTAATGATGCAATACGTAACACTATTACGTATTTTAACTAGATATGATTCCATTATATTTTGACTAGGGAAGATTCAGAGGGGTTTTATGCCGTACCTACTCCATTGCGTGACTGTCCAGTAAAAAAATTAGGAGAAGATATGAATGAAGCTATCCAGCAACTTAACATTTCATCTCGATCCAATGGACTTTAATTTAAAAGAAAAATAAGGAAAAGAGAAAATCTTATTAATAAAAAACTGTGCATCATAGTGATGAGACATGGAAGTGTTGTTTTGCATATTTTTCCTGAGTTATTTAGTCACTGTTAAATATTTTTTCTCTCTCAGTTTTCTTTGTCAAGAAAGGAAACCCATGGCCCAATCAATTGTACGTGGGTAAAGTATTTGACTTGCACATCGACGGCCCAGTTTCAATTCCTTGACACCTCATATGATTTCCCCAAGAACTTTATTCACAATAGCCAGATTCTGGAAGCAACCAGAGTGCCCGAAAATTGATGACTGGATAAAAAGCTTTGGTATATCTAAACAATGGAATACTATGCAGCTGTTAGGAAAAATGAAGTTATAAAATTTGCCTATAAATGAAGGGACATGGAGAAGAATATGTTGAGCGAAATTAGCGAGATGGAGAGAGACAGATACAGAATGACTGCATTTATCTGCATAACCTGAATATATATGTACATATTATGATACCAATATCCAAGGTCAAGTGAAACATATATCAGGAGGTCTTGTCAAAGGTGGAAATTATCACAAACGTGTGGGAGTCAGAGACTAGGTAAGACAGAAAATGGAACAGTGTGCTAACAATTGTCGAGGGTACTAATGCCAACCTAGAACTGAGCATTAAATAGAGGCAAAAGATACACATGACAACCCTTTAATGTATGTTCTGTAATCCATAGTCTGGGGGGGAAGGAAAAGAGAAAGAGAGAGAAAGGGAAAGAAATAAAGAACCTGCCATGGAGGAGGGCTGAGGGAGGGGGGGAGGAACCGGGGACATTGGTGGTCACAGATGGGCACTGGTGGCGGGATGGGTGCTGGAACATTTTATGACCAAAACCCAAATATGAACTTTTAAATTGTATATCTTTGTAATTGTAAAAATTAAAAAAATTTTAAAAAAATAAAGCACTACTGTACTAGACCTTAAAAAAAAAAAAAGAACGACCAGGAAACCCCTCTGAGCACCACCAGCTCTGGCCCAAAATCAAAAGGGGGTGGGAGAGACTGACAGAGACAGACAGAGACAGGGAGGGAGAGAAAGAAAAGGGAAGAAATGAAATTCTCTCCAAGAGCCATAGTACAGCAGCAGAGCTCTTACCCTTCACACAAACAACTCCAAGTTCAATATCCAACAGCACATAGGCTCCCATGAGTCTAATCTGAACACTTTTACATTTGAAACAGTTTTATAAGAATTTTTTAATTAATTAATTAATTTATTTTTTGCTTTTGGGTCACATCTGGTGATGCTCAAGGATTAATACTGGCTCTGCACTCAGTAATTACTCCTAGCAGTGCTCAGGAGACCATATGGGATGCCTGGCATCGAACCCAGGTTGGCCACATGCAAGGCAAATGCCTACCTGCTGTGCTGTAGCTCCAGCCCCAGAAGTAATTTTCTTAGTGCCCTGTGCTCCACTGCTTCTGACTTCTTTTACTTGAATAGTTCAGTTCGCGCCCATGGGTGCAGGAGCCACGGGACGGGCCTGAGGCCTGGATGAAGCCCGGATGAAGGCTGGAGCTGTTTGGCCACGCCCCTCACGCACCTCCCAGCTGGCGATTGGCGGGTCTTGGGCTCGCCGTTCCCTCATTGGTTATTTCCTGGCGTGCCTGCGTGGTAGGAAAATCAACTGGGAATGCTGGGACTGGAAAAGCGATCCAGGAGTCAGGGAATCCACGAACCGGAAGGGAGGCTAGGCCTGGTGGCTTCCCAAGGAAAGGGCGTCTTGAATGTTTTAACTTGTTAAACAAAGCGCTTAACTCACAGACCAGCGGATTGGCAATCCAGGGAATACTGCAATCAGATAGAAACCCCAACATTTACCCCCAAATCACTTTTTCAGACATCAGGATTATTTATAATTTCCTGTTCTCTCAGTTTGCTTGATCCTCCTGTCTCCCCAGCGCCTCCTTCCGGCCGCTTTCGCCCCTCTTCTCTGGCACAGGAGCCACAATAGGCGGGTCTTCTGAGGACTAGTCCCAGGCAGGCCCCTGAACAGCTGGAGGGGAGGGGTGGGCCTGGGCCTCGAACCCGTGCTCCCGCATGTGCGCTCCAGACCTCCGCGGTGTCTCCAGGTCGGGCACATCCTTGACAGTATGATTGTTCCGTTGTGTTGCTCACCTGGCAAAATTGACCTAGATCAACTCAATCTTTCAGAGCCTTTATTTTGTTTTTTGGTTTTTGGGAGTCTCACCTGGCTATGTTCAAGTCATATTCCTGGCTCTGCACTCAGGGATCACTCCAGGTGGGACTTGGGGACCATATGCGGTGCAAGGGGCAAACCCAGGTCAGGTGCATGCAACAAGACAAGTGCCCTAGCCACTGCTCTGTTTCTCTCTTTGGGTCTGGAGTCGCAAGTTCTTAGGAATCACAAAGAAACCAGGCAGTCATGCAAAATGCAAGCAGAGTTTATTTATTTATTTATTTATTTATTTATTTATTCATTTATTTATTTATTTATCTTTCTATCTATCATATTTATTTATTTATTTTCTACATTTTTTTTAATTTTTTATTTTTTTGGGGTGCCACTTGGCAACGTTCAGGAATTACTCCTGACAGTGCTCTGGGGACCACATGGGATGCCGGGATTGAATCCAGGTTGGCTGCGTGCAAGGCAAACACTCTGCCTGCTGTACTATCTGCCCCACTGTGTGTTCCTTCAACAGTGCTTGATTCGGTCAGCTTGCAGGTGCCTTGGGGAGGCATTTGGAGGTAGCTTCAATCCTGGGTTGTGAGAATTCCTTTATGCTCTCTAACTGAATACAACAGTTTCCCACCCACCACGGCAGAGCCTGGCAAGCCTCCGTGTCGTATTTGATATGCCATATACCAGTAACAATTATAGACCTCATTCCCATGACCTGATGTAATGGTTTGAGGGTCTTTATGTTCCTGGACCAAGCAGGTGCCTTTGGGCTCTACTAGCATGAGTCAGGACATATGGAGACATTACTGGTGCCCACTCGAGCAAATCGATGATGAATGGGAAGACAGTGACAGTGACAGTTCAGGTCGACAATGAACTCAATAGAACGTGTCTCTATCTCTGTGCTTGGGTTCTCTTTCAAACTCATTTTCCTATCAATGTGTATATCTTTACTTCTCCCACACCACATATTACTTTGCAGACTCTCTTTTAAAAATGATCATGTTTCACTCAGTGTAAATGTGTCTGTGTGTACATTATTTTTGTTACTGAAAACTATGTTATTTTTGTTACTGAAATTTTTTTGTTATTAATTTGCTTCTAGAATGAGAGACTTCAACCCCTGTGCCAATTTCTACAGGAGAATATTAAAGTCTGTGAAGCGGAGATACACCATCATTCCACAGCCTAACTGAAAGAACTGGAGGAGAAGGAGAAGAAGGTTCTTGCAGTTTTTCCTAAGATTTTCACTTAGAATTTCACTCAATTGAATTTCTAGTGAAAGAATTTCACTCAATTGAGTTAGAAAACTTTTGTGAGTGTTCATATCGAGGAATCTATTTAGACCCTCCTAGATGCTGAAAGAGTGTGGGAACTAACAATTCCAGGCACCGTTTGAAATCACTGATGTCTAAGAGCTCTACAAGCTTGACACGCCACTGTTACTCCACCAACTGGCCTTTCTCCCCCGAGGAACAAAGCTTTACCATAAAATATCTCCAGGCATGGGATGGTTCTAATTCCTGATTTCAGTGCTGGGTCAACTAGTGTGTGTGTAGTTCAGTCTCTGGTGATCTATATGGTCTCCCTATAACAGGAAGGAAATACCCGAGCACAGAGCAAGGTGTAAGACCTGGCCGGGATCACTATGTGTTGCACACAACCACCGACTCTACACCACCTGGTCTAAGTACTATAGATCCTGACAATTCCATAGGCCACAAATGAAGGTGCATAAAATCTCCAAATTACACAGTACAGGGATCCCAAAGGGACACACCAGGGCAGATGGGGAAAGTATCACAGAAGCCAACTAAGCTCACTAAACAAAGACAATCATGGTGAAGGCAAGCTAGCAACAAAGAGCTCATACCAGGACAAATGAAACAATGGCAATATGGAGCAATTGTACCAAATTTTCATTTTCTGATGCACCTTGGAAAAATTACTAAATCCACTAGGGTGTAACAAGGAATATCCAATAAGTTTGTGCCTAGTAAAAGGGGAAATGTTGGGGGCAGGGTGGGAAACTTTGGCCAATGGTGGAAGGGATGTCATTAAGTCACTCTGGTGCTTGAAAGGTGTTGGAATATAGAGCAATGACTGAATCATGAACCATGTTGTAAACCATGGTATTTAATTGAAAAAAAATGAGGTCAGTAGTGGACTGGAGAGAGAGAGAAGATATAAGTATGTTGGCCTTCCAGTCGGCTGAACTGTGTTTCATACTTGGAATCACATATGGCCACTGGAACTGACAAGAGTCAACAGGGTCTCTGGGTTGCTGTGACCAGCAGCCCATTAGGAAATGTCCTCCTACAATCACAAAACATGGGTGTCATACAGAAAAAAAAAACAATAACTAGAAATTTATATTCTCTTCAGGATAGTTTGGCATTAATCATAACTCTCTAACACACTTTTTATACCTCTAACTATAATCAAGACCTTATACTATGGGTCAGATTCAGACCAAAATATTTCACTTAGAAAAGATTTTCTGTTTTTTTCTTTTTGCTTTATTTGGGGTATCACTGTATCACTGTATTCCCATTCATCATCGATTTGCTTTCGAGCGGGCACCAGTAACATCTCCATATGTCCTGTCTCATGCTAGTAGAGGCCAAGAGCATCTGCTTGCTCCAGGAACATAAAGAGCCTCAAACCATTCCATCAGGTCATGGGAATGAGGTCTAAAATTATTACTGGTATTTGGCATATCAAATCCGACACGGGTAGCTGGCCAGGCTCTGCCGTGCAGGTAGCATACTCTTGTAGTCATCTCAAAATCCAGCATTTATTGATGAACCGCAGGGCCGCTTGAAGCCGTGCAAGCCGGGCTGTGATAGGCTGGTCTGCTGGGTGGAGTTCAGTGGTACTTTTTTGGGGGTAACACCCAGAAACGCTCAAGGATTTCTCCTTACTCTGCACTCAGGAAGTACTCCTGACAGTGCTCTGGGGATCTTAGCCTAGGATCAAACCTGGGTCGGCGGCATGTAAGGCAAGCGTCCTACTTGCTATGCTTTTTCTCTAGCCCCCAGAAAAGATTTTTTTTTTTGCCTTTTTTTTTGGGTCACACCTGGCGATGGTCAGGGGTTTCTCCTGTCTCTGCACTCCAGGAATTACTCCTGGCGGTGCTCAGGGGACCATATGGGATGCCGGGGGATCGAACCCGGGCCTGCAAGGCAAGCGCCCTACTGCAGGGGCTATCGCTCAGGCAAGCAAGAAAGATTTTTATAAGAAGAAATTTTCTTAGCGTAATGTATTTAACAGCTACTGAATTGTTTTCCTCTAATCAATTTGATTGTGCTCTCCTTGAGCACATCACTCTTGGAGTGTGTCTGCTCTTTCAAGCTCGAACATGTATTCACTTCCTCTTCCTCCTTCACATCTTTCGTTTTTTTGGGTTTTTTTTTTTTCTTTTTCTTTTTTTTTTTTTTTTTTTTGCTTTTTTTGGTCACATCTAGCAATGCTCAGGGTTTCCTCCTGGCTCTGTGCTCAGGAATATCACCTGGCGGTGTTCAGGGGACAATATGGGATTGAACCCAGGTTGGCCGCATGCAAGGCAAATGCCTGTCCTTGCTCTAGCCACCCCCCCCCCCCATCTAAGCAAATTTATCCAATAAAATCTCTGTTACTTCAGTACAGATGAACCTGTGTGTGTACTAATTTTGTTGCTGAAATCACTTTTATCTGCTTCTAGAAAGAAATACTCATTAAAAATTGTCCAAGATCTACAGAAGAAGGGTGGCGCCACCAAAGCTAAAATCAAGCAACAAACTTCATGTCACCAAAATGAAGTGGAGGAGAATTTAAAGGTTCTTATTATTTCTCATATTAATTTCCCTGTAAGTTATATGTTAAAGTTTTAGTGAATTTTCAGGGCAAGAAATTGTTTTAGCATCTCAGACATGGAAAGAGTATCAAAAGAATGATTCGGTGCAGTTTCACATCACTAATTCGTGAGTACTCTAAAAAGCTTGACATGCAGAGGTTCCATTCCTCAGGCAGCCTTTCTTTCCCAAGGAAGATGTGCTTTCTTTCAAACATCTTCAGGCTTTGGGTGCTCCTCACTTCTGGTTTCAATGCTGCAGGCAACACCTTGTGTGTCGTTTTATCTTTATCACTATGTATGGTCTCCCTCTCACCAGCACAGAGCCAAGAACAGAGCCAAGAATCAGCCCTACCTGAGCACCAGCACAAGGAGTATACACACATAACACACACACACACACAATACACACAAATAAACCTCGTGGGTCAAGTTCTATAGATCCTGCGATCCTGGAGCATGTGGCCACAAAGGGAGACAGACAAGGACCGATAGAGAGACAGAGATAGAGACAGAGACAGAGAGTCAGAGACAGGGAGGGGAGAGAAAGAAAAAAGAACGAAATCCTGGCCCAGAACCATAGTAGAGCAGCAGGCTCTTACCCTTAACGCAGACACCCAAGTCCAATCATAAGGTGCCATGAGTCCCCTGGAGGCGATTCTTCAGCAGGTGCCTGGATGAAGCCTAAGCACCACCAGGTCAACAAATCACTAGAAGAAAAGAAATGCAACTCTGTGTGGGAGGGGATTTCAGCAGGCTGGGCTGTGTGCTGTGCATGCTGGGAAACACGTTTAATACCTGTTACCACAAGTCCTCCGAGCAGCCCTAGACTGATTCTCAGCAATGTCCAGAATAGCTCCGAGGGAGACTGCAGAGAGCAAACAGCAGGACAGGTATGTGCCTAGCACACAGCTGACCCAAACCCTTTATATATAGCCACAACCTCACCAAGATGATTCCTGAGCTCAGAGACATCAGTGAGGCCTATGCACTGCTGGGAGTAGCCTAGAAACAAGCAAGCGAATAAATGAAATCCTGGGCCAGAGAGAATATTGTAATGAGCTGGAGCACATGCAAGGAGCCCAGATCTTAATTCCTGGTGCCACACGGTGCACTGGGTGCTGAGCGATTCTTGGCACTGAGCTGGAAGCGCTCCCTGGGTGTCACAGGTGTGGCCCTGAGAAACAAAGAACCTATAGAATTTTCAGCTTGGTACATTAAAGACAAATCCGGGTGCTAAAATGTTACCTTTGAATTGCTTTTTTGCTTTTTTTAAGCGACTCAACGCCCAGTTAAATCAGGCAACTAGTTCACTATTTACGTGATTCCATTACTTTCAAAAAATGGGAATCGTTTTATTCCTACTGCTTTTGGGTGACAGCAAGCTGTGCTCATGAATCACATTTGCAGGGCTGGGGTGACACAGCTCCAGTGCCAGGGATGAAACTAGGGCAGCCTCTGGCAAAGCAAGCAAGGGCCTAAACTGCTCCACCATCTCTGCAGTTTGATGGCTAAAGCTTAGATATTCGGATGAAGAAAAGACAGAATTGAGGCCTGAGGCTGCTTCTGCTTTGAAGCTCCTACTTAGAGGAAACGGCCCCTGAGCTCAGATGTCAGGAGTCCCCTCACATAGGGAACCTGACCTTCAGGGGGCTTCCCTCCCCTTCTTACTCACCACTGGGTGATCTGGGCAGACATCCGTTAGCTATTGGCTAACTTAAAGGGGTTCAAGTTCTGGAATTTAATTCAACGGGTATTTTTTTCCCTTTTACTTGGTCTGAGGGCGCCTACAGAAAGCTCACATCAGTGACTTCCTGCTGATGGGGTAGGGGGAGACGAGGGGACAGTAAAGGGTGTGTTGCAAGGACCCTGCAGTGCTAGGGATGATCTGGTCACCGCTGTGACTCTCAGGAGACCCCTAGGCTACTTCCAGAGTCTTGATGCTCTGGGGTTCCAAGCCTGCCCCTAACCATGTTTGAGGGATTGTGTGGTACCTGGGATCAAAGCCAGGCTCCCTGTATTGAAAGCACATTTTCTGTCCCTTCCCACTTCTCTCTGGGCCAATGATAGTTGCTGCTGTTTTGGGAGAGGGGCTGTGAGTCTCCCTAAATCGGTATTTCTTAACTCAGCGTGGTCCCTGGAATCTCAGCCTGTTCCACACAGGCCAGCGGGGAAAGCAGACAAACGGGAGGCTGTGGCCTAAGCCTTGGTGGCCGACCAGTAGGGCTGGGAGCCCTGAAGGAGAACACAACTGGAAAGGCTCCATAGTCAGAAAAAAGACTGAGAATCGCAGTCCCAAGCGGTGTGTGGATACCCCTGGCCGGTCCCTGTAGTTCTCAGGCAATATTCCAGCAGGGGTTCCATAACGGAGCCCAAGGATGCCGAGCTGACAAGGAGAGTGAGGCCTGTCATTCTTTTGCACTCTTCAGTTTTTACTGTCAAGTGGTGAAAATTAAAATCTACAAAAGAAAACAATGGAAAAAACAAACCCAAACCAAAATCTCTGTTTGTAGGCTGGACAGAGAGCAGCGGGTACAGTGCTTGCCTTCCTAGCAGCCAGCCTGGGTTTGTAACCCGTTCAGATGGCCCCTGAGTGGACAAGAATGATCCCAAACCAACAATGCGTTGGGCACAAGGAACAAACCAGAGAAATAGAAAGGAAAGTCTAATTTGCAAACTATGGGTTTTTTTTTACTTATGGATTGGGGTTGTACATAATCTCTGTTAGCACACACTTGATACTTCCCTGAACACTTTATAATTGGAAACTGTTTTGTAAGAAGTAATTGTCTTAGTTCCATGCTCTTAACTGCTTCTGACTTGTTTGATTTTAATGGTTCAGTTTGACCAGGCTGTTAATAGAACAAGTCTCTGTCTGCGTGCCAAACTAATTTTCCTATCAACATGTATATCTTTACGTCTCCCACACCACGTACTACTTTGCAAACTCTCTTTTTAAAGATTATCTTGTTTCACTCAGTGAGTCTATGTGCAAATATTTTTTTGTTTGTAATTTGCTTCTAGAATGAGAGACTTCAAACCCTGTGCCAATATCTAGAGAAGAAGATTAAAGCCTGTGAAGCTGAGATACACCATCATTGCACAGACTATCTGAAAGAACTGGAGGAGAAGGAGAAGAAGGTTCTTGTAGTTTTTCCTAAGAATTTCACTGCACTTGAGTTAGAAAACTTTTTTGTGAGTTTTCAGGTCAAGGAATCTATTTAGACCCTCCAAGATACTGAAAGAGTGTTGGAACTAACAATTCCAGATGCCGTTTGAAATCACTGATGTCTAAGAGCTCTCCAAGCTTGACAAGGCATTGCTACTCCAAGTACTAGCCTTTCTCCCCCGAGGAACAAAGCCTTACCATAACATATCGCTGGCATGGGATGGTTCTAATTTCTGGTTTCAGTGCTGGGTCAACTCTGTGTGTGTGTGTGTGTGTGTGTGTGTGTAACATTTTATCAGTCCACTGGAGAGAGGGAGAAATGTTGCCCACCCAGTAGACCAACCTGGGTCTCATTCCCCGAACAAATTATTGGCACTGGGACTAACAAGAGTCATCTCAAAACATAAGGTGTCGTGCAAAAAAATAAACAAATTCAACTAGAAATCATATTCCCTTCAGGATGGTTCGGGATTATGCATAATCTCTCTAACACACTTCTTGTACTTGCACCGTGACTGACTTATTTTCCTTGGATTGTTCTGACCACGTAGTCCCTTGAACACATCTCTCTGTGCTTGCTCGCTCCAGCTCACGTTTTCTCTTGCACGTGTATTCATGTATTCATTTCCTTCTTCCCCCTCACATTTCTCTAAGTAAAATTCTTAAATAAAAACTCTTACTTCAGTATAGATGTGTTGTATTGATCTTGTTTTTTGAAAACACTTCTTTCTTTGCTTCCAGAAAGAAGCACTCATTCAAAACTGTCAAGATCTACAAAAGAAGGTTGATGCTGTCAAAGCTAAACTCAAGCAACAAACATTATGTCAGCAAAATGAACTGGAGGAGAATTTAAAGGTTCTTATCATTTCTCATATTATTTCCCTGAAAATGAGCTACTAAAGTGTTTGTGAATTTTCAGGTCAAGGAATCTATTTAGCATCTCAAACATACCGAAAGAGCAAACCATTACCAGCAGTCTAGGATCACTGATTTCTAAGAATTTTATTAATTAATTTATATTTTCGGAAATTTTTTTAAAGCTTTTTTTACAACTACAAAGATATACAATTAAAAAGTTCATATTTGGGTTTTGGTCATACAGTATTCTAGCACCCATCCCTCCACCAGTGCCCATCTCCCACCACCAACGTCCCGGTTCCCTCCCCCTCCCCCAGCCCTCCTCTATGGCAGGTTCTTTTATTTCTTTCCCTTTCTCTCTCTTTCTCTTTTCCTTCCCTTCCAGACTATGGATTACAGAACATGCATTAAAGGGTTGTCATGTGTATCTTTTTGCCTGTATTTAAATCTCAGTTCTAGGTTGGTATTAGTACCCTCGACAATTGTTAGCACACTGTTCCATTTTCTGTCTTACCTAGCCTCTGACTCCCACACGTTTGTGATAATTTCCAACTTTGACAAGACCTCCTGATATATGTTTCACTTGACCTTGGATATTGGTATCATAATATGTACATATATATTTATGTTATGCAAATAAATGCAGTCATTCTGTATCTGTCTCTCTCCTTCTGGCTAATTTCACTCAACATAATCTTCTCCACGTCCATCCATTTAGGTCTCATTCATCAAGTAATGATTCTTTCCCAGTTGAGAAAAGGCTGTTTCAAATATCTTCAGGCATCAGCTGCTTCTAATTTCTGATTTCAATGCTGCAGGCAACAACCTGTGTGCCGTTTATTCTTTGGCACTGTGTGTGGTCTCCCCTATAACAGGTCGGAGATACCTGGGCACAGAGCAAGGAATAAGCCCCTGTGCTCCAATGTGTGTTGCATACAAACATGAGGAAATAAACCTCATGGACCAAGTTCTATAGATCCTGGAGACCCCGGAGCATGTGAGCACAAAGGAGGGTGCACAAAACCTCCAAAAATGCCCAATTCTGACATCCCAAAAGCGGTGCACCAGACTAGATGGGAAAGTAACATAGACACCAACTAAGCTCAATAAGCAAAAACAATGAAAGAGAAGGTGTAGCCAGCAACAAAGAGCTTATGAAATCCTCACACCAGGACCTATGCCTAGATCTGTGCTCGGGCTCTGGGGACCCTGAGGTGCTGGAGTTAAAACCCACATCAGGCCCCTGCAAAGAAAGTGCCCGCCATGCTGTACTATATCTCCAGCCACCGATAGAAATGGGTTCAATCTGTGGCTTCCTAAATCCTTCTGGCATGCCAACTACCTCTCCTTCAGAAGCAGTTTCTGGAGACTATCTAGAATGTTACTTCATTGTATTTGTAATGTCTCAGTCAGAAATGCACGTTTCATTGTGATTATAGTCTGGGTCAGTAATACTACTCTTGGCCAAGCAAATGGTGTGATCTCGTGCCATACATAATCACCTGCACAGCGCCAGACTTCTGTGTTTAGGTTCTCTTATACAAGTCCTTTTATTTCATTCTTAGGAGTTTGATTAATTTTTTTTTATTGGAAGAATCACTGTTACAAAGTGCTTCGTGATTGGGTTTCAGCACACAATGTTCCAGCACGCTCCCTTCACCCATGTACATCCCTACCACTAATGTGCCCAGTTTCCCTAGCGCCACCCACCCCACCATTCTACCTCCTAGTGTCTGCCTTAGACAGACATCGGGCAGGAACTGCTACTTGCTCTCCCTGTGCCCAGCCACTCACAAGGCGTCCAGGAGGGGATGGCGGGTTCTAGCCCCTGGCCTGCCACTCCAGCAGAGCCTTGCAACAAGCCAGACGACCCCCACTCCACATGAGGGCCTCCCATTTTCCACATCCGGACTTTCCCTCTCGTCAGAACTTCACCCAGCAGAACAGCCTATCATAGCCTGGCTCATCGAGATCCACTCTGCAGCAGTCTTTTTTAATCCGGCCCAGGTATGCTGATACAGAGACAGACATGGGGCAGAGGTGCTACTTACTCTCCTCTGTGCCCAGCCGCTCACAAGGTGCCCAGGAGGGGATGGCGGGGTCCAGCCTGCCCGCCACTCCAGCGGTCTTGCAACAATCCAATCGACCCCCACTCCATGAGGGCCTCCATTTTCCAGATCCAGACTTCTCTCTGCGTCAGAACTCCACCCAGCAGAACAGCCTATCATAGCCCGGCTCATCATTATCCACCCTGCTGCATTCTTTTTTTTAATCCGGCCCAGGTATGCTGATCCAGAGACAGACATAGGGCAGAGCTGCTACTTGCTCTCCCTGTGCCCAGCCGCACACAAGGCGCCCAGGAGGGATGGCGGGTTCTAGTCCTGGCCCGCCACTCCAGCAGAGCCTTCCAACAAGCCAGGCGACCCCCCACTCCATGAGGGCCTCCATTTTCCACATCCGGACTTCTCTCTTGTCAGAACTCCACCCAGCAGAACAGCCTATCATAGCCCGGCTCACGCGGCCACTAGTGGCCGCACTGTTCATCAATAAATGCTGGACTTACAAGAGTATGCTACCTGCGGCCAGAGCCTGGCAAGCTACCCATGTTGTATTGGATATGCCAAATACCAGTAACAATTATAGACCTCATTCCAAAATGGATTGAGGCACCTTCTGTTCCTGGAGCAAGCTGATGCCCTTGGGCTCTACTAGCATGAAACAGGACATATGGAGATGTTACTGGGGCCGCTCGAGCAAATCGATGATGAGCGGGGAAGATAGTGATAATTTTTCATGCCTACGTAAACAGTTATTGAAATGATTGAAGGGGCCAGGCACTGCCTCTGCGCCTGGAGTGTGGCCCCTTGATATGCCCAGCACTGCATGGTCCCACCCTGACCCGTACCCCAGCCGGTCCCAGGGAGAAGATTCCAAACAGCTCAGTCTGTCATGAAAACCAACTCCTAAAATGAT
Source organism: Cryptotis parvus (assembly GCA_021461705.1). NCBI lineage: Eukaryota > Metazoa > Chordata > Mammalia > Eulipotyphla > Soricidae > Cryptotis > Cryptotis parvus. Next base: position 41,360 of record JAJIBD010000240.1, read on the forward strand.
TTCAGATTTGGGTTTGGGGGGGTGGAGGCAGGAGTGGGGGGCTAGGCCCTCTAGCTATTCTCACGGACCCAGGGGCCATTTCCTACAACAATGTTTTAGCTACAACCAGGGGTGCTCCAGGGTTCCTCCTGGCTCTGTGCATCTCCTGGAAGCTCTTAGGGATTCTCTGGTGCCGTGGAGCTCAGTCTGAGGGAAAGAGCCTTAAGCCCATTTTGGTGGTATCATTTGGGGTAGGAATAGTGGAGGGAATGTTGGGCCATACCTAGTGTTACTTGGGTCTTAGTACTGGCTCTGTGCTCAGGGGATCACTTCCGGTGCTGGTGGTACTCAGGAGATCCTGTGAGGGAATCTGGGCCCAGCGCACCAGCCCAGCAAGCCTTCGCGGTCTCGGTGTATTCAGGGAGAAGCCTGAGAGATGGTTTAGCCTGGCAGGCAGCCAACATAGGTCTAGGCTTCACAGAGGGTTCCCTGAGGAACTACCAGGAATGATTCCTAGTGCAGAGCCTAGAGTAACCCCCCAGCCCTCTAAAAGTATCTTTAGAAAGGAGTACAGCTTGGGACATACCCAGCCTGGGTGCGTGAGTGGTTGCTTCCCGGCTGAGGCCTCTTCATTTCAACCTCCCTCTGCTGCCGGGCCCCTTCAAGACTGTGATCATCTCAGCCACCCAGTGGGCTAGGGAGGCCAAATTCCCCGATGGGGGGACCCTCCCAGGCAGTCCTTGCTGGTGTCAAAGCAGGCCAGCTGGGGAGGGAGGGCACAGCTTCCACTGCTGCTGGGAATTCTCCTGAGTCCTGCTGCTCCGCCTTAGAGGTCAGAGGTACTCTCCAGGACCCAGGGCTGTCTCACAGGCTGGACCGTCCACTTCAGGTGCACACTGCAGCTCCAGACTGGAGCTCACTTGTGTGCCCTTCTGCTTTGATAAGTTGCTGTCACACACCGCTCTATCAGCTGTGCTTCTGGCCAGTTTTCAGCCCTGAACCTACAAGGCTCAGTGTGCCAGACTGGTACACAGGAAACTCGCTGGATCCCCAGTGGATAATGAAATATCCCAAAGGGGCATTTGGGAGGCGATGCCATGGCGAGAGCACTGAGAAAGGAGCAGAGCTTCTGCTCTGCAGCCCAGCGCTTGCTAATTCACTGGCCTGACCTCCCCAGCTCCATCTCTTAAGTGGTCTTTTCTTTTGGAGGATGGGGGGTTCTCAGATCAAACTCAGTGGTGCTCAGGGCTACTCGGAGCTTAGTGCTCTGGAATCTCCCAGTGGTGTTCTGGTTTTGATTTGATTTGGGAACCACAAACAGCCATGCTCAGGGATTACTCCTTGATCTGCACTCAGGAATTGCTCTTGGTGGTATTCTCTGGACCATATGAGATGCTGGGGATTGAACCAGGTCAGATCATTCATTAAGGCAAGCAGGCAGGCACCCTACCACTGTGCTATCTCTGAACATGGCACTGTCTGTATTATCTCCCAGTGGTGCTCTGGATACCAGTGCTACCTGGGATCTTACTTAGGCACTGGACTCCTTGTAAAGCCTGCTAGAGAATCCAAGGTTGCCCTCTACGATGTTCAGGGACCCCCCCAGGTGCCAACGCCCTGGCCAGTGGTCTGTCTCTGGGCCCCAGGACTTACATTCAGAAGCTTGTTTAGTTTCAGAAATTTTTTTCACTTGTATCTTTGCCAAATGTTCGAGACTTAGGGTCATGTTTCCTCCCTTACCACACAGAACCCAGGGCCAGTGACAGAGGAAGAGTAGGGTACGTCTTGCCACATAATCCCGATGCCCCTTCAACCCAGGGAGCCTAGAAACCTGCTGCTATGGCCACTAGGAGAGAGCTGGTGAACCGGAAGACCAGGACCTGATGGGAGTCTCATGAAAATAATAATAATGACACCAAGGCTTACCAACTCCTGTAAAAAACAAAACAAAAATCGCATATATTTTAGACCTTAAAAATAAAGCGATTGTTTTATTTGTTATGTATTGCAGAAATATCTCCCCCACCTTTTCTGATTTGATCAAATCCAAGCCAGAGTGTTGGGTATATCTATTTAAGAAATAAACAAAGACAATAATACTCACTGC
>JAJIBD010000241.1:0-101642 GCA_021461705.1 Cryptotis parvus
AAAAGCAATCCAAAAGATTAATGAAACCAAGAGCTTTTTTTTTTGAAAAAATAAACAAGATTGACAAACCATTGGCAAGACTTGTAAGGACAGGGAAAGAGAGAACCCAAATAAACAGAATCAGAAATAAAAAGGGTGACATCACAACAGAAACCACAGAAATCAAAAGATCATCAGAGATTACTTTGAGAGCCTGTATGCCGTGAAACATGAGAATCTAGAAGAAATGGATCAATTCCTGAAGTCCTATAACCTCCCACAGCTGAAACAAGAAGACCTCCAATACCTGAATAAGCCTATCACCATTGAGGAAATAGGAAACAGTAATTAAAAGTCTTCCCAAACACAAAAGCCCAGGTCCAGACGGATTCACTAGTGAACTCTACCAAACCTTTAAGGAGGACCTACTGCCAGTCCTTTTCAAGCTCTTCCAGGAAATAGAAGAAACAGAAACACTCCCAAACAGCTTCTATGAGACACATATCACCCTGATACCCAAAGCAGGGAGAGACAACACAAAGAAAGAAAACTACAGACCTATATCCCTGATGAACACGGATGCTAAGATGTTCAACAAAATACCTAGCAAACAGAATCCAAAGAATCATCAAGAAGATTATACATCATGACCAAGTAGGATTCATCCTGGGAATGCAAGGATGGTTCAACATTCGCAAGTAAATCAACATAATACATCATATCAATAAAAGAAAAAATAAAAACCATATGATCCTTTCAATAGACGCAGAGAAAGCATTTGACAAGATCCAGCACCCTTTCATGATTAAAACCCTCCAGAAATGGGGAATTGAAGGGACTTTCCTCAAGATAGTTACAGCCATCTACCAAAAGCCCACAGCAAGCATCATTCTAAATGGGGGAAAGTTGAAAGCCTTCCCCTGAGATCAGGGGACAAGACAAGGTTGCCCACTCTCACCTCTTCTATTCAATATAGTACTGGAAGTACTTGCCATAGCAATCAGAGAAGAAAAGGACATCAAGGGCATCCAGATAGCAAGGAAGAAGTCAAGCTATCATTATTTGCAGATGACATGATATTATACCTAGAGAACCCTAAACTCTCTACCAAAAAACTCCTAGAAACAATAGACGCATATAGTAGAGTGGCAGGGTACAAAATCAACACCCAAAAGTCAGTGGCTTTCCTATATGCAAATAATGAAAGAGAAGAAAGGGATATTAAGGAAACTATTCCATTCACAATTGTGCCACAGAAAATCAAATACCTAGGAATCAACTTACCCAAGTGTTTAAAAGACCTGTACAAAAGAAAACTACAAGACACTGCTCCAAGAGATAAAAGAGGACACAAGGAAATGGAAACATATTCCCTGCTCATGGATGGGGAGAATCAACATTGTCAAAATGGTAATACTCCCTAGAGCTCTGTAGACATTCAATGCAGTCCCTATAAGGATACCCATGACATTCTTCAAAGAAATTGACCAAACAATTCTGAAATTTGTATGGAGCGATAAACCCCCCAAGGATAGCTAAAGCAATCCTCGGGAAAAAGAAGATGGGAGGCATCACCTTACCAAACTTCAAACTGTACTACAAGGCAGTAGTAATTAAAACAGCATGGTATTGGAATAAAAACAGACCCGTGGACCTATGGAATAGAATTGAGTATCCTGACACCCAACCTCAAACACATGATCATTTAATCTTTGATAAAGGTGCAATGAGTCTAAAATGGAGTAAGGAAAGCCTCTTCAATAAGTGGTGTTGGGAAAACTGGGCAGTGACATGTAAAAAATGAATTTGGACCTGTGTCTAACACCATGCACCAAAATCAGATCAAAGTGGATTAAAGATCTCAATATCAGACTTGAATCCATAAAAGTACATTGAAGAAAATATAGGAAAAACCCTCCATGACATTGAAGCTAAAGGCATCTTCAAAGATGAAACATCACTAACAAAGCAACTAGAAGAAAGGATAAACATATGGGACTACATGAAACTAAAAAGCTTCTGCACCTCAAAAAGAAACAGTGACTAAGATACAAAAGCAGTCCACAGAATGGGAAAAGAATATTCACGCAATACCCATCTGATAAGGGGTTAATATCCAGGATATATCAGGCACTGGTAGAACTTTACAAGAAGAAAACAAACAACCCCATCAAAAAATGGGGAGAAGAAATGAACAGAAACTTCAGCAAGGAAGAAATTCGAATGGCCAAAAAACATATGAAAAAATGCTCATCATCACTAATCATCAGAGAGATGCAAATCAAAACAACAATAAGATACCACTTTACATCACAGAGACTCGCACATATTCAAAAGAACAAGAACAACAAGTGCTGGCGTGGATGTGGGGAAAAGGGGACCCTCATGCATTGTTGGTGGGAATGCCAGCTGGTACAGCCTTTCTGGAAAACAATAGGGGCATTCCTCCAAAGACTAGAAATTGAACTCCCATTTGACCCAGCCATACCACTCCTGGGAATCTACTCTGGGAAGCCAAAAATACACAGCGGAAACACCATCCCTACTTTTATGTTCATAGCAGCATTATTCACAATAGCCAGAATCTGGAAGCAACCAGAGTGCCCGAAAATAGATGACTGGATAAAAAAGCTTTGGTACATCTACACAATGGAATACTATGCAACTGTTAGGAAAAATGAAGTTGTGAAATTTGCCTATAAATGGATGGACATGGAGAAGATTATGTTGAGCGAAATTAGCCAGAAGGAGAGAGACAGATACAGAATGACTGCATTTATCTGCATAACATAAATATATAGGTACATATTATGATACCAATATCCAAGGTCAAGTGAAACATACATCAGGAGGTCCTGTCAAAGGTGGAAATTATCACAAACGTGTGGGAGTCAGAGGCTAGGTAAGACAGAAAATGGAACAGTGTGCTAACAATTGTTGAGGGTACTTATGCCAACCTAGAACTGAGCATTAAATAGAGGCAAAAAGATACACATGACAACCCTTTAATGTATGTTCTGTAATCCATAGTCTGGAGGAGGAAAAGAGAAAGAGAGAGAAATGGAAAGAAATAAAGAACCTGCCATGGAGGAGGGCTGGGGAGGGGGAGGGAACCGGGGACGTTGGTGGTGGGGAGATGGGCACTGGTGGCGGGATGGGTGCTGCAACACTGTATGACCAAAACCCAAATATGAACTTTTTTAATTGTATATCTTTGTAATTGTAAAAATAAAAAATTTTTTAAAAAAGCATTCAATACATACACAATGGAATAAAAACAAAAACAAAGAATAAATTGGAATGTTTTTGTAATAAAATTTTACATGTATTTTAATAGACTTAAAATTATATATTAATATTTTACTGGAATCTAAACTTACTCCAAAGCAAAATAATTTTATGTCATACAATTTAGAGTATTGTGGAAAGGAAATTTTATCAATATATTTTATCTTTACTATGAAGTTAAAAACTTCATTTTAAGGAGCTTCCTTAAAATATTTAAATACTAGTTCCATTTAAAAAGATAAGCTACAGGGTTCAGAGATAACTTAGAGGGGTGAGGTGTATGTCTTGTATGTCTGAAACCTCAAATTTAATCCTGCACAACATGTTGTAGCCCTGGTGCTCCCTGAGCACAGCTGGGTGGAGAATCATAGCGGGTCACTCCAAGGTCCCTGAGCTCTACAAGGGAAGTCCCCACAGTAAAATGTTAAGTTGTAAATAATCCAATAAATGAACAGTAATAGTGGTAGTGTTGTGCTCTTTATAAACTTGTAACTGTATATCTAAAGATAAGTTGCATGCTCAGTGAATCTAATGGTTTCATACAAATATTTTGCTAAATTTGAGCTTAATGATCTTTATACACAATGATCATGAAAATTTCAAACTGAAAGAAATTCCAAATTTTCCGTCTAGACTTCTTTCTCACATACAAAGTCTAACTATTAAAGCAAGTATATTTTAGCAGAAAATCATTAGGAAGTACTTGGGTGAAACTAAGTTTCACATAAAAATGATGCTATTACCATGCCAAAATGATGCTATTACCATGCCAATATATATAACATACATATATGGGGATCAGGAAACAGTGGTTGACCCAATCCAGGCTGCATTCCGGCACTGCATGCTCCCTCATCAACACTGGGCATGACCCCCAGAGGTCCCTGCAACACAGCCAAGGAGCCTTGAGGTTCCCACCACTGCCAGGCCAGAGCAGCACCACATCCTTGGTCCATACACTGAACTACCAGTCAGGCTGGGTGAGAACTGTCAGCGGATTCCTGGGTATCTTGAGCACTGCTTGGGGCCAGTTTTCCCAAATATTAATGAAATAGAGGAACAAAATTAAGGACTAACAATAAGTATGTGTAAGGATACACAGTTTATATTTGTATTTGATGTTTCTATACTAGAATAAGTACCATTTTCCCTTCTCTCCCTCAAAGCTTTAAGCTTCTAGAGTCTGCACTCATAAGAATCTACTTACTCTTCACACGGGAACCTCACAATGAAATACCTGAGCACCTATTTTTAAGAATTGGTATTAATAAATTTGAAGCACAACATGAGTGGTAGGAGAGATAGGACTGAGTGGGGTACTTGCCTTGCACTGAGATGACTCAGGTTCTATCAGCAGCATCTCAATTAGTCCCACACGTTTCATCAGGAGGAATGTCTGAGCACAGAGCCAGGAGCAAATATAGTAAAGGGGTTAAGGCGTTTGCCTTGGGCATGACTGACCCAAATTCGATCCTCTGAGCACCACCAAAAATGATCACTGAGCACAGATCTGGGAGAAAGCCCTGGGCACAGTTGAACGTGATGTAAAAATGAAATAATTTTTAAATAAAATACAACAAAGTCATAGTTAACTAAAGTTAATTTCTAGTGGAAGATTTAAGAAAGCCTTTATTAGACTGAGCGGTAAATTTTCCATAGGAAGCCCAGCACAGTTACTGTTTGAAATAAAGAGTTCTTCGCAAATCTAATAGAGAACAATGGCAATAGCATCTACCAATAGTACCACGATTCTTGGAAATCACTCCTAAAGTTACTGCTATCAACTCCATAGCAGCTCTGATGAGGAATATTTCCTCTTACTAATCAAGATTCCTCAAAATTCCCACTCCAAAATTCATTCTCTTTTTCTCCTATCAAGTTTCCAGCTCTTTTCAAAGTTTCTCTACATCTTTTTCGTTATGTTTAAGTTCTCAGAAGATTTAGATCTAGGGGCTCATGTCTTGAGTCTTGTCACATTTGAAGTGCCTCTCCTTTTTCTGGACTCAGAAATTCGCTAATTTATGTAGAGAAAGAGTGATCCTCTGCAATATCAGCAAACTGTGCTCCAACCTCATCTGAAGGCCACCAAGTCTCTTGACCCCCTACATTCCAGAAATCAGGGGTCAGCAACTGGGTGCCCGCTTGTGAAAAGCTGTTGACCTCCAGGAGGGAGCTTGTATAGAAGCAAGTGTTAATTTTCAAAATGTGACTGGTTGTGTGATAGCAGCAACCTCATCCCATCACTATGTCCCTTGGAATGTTTTTTGAGTTAAGGGGCCTAGAAGTGATCTGTCATCACTGCTCAGTGGTATGAGCAGCTCATTCTTATATCCTTGCCCTCTCCAGACCCAAAACAAACCATACCATTCCATCCTTCTCTTCTCACACTAGAATTTTCATGTGTTCAACACTTGTCAGGATTTCACCTTCAATGACATGGCTAGGGCACATAGATATTATATTTAACACATGAGGAATGAACAATGGGCTCATTTCTCCTTGCTACATAATTAAACGCTGCAGAATTTACATTTGATGTGTGTATGTGAATGATGATTCTTGAAATAAAACTTATAGACACCTTAAATGATTACCCTCCAAAGTCATAAAAGGGTTTAGTTATACACTTTAATATATAATTTCTTAAGCCACTTTTAATAAAAATACAGATATATAATTATAATTATCAATGCATGTATGCAATTTAATAAAACAATAAAAGGCTAGTCTTTGAAGTGACTTGGTGATTAATATTTACAGTAAACCTAAGGGAAATAGCATTTGTATAATATTTCTAAATTAAAGAATAAAAAGTACTACTCATACTGTAGTGTCAATTCAAATCACCAACAGAAACAGAAAATGATCTGCTTATTAATACATATGGGTCTGAGTCTTTACTTTCCATGTTTTTTATCCAGATGAAAAACTATCATTTTACTTCAATAAAACAAGCACCGATACTAGGATGTACTTATGAGGACTAGTCCCAAATCGTTGTCAAACTATTAATCCCCACATTCAAATATCTTATATAAATCTAATTGTTTGAAATATTTTGTGTCCCTTCATGCTAGTCTTCAATTTTAAAATCTACTTTTATTTGGTAAACTGTTACATAAATCATGATAAAAATTTGTTATTCATAAAATTTCATTATCTGTGCAAAGAAAATTTAAATAGCAATCCTAAATATCTAACAGCCATGCTGCTTCGCGTAAAGATTAAAATCAGCAGTTCCTCCCTTTCCTATCTGGAGATTAAAGAAATTATGTTCATTGATTTAAATGGTATTTTAATTTTGAGACCGTATGAAATAGAGTCAGTGGGTCAGACACATTATATAGTACCTCAATGGACATAAATCAATGTCCCTTACTAGGCAGTCTAAACCCTTCCTAGTCATTTTACCAGGTGGAAGAAAAGTAACTACTTCTGAAATCTTAAACTATGAATTCCTTAGGTTAGAGACTTTGAAAATAATACTGCTTTCATTTCTCTAGTTTTGAGGCTAAAAATACTAAATTGAGATTAAATTTTTTATAGCTTCTTTATCATAATTAGTATCTTCCTCCGTAGGCTTTGCCCTTTGCTCTACAACCCCAAAAGACAGATTGCTGGAGATAACCCCTTGAAGTTCTTTACAGCATTATTTAACACCAGAAAGACCTAGAATCTATTAGTTTGGGTAAAGATTCAGACAGAGGGACAAGGTCAAAGGGCAAGAGGTTTCAATTTGTAGGAGTCGTGAGGCATAAATAAGTAGCATGGAGGCCCTCTTCACTCTTAAGGCATGGGACAGGAATCTCAAATCAAGATGAATAAAGTAAGTATATTGAATGTAAAACCACACGGGATGGCTAATAGTATTATTCCTCTTAAACGGAAAGGCATTTCTTGTTGAAAGAGGAGAATTTGAGGTGGATTTATTTATTTTTTGCCATTCTACTCCTTTTTATATTTCTACTCCTTTTGCCATTCTCATCCTTTCCGATGAGAATTGGAATTTAAAGTTTCTTTATAGAATATTTTATTGTTTATTTGATAAACAAAATAAAATGAGCAAAAATCCAGAATTACTAGAAACTTATTATCTCCTGCAAATGTATAAATATTTCTCTTATAGACCCAAGGGGAAAATGGGAAAATAAATCTTAAGCTATCCTATGCCTCGCTTTAGAAAATAATCTTCATAAATTAAGAATTTTACTGTGCCAATGTCACCTAATATATGTGAAAATAGGAATAAACAGGGACACAAAAAGCCAATCTTCCGTGACTAGTTCCTCAGAATTGGTACAGGACTTCAACAGGACTGCACAGTTAGGCTTTTACAATATGCCCAAGAACAACAAAAATCAGAAGACTCGATATGCTGGTTACTGTTGGTTACCAGTACTCTGATAAGTAAAATATATTTTAGTCTGGTTAGTATGACTTTCAAATGTTAATCTTGTCATTTGTTTTTATTTAAAAAATCTGAGATCTTTGGTTAGGCATAGTACATAGGCCAGTACTCTGCAGTTAAATGCACTGGGTAGAAAACAGAGGGAGAATGTGTTTTTGCAAGTTGAAGAACTTTACATGCTACAACAGCATCCATATATACCATCGATAATTAGAGTCCCATCATAAGAAATCCAAAACATTCCGTTAGCTTTCATTTTCTATGATATGTACATTTTACAAGCTACTGATAGTTTCTTTTCATATTGCTTTTAAAAAGAAACCAGAGGAAAAAAATAGATTAGACAAATTCAGAGGTCGTTTCCCTTAAAGGCTTCATCAAACCATATGTGCAGACACTTGAGATGATGACAGCGTTAAGCTTCCTAGGGTCCTAGAGTCAAAAGAAACTCTGCTGACCCCCCCACTGCTAAGAAGGTGCACTCCTTCCCACGGGGGCAACATCTGACGATCTGTCATGGTCCCACTCGGTGAGGACCCCAAGAAGCTTCCTTGAGAAGAAACAATTTTCTCAGGGCTGGCAGCGAGTTTGGGAGATGTGGAGAAGTTATATCCGTACAAGGCACAGGGGCTGTGTAACCTGAAAGTGTTATAGGAACCCTGATGGGTCTGATTAGCGGCAAAGGCATTGCTGGAGGGCGAAGGCATGATGTATTGGAGCTGAGGCGACATCCCGAGATCTGCATGGACAAGCAGGTCTGCGGGCAGCTGAAAGTGTCCCCATCGGTGGCACCCATGGACATGTTCACAGAGGCACTGCTGCTCACACCTACGTGGGACGGAGTCCTGGGTGGAGGCGAAGGTCTCGCTGGTCTGGCTGGTGAGTCTGTTGTAGGTCTCGGCCAAAGAGGTGCTGTAACGGTTGAGGGCGAGGCCAGAGCGGGCACAGGCAGAGTAGTCAGCTGGAGCCAGACCGCACAGCTGCGTGGTATTAGGCCCCAGATGGAAGGCAGGGGATGAGCAAGGGGAGCCAGACAAAAGGTGTGAGTGGGTGGCAGGAACACCATTCCCAGAACCTTGGAGTAAAGAAGGAGGAGCTTGCATTTCCTGCAAAAGAAGTAGAAGGATAAAACATAATGGTTCTATGGCCACCTTTACCTCAATTTTGTGTAGATGAGCTAGACACAGCCTGAGACGGGTGGAGGAGAGGACTTAAAAGATGGAAAGGAATTGTCTTGGTGCTCAATGAAATAGGATTTGATAGAATTCAGACTGGAACATTTTAAACAATAAATACCTTCTCAATATTTTCAAAGCAAAGTACCCACCCCACCCCACATCCCACCACCACCATCAGCCCCAGGGAATGTGACTTATTTCTTGGCAGAATATGAGGATACTGGTGGCTGTAGCTATAGTCCAAAGGGTAGAGCATCTTTGCTTGCACACAGCTGACCCAGGTTTGTTTCCTGGCACCCCATATGGCCCCCTTCAGCCCAACAAAGAGTAATCCCTGGGCACATAGCCAGGAGTAAGTCCTCAGCACCAAAACAGCAAATTCAAAAGAATGAGGTTACTGCCATATGGAATTTGCATATCTTTCTACCTCCATCAGTGTCTCAAAGTTCTCTTATTCACTATAATATTATTACATACCGGCAGCTGGTCTGCTAGATGCCTACATATAGCTACCTGCGCAGAGCCTGGCAAGCTACCGTGTTGTATTTGATGATTGCCAAAACCAGCAATTATAGACCTCATTCTGGAATGGTTGAGGCTCTTTATGTTCCTGGAGCAGCAGATGCCTTGGGCTCTACTAGCATGAAACAGGACATATGGAGATGTTACTGGGGCCCGCTCGAGCAAATCGTGATGAATGGGAAGACAGTGATACAGTGATACTGACTTTACTGACAATTTTAGAAAATAGAAATTTTATCTTATTCTCTGTCTTTTTTCAAAAAATATAACCTTTACCTTTTTTTTCTTTTGCTTTTTTGGGGGTCACACCCAGTGACGCTCAGGGGTTACTCCTGGCTCTGCACTCAGGAACTACTCTTGGCGGTGCTCGGGGGACCATATGGGATGCCGGGGGATCGAAACCGGGTCAGCAGCGTGCAAGGCAAATGTCCTACCTGCTGGACTATCGCTCCGGTCCCATAACCTTTATCATTTACCCTTCCTTTCTTTTGGATAAGCAGAACTTACTCAGGCCAACATACTGATTTATTAGGGAAAAAAAATCTGTTTATCAAAGCAAAGGAACATCCTATCTGAGCATATCTGCAGCTCCCCACTGAAGGCCTGTATGTATCAATAATTATGTCATATTTCAATAAAGTCTCTGGAATCTTCTCTCTCAATACACAAACACATTGGCAAATCACATGGTAATGCCAGAGCAGAGGCCCCACAAATAGTGCTATGAAACAGAGGGGAGTGGCTGACCCTCCCTCTCTGGATTTGCTGGCAGATTGATGCTTGCAGACTTGACAGGACTTAAGGAAATTCCAGGAGAGGTTATAAAACCTTCATGACTCTAGCAAAAGTGTTTTATATTGCTTCTCAAAATAATCTAAAAGCCCAATTCAACCAATGATAATTATCTAAAACCCAACAACCTAAATTCTCTCTGGGGAGCTGGGCAGGATCAGGCATAAAAAGTCTGTTGGTGGGCGTGGCTGAAAGTCCTACCATCCTATCGTCAGAGCAGCAGTCATCCCATCACACAAGCTCACTTATTAGGAACACCAACCCTGTGGGAAATAGAAATCTAGGGAAATCTTTCCAAGTGTGCTAACCCTCTTATCCTACACTCAGTGGAATAAAATCTTATTGGTGAACCAATTTTGATAAAGAAGTGAAAAAAAGAATAGAGACAAGGAAGGGCAAATTGAGATAGGTGTTGGCAAGTACCAGAGTATATTGGTACACTTCTTTGAGGGGAAGAAAGTTCATAAAATACATTAGCTCCAAGCATCTAAAACATTAACTCATGGTCACAATAATCATTTGGTCCTGGTCTGTCTCAAATCCTCAAGGAAAAATGAAGTCTGTCATAGGAAGGTGATAGTGACGAGGGTTGCCATACTTGTTTGTATAATTTTCAGCTCCTGGGCAGGAATGGATGTCCCAGGAAACTTAGTTACCTTGCTTGGGAATGCCAGGGATATCTTCAAAGCTGAGAGTTCGTAGTGAAGGTCTCCAGAATGCATATGACTCCACAAGGGCTTCCAGACCCATTCTAAACAGGTAGGTAGAGGAGTGAACAGAAGAAACATTGTTAGGAGAGCTGGAGCTTTCACCATTAATAAGTAGTTCAGAAAATACTACTGGTGTTTACAGTATGCTCCACCATGGTAGGTTAAGATTGTGGCACATGTAAAAAATGCTTTAGAAATGAACTATCATTCTGTTTTCAGGATCACAGGAGCATATAAACCAACAAAGATGCCCTGTTAACATTCTCAAGAGAACTTAACTAACCTTGAGGATAAAAATGATTCTCTCAGGCTAAGTATCTGAACTGAAAAGCATCCCTTCTAACTTATTAGCTCTGTTATGACCTGAGACCTGTCTTCCCCAATACTTACTCCTTACTACTAGAGATTTACCGATCATGAGAGTGCTACTGCAAAATATACTATATCCTATAAAGTCACCTCTTTTCTTAAAAGCACTTCTATTCCTTCCTTTGGTGCATCAGTATCCAGCTTATAAGACCACTCATCCAAATTTAACTGGCTTCTTTCTCAGGAACACAATGTCCTCCACACACAGAGCAATTAGGGAGGACTTGCCTTCCAACAAAAGATTTCTGGGGATGGGTGGCAGCACTGACCTGTCAGTAAAATATGTAGGAGCATTATAGGAAGGTAACACGGCAAAGTAAAGTACATGGAGTTAGCGTTAGCATCCAACGTATTTTGAAGTCCCTACATACCTATAAACTAAATAAATATATATAGTTCTAAGAGAGAGAATATAATGGTTATGGTCTATTTACATAATATATGTATATTATGCATCTTAAATACAAAATATATTTAACTTGAAGATAAAGGCAGGGCAGCCATCTTCTATAACTAAGTCATCTAGGTTCTGCAAATCAGACCCTTCACTCAACTAAAGACATTCTTATAGCTCATCACTATTCCCTGAATTACTTTATAGCCTTAACCAATGTATTAATCAGATAAGATGCTTTCATAAGACATATATCGCCATTGTAGGTAATGTCAAATACTCAAGATCTTGTGCATTATTAAACATAGATGATCTGTATTTAACACATATTTTAAAGATATAATAAAAGACTTAGACTCAGTGGCTACTTTCTCTACTTTTTCTGTACCTCCAAGTCATGAACTATGACTTCTAACTAGAGGATATCACCCCAAAGAGTCAGTAACTATGTGACACGATAAAGCTCTCTAAATATCCATGGCAAGTCATCTGTGTCAATAAATCACCTCACTTGCCATTCTATTCTATGGAATTTGCTTCGATGGGGTGTTCAGATTACTGTTTCCATTAACTTGGTATTTCTGTCCTGATGCCATGCGGAGCTTGACTTCATCATCTTAATGATAGAAGTAGCAGCTGTGTGTGGATAGACTCACACGGATGAACCTTACTCACATGACAATGTGACTGACTCATCTCTTAAATCGGATGTTGGTGGTCATTATATGCTTCAAAGATAGCCATCTTTGAAGTATAAGGGATTGTGGGGATATAATGAGAAAGGAACCTTCATTCACAATTAGTGAAAATGCTGTCTGGCTCAGCCTCTGTGGAAAGCAATATGGAGATTTCTCAAAAGATTAAGAATATAACTCCTACTGGGAGTTATATTGAAGGAACTTTTCTCAATAGTCAAAACCATCTACCACAATTCCATAGCAAGCATTATTCTCAATGGGGAAAAACAGAAAAGCATTCCCCTAAGATCAGGGACAAGACAAGGTTGCCCACTGTCAACCACTTAATTCATTATGGTACTGGAAGAACTTGTCATAGCAATTAGGGAAGCAAAAGGGCATATAGATAGGAAAGGAAGAAGTCAAGCTATCACTATTTTCAGATGGCATGATACTATACTTAGAGAACTCTAAAGTCTACCAAAAAGCTACTAGAAGCAATAGCCCAGTACAATAGAGTGGCAGGTTACAAAACCTATACCCCAAAGTCCATGGTTTTCCTATATGCAATGAAAGAGAAGAAAGTGATATTTAAAAAGCATTCTTGTTTACAACTGTGCCTCAGAAAATCAAGTACCTCATAATCAGTTTAACCAAGTACTTAAAGGAATCTTACAAATAAAAGTAGAAAATTCTACTTCAAGAAATAAAAAGAGGATACGAGGGCATCCCATGCTCATGGAATGGGAGAATTAACATTGTCAAAATGGCAATACTCCCCAAATCATTATACAGAGTCAATGCAGTCTCTCAAATGCTAAATATTTCAAAGAAACTGACAAAACACTCCTGAAATTCATATGGAATAATAAATCTCCATAAATAAAGCAATCATCAGAAAAAAAGAATATGGGAGGTATCACAGTATCCAACTTCAAACTGCATTACAAAGCAATAGCAATTAAAACAGTATGGTGTTGAATAAACACAGATACAGAGACCAATGGAATAGAACTGAATATCCTGATATTCACTCTCAAATATATAATCACCTAATTTTTGGTAAGGGAGCAAGAAATATTAAGAGGAGCAAGGGAATCCTCTTGAACAAGTGGTGCTGGAATAACTGAACAGCTACATGTAAGCAAATAAACTCAGACCGCTATCTGTCTCCATGCACAAGAGTTAGATCAAATTGGATTAGAGACCTCAACATCAAATCTGAAGCCATAAGGTACATGAAAGAAAACACAGGTAAAACCCTCCACAACATCAAAGCTAAAGGCATTTTCAAAGATGAAACACCACTGACCAAGCATCTGGAAACAGAGATAAACAAATGGGACTACAAATAAAAACCACAAAGCGTCCATGCCTCAAATGAAACAGTGAACAAGATACAAAGACAACCCACAGATTAGGAAAGAATACTTACCAATACCCACCTGATAAGGGGTTAATATGCAAGATATATAAGGCACTGGCAGAACTTTAGCCAAAAAAATGGGGAGAAGAACAAAAACTTTCTCAAAGTAGAAATTCAAAAGGCCAAAAGGCATATTAAATAAATGCTCTTCATAATCATCAAGGAGATGTAAATCAAAACAACAATGAGATATCATCTCACACCACAGAGATTGGCACACATCCAAAAGAGCAAGAACAACCAGTGCTGGTGGAGATGCAGGGAGAAAGGATCTCTCATTCATAGCTGGTTGGAATGCCAAGTGATCGAACCTTTTTGAAAAACAATCCTCCATTAAAAACAATTAGTCCATTGAGGAATCCTGGAATCCTCATTCCTCCAAAATTAAGAAATTGAGCTTCCATTGAATCCAGCAATACCCCTCCTGGGAATAAACCCTGGTGTCCAAAAACACACAGCAAAAAACACCTTCTGCAATTCTGTGTTCATTGCAACACTATTCACAACAACCAGAATTTGGAAACAATCTGAGTGCCTGAGAACAGCGACCAGATAAAGAAACACAGTGGAATAATTAAGGGAAAAATTCATTTAGGGAAAAATTAAGTCACAAAATTTGCCTATAAATGGGTGGACATGGAGAGTATCATGCTGAGTGAAATTAGAAGGAAAGATATAGAATGACTGTATTCATTTGTGGGATATAAAAATAGCATGAGACAAATATCTAACGCTATGGAAAACAGGGGCCAGGAAGACTTGTTAATGATTGGAATCTACCACAAGTGTATGGTAGGTAAGATAGAGAAGGGACCAGTCTACTAATAATAGTTGGAAATAGTATCACTAGACAAGAACTGAGTTTTGAAAGTAGGTAAAGGGATATATATATGATAACCCTTCAGTGTTTGCACTACAAACCACAATGTACAAGAGGGAGAGAGAGAGAAGAGAGAAGCACCTATCATAGAAGCAGGTTATAGTGGAATGCAGGGGGAAGGAAACTGGGGACACTGGTGTTGGGAAATGTGCACTGGTGGAGGGATGGGTGCTGTAACACTGTATGATGAACATTTGAAAGCAAATCATGAGCAACTTTGTAATGGTCCATCTCACATTGATTTAATTATAAAAAAAGAATATAATTCTCACACAACCCAGAGATACCATTTCTTGGCATCCAATCCCAAAACATAAAAACATTACTTTAAAATGATATGCACACCAATGTTAACTGCAGTGCTTTACAAAGATAGGGTATGAAAACAACCCAAGAACTCAAAAATAGATTGAATGCATATATAAAATTTTATAAATATATATGTAAAAATATATAACAGTTTATATTATAACTATACTTCTCTATCTTGCCTACCATAACTATATTGTATATATTATAACTAAACTATATATGATATATATTATATAAGAAATGATAAAATTATGCAATTTCCCACCATATGGATAGAACTGGAGAATACTCTGCTGAGTGAAGTCAGTCAAAAGGAAAGGGACTGATACAGAATTATTGCTGTCATATGTAGGATATTGAAATACACAGTAATGAAGTGAGAAATGCTAAAGAGTTGGTCCCCAAGACTGGGCTTATTTAATGTTCGGGAAGAGACTGGATGGCAAGGGCATTTGGGACATGGGTAGAGAGGAGCAGGTATTCTGGTGGTGGGTGTGGTGTTGGAACAATGTATGCATAAAGCTCATTAATAATACTGTAAATCACAGTACCTTAATAAAGATGGGGGCAGAAGGAGAGACTAAGAAACACCTCTCCAACAACAATAACAACACAACCCCACCGGTGTTTTTACTGAACTGCCAAGGGAAAAGCAGGGAACACAGTATATGCCTGAACTGAGCACCAATGAGAAAGATGGGCAGCGTCCAGCTCACAGCTAATCAGTGTGTCACATGCCACAGAAAAGACTAGAGTCGAGGACTCTGAGGTGAGGAGCAGGAGAACTGAGACATAACTATAATTCATTAAAACTCATTGTGTGACCTTCTAGAAATTGTTTAATCTCCTTAAACTTCTGTCGCCCACAAAGTAGGGATTACACTACAAAAATTTTGAATCTCCTAGTTTTCTTCATTTGATAGTGATTTTTCCCAAATCAGGCATGATATCTACGGATAAGCCAAACCCAAGATCACTCCAACCAGTAGCATTTTATTTACATTAAAATATTGATTTGGGGGTAGTTGGATAGTTTAAATTCAAACCTCATGTAGTTTATATGCTGCTTATTAATATCCAACTAATGAATGCTGAGTGTGGTTTGGCTGATGATCTTATATTTAGATTATACTAATATTATATTTTTATGGCTCTAGAAACAAGGTTTTTAAATACTAAAGAATGTTAGGTCGCAGTTTTATAAAAAAATTTATTAGCACATATATGTTTTACTTACTATAATTTGAAATATTAATGACATCAAAGTGGTCATGGAGTGATCTAAAAGGTAATTTACTAAGAATACACATCTATGGAACATGGAGCCATATTAACTATAGAAATGAGAAAGACCGAATTATTCATTAGCAACGGAAACTTTAAACATAAATCCCTAAAATACTTCTTGGGGAGACATTATCCATGCTTACAAATATATAAAGCTTTAAAGAGAAGATATGAAGGCGACACATACAAAATGATCTGACTTAAGAACTATTGATATTATTCTCGAGGTTGCAGTTTCACACTGCAAGTTCCAGAAACGATTTCAGATATTTTGCAGGAAACAGTTATAAAATATTTATTAGCTGAATCTGGACTTTTTTTAAAAAGCCTTCATTTTCCCCAGTAATGGAGACTTTTCCTGTCTAGTTAAAGAAAAGATAAAAGGCACCTCCTGCAGGAGTGTAGTCGAGGTGATAATTTATACAAGATGCCTTTGAACAATTTCCACATTTTATCACCAGCCTAATTTATGCTATCAAATGACCAAGTTTATTTAGTAAAATGGTTATGTTTTTCCTGAAGTATTTAAAGAGACGAAATTTTTTGTACCTTCCTGAGTAAAAATTTTATAGGGTCAAACCTAAGGCCTAACTGAAGAATGAAACTATTCTCAGCACATAAATTCTCTTTCACATAGCAAATGTCTTGCAAGAGAGCTTTTAAGGGCTAAAGCTACTGATTCCAATATAATAGGCTGTAGAACCATAAATATCCATGAACAGATGGTTTTTTAATTAAAGCTAATTATTTAATAAAGTTCTTAAAAATCACAAGTTTATGTTTATTTCTTACCTACTTAATTTACTTCATACATAGGGAAAATTAAAAATTGTTTTTAAAAAGTAATTGTAATTCAGTACAACAGAACCAGGTATGATAAAGAAATATAATAATTTTTTCACAGGGCTTTCTTCTCTGTTAATAATTTAAATAGTATCACCCCTCCACCAAGTCATATGTAAATCAGGGTTTTTTTTAAAGGAAAAGAATATGTACGTTAGATATTTTTAAGGTTGACAAAATTATCTCCAACATTATAAGTACTTTTACATTTATCAAATAAAGGTACTAGAATGAGATTTTTTTAAAAAACAGGAAATATTTATATATGTACATATAAATTAGATATAAATTAAATGTGTTGAAGAGGGAACTAAAAAATATGACCATAATATGCACAGGTAAATTTTTTAAAAGCAAAAAAATAAAAATATTCATTTTACTAGCTAAATTTAAGTATAGGTTCACCATGTTTTGCCTTTATGAAATTGTTTAAACAGTTTTGGTAAAAATAAAATGGTTACTCTAACAAAAATGTAAATGCTAAAATATAATTATTTCTAGTAAATCTATTTAAAACTATGAAAGTTTTAGAGTTCAACAAAAAAGTTGCCAGTACTGAGGATCCATGTCTACATGACCATACCCAACCAAAAAGGAGCATTTGTAACTGATTTTCACCATTATCACTGAATTATTTCACTAATAAGCTTTTAAAAACCCAATAACTTTTCTTTATGCAAAATACCCAAAAAGTCATATGTCTTATTGTCTGGTTTCTTCTCAGAGAAGTTGTATTCACTATTAAATCTACTCAAAATCCATTTTCACACAGGCTACAGGAAGCATGATACTCCAGTATCAAAAGCTGAGGGTCTCTTCTAGCACAATCCCCCAGAATGCCTTGGTCACACTGACTGTTTATGGCTCTAAGTCTTAGTACTACTCAGCTTCAGAGTTCTGGCATATGACTTCTGCTTGGGTAAAAACTGAAAGGAATGAGATAAATAAAAGCCTGCAAAAATTAAAATTGCAAATAAAAAAAACCCTGTCGAAGTAGACAAGACATCATTCCCAAATTCCCCTTTACTCCCTCGATCAAGGACCATCTCAATTATTAATTATTAATTATTAAATAATTTAATAACTAAAATTATTTAATTCTTAGAAATTGCTCTAGAAAACAATTTAACCAGAAGCAAACATAAGGAAGGTCAAAAAATGTTTTTTCTGCACAGTGAAAGAGAAAATTAGAACAGAGAATAATTTCAAAACAGCAGACAACATAGATTTGGAATATGTCAAATTCCCCTACAGAATGAGGGATCTCAGAGGAAATTTAGGTTATTATTAGTAGTGTATATCAGACCTATACTAAACTTAAAGCTGTTCTGCTCTTACAACATATTAGTTGCATTGAATACAATATAACAATGCTAAACTGAGATAAATTCAAGTATTTTTAAGCCCTTGAGGACAGACATTCTGAGAAAGATCTTTGTCTATATCTACCTTTCCCAATTAGTTAACTGAAAACATGCAATATCATTTGATTGTGTTCATCTAAATTTTTTTTCAATTCTTTTTTATTATACCACTGTGAAATATACTATTACAAAGATGCTCATGTTTGGGTTTCAATCATACAATGTTCCAGCACCCATCCCTCCCCCAGCCTGCCTCTATGGCAGGCACTGTGCCCTCTTCTCTCTCTCTCTCTCTGTCTCTCTTCCCTCCCTCTCCTCTCCCTCCCTCCCTCCTCCCTCCCTCCCTCCCTCCCTCCCTCTCTTCTCTTACTCATTGTGACTTGTAATACATACATTTAGAGGTTATCAGGTATATCCCTTTGCCTATTTTCAATGCTCAGTACTAGGCTGGTATTATCATTTCCAACAATTACTAGTGCACTGTTCCCTTCTCTGTCTTACCTAACTTCTGAATCTCACACACTTGACATAGATTCCACCCACTGACAAACACTCTAAAATTCTTAATAAATTGTTCCTGGGTTGGAGATTTACTGTCATAAGGTGCTTGCTTTGCATGCAGCTGAGCCGGTTTGATATACAGCATCAAATATTGCCCCGAGACCTAAATATAGTGCCAGGAGTAATTCCTGAGCACAGCCAGGTGTGGCCCCAAAACCACAAAATGGCAATAATAAAATAATTTCTAAAACTATTAGCAACTTTTATTTTATGTTGACACAGCCTACCAATATTATTTTCAAAGTATCTGAAAAATATCTGAAGTAATAGCATTTACTTAAACGCTTCTTTTTAAAAACAAATGGTTTTAAAATATTCAAACCAGAAATTTTTTAAAAGGCATTTATGTAGCATTAAGTCTATGATTACTCTGTTACTGTCAATAGTTCTTTTAGAAAATGCTTCTTTCCTGATGGCGGGACGGCACTGAACTATGGGAATGGGACCGGTGACAATTACGCACACCACAAATGTAGAAAGCTAAACCTATGAAATTATATTGAAATAGCAACAATAAGTCGGTGAAGGATTATTTGAAAATAAAGAAAAATGTTGTACAAAACTAAATTAGAATAGAAAAATCAATGACTTCAAAAGCTCTTAGCCCACCAACTACTAGGTAACCTGTTTTTGTGAAAGCAGAGAGGGCAAAATTAATTATTGTAGCTCTCCCACTTAGAACAAACAAAATCGAGCACTAAACAGAAAATATAAACAAGAATGTGACTGTCAGCAGATCCAAGATAAGTTTGGATATTAAGGAACATTATGTAGTTTCTGTTATAAGTCTGCAGAAACATGAGATCCATCCTATTCCAAAGGCAGAATCAACAGTTGTGTCTTCATAAATTCCAAGGGTTATGAAGGGATAATAACCAAGGGAGTGAATACTCCAGGGGTTATTATGAAGCCTCTGGGACCAAAGGACAGTTTTCCTTAAGGTACTTGCAGAGGTACTGGGAACTACACTCCCTGACAACTTCTAATTCCTCTACCCACACTGAAACTGCTCCTTAGAAATAAGATCACACTGGGATATTCCCAAAATAGTTACCTCCATAGCCCAAAAGTATCAACAAACTGATTTGGCATTTTTGTTTTATTTAGTACTAACAAATTTAAATTCTTATCAGGAATGGTTTAAATACCACCCCAATTAATTTAACAGCTTATAATAAAATTCACAATAAAAATTCAAGTATATTTAACACAGTAAGAATGTTCTACCTTAAGACTTACCTGTTACGGCCAGAGTCTCGGAAGCCTTTGGCAAACGGATTCCTATCTATCTTCAGTCGAGTAATCTGGATAGAAGAAAACGTCACAACAAATCATACATAAGTGCTAAATGGAAAGCGTTTTTAAAAATGTAAATTTAGTTTTTGAGGAACTGAAGTAATTACTGAGTGCAGAGCCAGGAGTTAATCCCTGAGCATCACCAGATATGTCTCCAAATCCCCCCAAGATACTGATTTTTAGAAAGTATACAGATTTAATTAATCGTTCCTTGTTCAAAAATTAATCTCATAATTTCTAACATACTTATTTCATTACTAATTCCACACCAACTGATTATATACTCTGTCATGCTTTTATTCATATTATCTCATTTAATCATCAACAACAATTTTTGTGTTGCTATTAACTACTTTTATGTTTTCTTTTAGACTCAGGCTTAAATTTCTTACAATCATGAAGTATCAAGCAGCAGAGCTATACCAGGACCACAGTGTTTAGAGCTAATGCTTGCCAATTATTAAGCTGCTTGCTAATTTTCCATAAGATACTCAAAATAGTGGTGAGAAAGTTACTGAAATGAGCATAATTTGAATGTATCACTACCAATTTCCCTTCTACTAATATTCAATTTTCTAAATCTATTATAAGATTTGCTAATGTTATTCACCATTTTAATAGCAAAAACTATCATTACATTTCATTGCTGGAAGAAAAAGATAAAACACAATTACATGACATAATTATTGGTACAGGAGGAAAAAGGGAACATGGGGAAGGGTGAGAGAGGGGTGAGGAAAAAGGAGAGCAAAGGACGAGAAGAAAAAAAGAAAAGAGAAGAATGGAGGAGAAATAGACAAAAAAAAAGATTAAGGCTTTTAAAAAGAGCTAAATTTGCACCACGGCCAACCCGGGTTCGATCCCGGCATCCTATATAGTCATGAGTGCAGAGCCAGGAGTAACCCCTGAGCATCACTGGGTGTGACCCAAAAAGCAAAATGAATTAATTAATTAATTAAAAATAAGAGCTAAATGCCTCTACTTTTCCCCTCATGCATTATTTTTATTAAAATTAATTGTAGGCACCTATGTTTTTAAAACATTTTCGTCTCTCCAGTCCTTGTGATGGTTAATTTCATGGCTCTTTCTAAAAGCCGGTACAGCATGTGAGTGTGAGAGGATAGGAGGGCTTTGAGTGCAGGGCTTGTGTCCCTTAAATGATAACAACGGACTGGCCTGTCAGCACTAACGGTAAAAGCAGGTGCCATGATCCAAACCATCTAGATGCTCTAAAACAACAGGAACCACAACAGAAAGGTTGTGAAGTCTTAAATTTGGTTGGTTGCTGATTAGTAGAGCTTGCCTTGCGGTCGACCCACATGGGTTTGATCCTCAGGATCCATATGGTCCCCAGAGCCTGCCAGGGGTTATTCCTGGGGGGCAGAGGCAGGAGTATTCCCTGAGCACTGCTGGGTGTGGCCCCACTCCAAACAAATAATGATAATAGTAATAATAATAATAATAATAATAATAATAATAATAATAAAAGTCTTAAAATTTTAACTGAGATGCATATAAAATATAAAGAGAAATAAGGGCGTAAAATAATTCTGCTGAACAACAAAATATTTTTTTTCTGAGATGTTAGGTTACTTAACTGTATGTTTTAGAAACAGGAATTCTTTTTTTTTTTTTTTTTTCTTTTTTTTTTTTTTTTGGGTCACACCCAGCAATGCGCAGGGTTTACTCCTGGCTTTTTGCTCAGGAATTAGTCCTGGCGGTGCTCGGGGAGACCATATGGGATGCCGGGGATCGAACCTCATGCAAGGCAAACGCCCTACCCACTGGGCTATCGCTCCGGCCCCCTAGAAATAGGATTTCATAGCTCCTCAAAGTATAAGTTTCTATAATCACCACCAAAGTTCAATCATGGCTACTGAAGTATAAAATTTTTTTTATTTGAAATTAAAGTTTGAATTTAAGGTTTGCTAAAAATTAAAAATCAAAGACATCAGTATCAATTTCAAGCTATTGTGAAAATTAGCTGGAATTGAAGTAATCAACAACCTGCTTCTGAATTAATCCTCTAACTACTCAACAAAGTCTCAAAGACTAAAATGGTAAATTAATAATAATAAACCTGACATTTTTCACTTATACTATTTGCAGTTCTTTTTTTAGTGTAACGATATAATTTTTATTGAAGAAATTTTTTATTTTAATTTTTATTCGAAAGTGTGAGAGGATAAAAAGAAAAAATCTATGTTCAAGACAGAACATGGGCTTCTCCTGAGCAGGGAAAAGCAGGGGAGAGAAATACGTGTCCAAGAGAGAGAATACAGGCTTGAAAACTAAGCAAGGCCAAATTCTCTTTCCAAAAAGAGAATTATTCCAAAACTGTTGAACTCAGACTATGTGCATACACATCACCATCTGCCACAAATAAAGCATATCTTCAAAGAAATATTCCTTTCAATTATAGGAAAAATCAGCTGCTAAATCCCATGCTCTGTGAAGCAATTCACATTCTATATTTTAAAAAGTCCTAGCAATACACTTGCTTTCTAATTTTGATCATAACTCAACACTTTGGAATAGAAAAGAGCCTATACTGTTAGCTGAGAGACAATTCTTGCTAACTCCTTACTAGGATAGCTCTATTGGCAAGTCATTAAGCAAGATCAAGAATTGTTATTAATGTGTGTATATATGCATATACATATATACACATATATGTATATGTACATACATTCTATATATACACAACTCTAATAACTAATATATCTTAGTGTATTAGTATATGTTACAAACTAATATATTTCTTAGTATATGTAGTATTACATATACTTATGTAGTATATGTTATGTGGTATATTACATATTAGTATATGCAACAAACTAATATATATCTTAATGTATTAGTATATTTTATATGGGTGTATGCATGCACACATATTTATACATATATTAGTATATGCTAGTGTATGTGTATATATGCATATATACACTATACGTGTATATATATATATATATATTCACATACATTCATGATCCATGAACAGGACATCTAGTTTTCTATTCATGCCTAAAAAAGTCCAGAAAAAATACTATTCTGAAAACAATTTCTGCCTACCTGTTGATTCTGATAGGCAGTAACAGTTCCGTGAACACAGTTTCTGGAAAGGAAAATGCCTTCACTCCCTCCCCAGAGGAACAGGTTTAATAGGAGAAAGATCATCTCCACAGTCTTTATGCGGATGACATGGACTCGAGGTTGATACTTGTGCATAGAATGAAGAATAATCTGGGTAAAGGGAAATAAAACAAAAATATCAGAATTCTCTTCTGTTCAATCACAATATGACAAAATTTTTAATGTATAGAAGAAATCCTAGATTGGAAGTGAACATTTCTACGGGGGTGTGTCAATTTAATAAAATATAAAACGTTGAAGAAAGCTTACGCAATTAATTTTCAAATATGCTTATCTGAAAAGCGTATTTCAAAAGCAAAAAGAAAAATCATTACTTTGGTGAAATGCTAGGCACAACCATAAAAAGTTAATCTGAGACCAGAGGAATAATATAGTGGCTAATGTATTTGCTTGCATGCAGTCAACCCCAGTTCAAACCCTACCACCATATGGTCACTTATGCACCACCAGGAGTGACCCTCAAACACAGATCCAGGGGTAGTCCTTGAGCATCACTGAGTATGGCCCCCAAATCATGAAAATTATCAACCCATACATATATATATATGTATGTATATCCATATATACATATGTACCTAAATACCTATATACATATATACAAATTATAGGCAAAAGACACACATGATAATCTCTAAATGTATGTATTAAAGTCCACAATGTGTGAGAGAAGAAGAGAGAGAGAGAGAGAGAGAGAGAGAAGAGATAAAGAACCTGACATAGAGGCAGGCTAGGGGAGGAGGGAGGGAATAGAGGACATTGGTGGTGGGAGATGGGCACTGGTGGAGGGATGGGTGCTGGAACACTGTATGACTGAAACCCAAACATGAACATCTTTGTAATTGTATATTTCTTGGTGGTAAAATAAAATATTAAAAAAATAAATAAATAAATAAATAAATAAAATGATTCAAGTGAAACAGAGGTAGTAAAATAAAATTAAAACAGTTCAAAAAATTAATTGAAGTGATTAAATTTCACCAAATTTCATCATCTAAAAGTATTTCTTCGCAAAGTTTTCATGTCCATAGTTTTCTCCTATTGGTACCTGCTACAAGTCTACTGGAGGGCCAAAGGAATTTCCGGGTTGCCTGACTATGTTTCTCAAAATCTAGTTTGTTGGGAGAGCCCGTGTCCATGCCTTCATCCCAGATTTCTACAACACAGATGCCCAGAAAGAAAAAACAAAGCTGGCACTCTCAAACTACTGCAATTTGAAAACATGATTCAAGTATCTCCTACCCACTTCTAAAAATTTATCCTAGGGAAATATTCCAATTCCATAAAAATGTTTCAAGTACAAAGATGTGCCTCACACAATTTGAAACAGTGGAAAATCTATAAATCATTTAAATGAGTGGACTGGTTAAGTAAATGAAAGTTCACACAATGGAATACTTTATTATTCAGCCATTACTAATTCTGTTTAGGACATTTTTAACCACATAATGAAATGCTTCTTTTTAAATATTCAATCATATAAACAAAGTTTACAAACTTGTCACAACTACATAAAAATAGATGTAAAAAATTCTATGCAAAGATATGTAGAAAGGACCTATACAAAGACTCATCTCTGGATGATGAGTGGTGAAAAAATTTGACCTATTTAATATTTTTTTTTTAAGATTTCTATGTCTTCACAGAAAATGGAACAGTGTGCTAACAATTGTCGAGGGTACTAATGCCAACCTAGAACTGAGCATTAAATAGAGGCAAAAAAGATACACCATGACAAGCCTTTAATGTATGTTCTGTAATCCATAGTCTGGAAGGGAAGGAAAAGAGAAAGAGAGAGAAAGGGAAAGAAATAAAGAACCTGCCATGGAGGAGGGTTGGGGGAGGGGGAGGGAACCGGGGACGTTGGTGGTGGGAGATGGGCACTGGTGGCGGGATGGGTGCTGGAACACCGTATGACCAAACCCAAATATGAACTTTTTAATTGTATATCTTTGTAATTGTAAAAATAAAAAATTAAAAAAAAAAGATTTTTATGTTTTCATGCTGAAGGAGTAAAAACTAGTCTTGTCCACTGGAACTTTCTATGTGCTACTGAGATTCACACTAACATTTTACTAGCAAGTTAATGAATCTATATCTTACCTTAGCTACAAGATTTGAATTCGATTTGGGAATACTGGAAGTTTGGGAAGGAAAATTTTTTACATTAAAATAAATGGAAAGCACAAAGATGGCAATCCTCCTGATTTTCAAGGATTATGTCCACCACAGAAACTCAAATAATCACACTGATTTACAGGATCAGTCTCTCTGTTCTGTTAAGGTATTTTTTTCTCTTTGACATCTCCCATTAACATAGATAGTTCCATAGTCACGTTATATAACAGAATGGTTCTCTCATGTTCAGGTAAATACAATTTTTCCACATTAAAGGTACCAAATCTGTATCAAAAGAAGCAGACTTTTATTTTTGCTTTCATGGGTCCGACACGTCTGTAGTTCAACATGCCTTGTTGCTGCTGTATCCACTCCTACAAAGTTTAATACAGAAACTGCTTTCTGAATTTGTAAGTTTTTAGACCAGTGGTTCTCAACCTTTCTACATCTGAAGTCCGGCACAGATCTGAGTACCAGTGGTGAAAACAAGTGCTTTAGAGAGTCTAAATGCTGTGTTGGAACAGGTGGAGCACAAGACAAAGAAGATCAGATAAAAGAAACCTAATTTCCTGCATTTTTGTGATATTGGGTAGTGACGAACTTTAAGTAGGAGGGCCAATAAAGTAACATCAGTTATAACATCTATAGTAAGGTGGTCTTGATTTTGTTTTTTATGAGAAAGCGTAAACAATTCTTACAGACGCCTACTACATGCAAAGAAACACATCAACTTATTTGATCACCAGAATTCTCTGATTACAATATTACCCATAAGAAAATCAAGCTTTAAGAGCTAATGAGATTTGCCCATGATCATTAATGAGGTAAAAGACCTCTAAGCTATTGGAAGTTCCCCGTCAGAGGAATCAGGTATCTCCCTGGATAGGGAGATTTACTTTCCTATAGGATTCACAAGAATAAAATGGGAATAAAAAAGTTGAGGACAAACTTAAAACTAGACTCTATTATTAAATTAAGTTCTCAGCCTCTCTAAAAGCATGTCTTTCCCCTCAGTCCTGATTATGACTGCTTTTCTTCCAAAGTATTGCAGCACTACGAGTCAGGGTCTACCAAGGCTTCATCCACCATTACTTGCTGTTTCTACTTCTTCAGAGAAATGCTGATCTAAATATTTCCCTTCAGCAGAAAATTCTGGATGAGCATGGGAATGTGAACTTTGAAGGAAATGACCTACTCAAGCACACTATATGTTTGAAGAGTACAAAACCCAACCTAAGTCTTGCTGCAGATTCCTCAAGGGGAAAATGTTTTCCTTTATATATTGTTACCAATATATATAATATCACTGGTGTTTGGAAAACTGAAATTCATTTTCAATAAAATATATGGCACATATATTCATGTATCATGCTCTGTGAGGTGTAATTATAGCTGCAAGAACATCTGACTCCTACAATCATTCTGTATTAATGAAAGTCCCCAGTCTGGGTCCAGAGAATAAGTACAGCAGGAAGGGCACTTCCCTTGCTTGCAGCCACGAGTTCTGCCTCAGCTACCATATTGGTCCCATGGACCTCACTAGGAGTGATCCTTAAGAGCAAAGCCAGAAGTAAATCCTGAGCACAGTTGGGTGTGGACGCAAAACCAAAGCCAAAGTCCCTGGTCTAGCAAGGAATTTTCACTTTCCTTTGAACACACATGTATGCTATTTATCAGATATATTTATCAGAATAAATTGAAAACTCGAAGAACAAAATAATTAGAGAGCAAATTAGAATACAGCGTCTCATTTGGTTCAATAGCTGGATGAGTTGGAAATTAGTGCCACATCCTTCAGATCTGAGAGGGGTCTCAACCACCTGAAGGCAGAGGTTGAGTTTCTTCTGCATCAAGAAACAGACTATTGAGTCGCTAAGTGACTGCATCAGTTACTATTCTCTTTTTAGACCTAGAGTTACAAGAGAAAGTTTTTATCTCTAACCCAGGCTCATTGGGACTGAATAATAATCAGATTAGACATCTTCAAAAAGTCTTCCTCCTCTCTCATGCTACAACACTAGGCATCTATACTTCTCTGAGTTGATACCACACTTATCTGGTTTTCTTCTCTCCATCTAGGGAGACATAGTATCAAAAGGTAGAGGTCAATGCCTTTTTAATCTTTCACTACATTACACAAAATTTTCAAAAACTTGCATTTTTAATAACATGCTCTTTTATTATATCTTTCTTATTTTATTATATCTTTCTAGATATTTCTCAAAAAATCTAGATACTGGATTTATACCACAACAAAATTCACAGTTGACTATTTAGTAGGGTCAATTGCTTAAGACATAGTGTAGCAACTTGGCTGATCACATTGTCATTATCATGATTTTGTATCAGCTTGCATTAAAATTTTTTTACACAATATCCTATACTTCTGGATTAATAAAAAAAATAATTTTTATTAAGTCCCATGACCTAATATAATGGTTTGAGGCTCTTTATGTTCCTGGAGCAAGCAGATGCCCTTGGGCTCTACTAGCATGAAACAGGACATATGGAGATGTTACAGGAGCCCGCTCGAGCAAATCAATGATGAACGGGAAGATAGTGATAGTGATCCTATACTTCCTTCACCATTTTAGAAATGAAGTATGTGGTATTCCTTTGATCTGTGAGACATTCTTCAAAGGGCATTTCAAGGGCCTCCAACAGTTAGGGAGTCTGCCTTGCATGAGGTCAACCCGAATCACATATGGTCCCTCAAGTCTCATCAGGAGTGATCCCTGAGCACAGAGCAAGAAGTTAAGATCTAGCTGGGTGAGGCCCCCAAACCAAAAAACAATGAATGAGCCATTTTAATCCTGCCTTCAAATAAAACTATCACAAATAATAGAAATCAACAAGAAATTACAGTATAGAATAGAAATCAGCCTGTGTCCATATTATTTGTCTATTAAAATAATAATGCAAAAATCTTGCCAAGGAATAGTACTGCATAAAGTGAAAAGGTGTTAAAATTACTATATTACCAGGATGACTTACTTGGACTTATGTACTGTATTTCAGCATTTTAAAACTACAAGGAACTGCTGTAATATATTTGACATATTAGATGTCATTACTAAACAATTAGGAACTTGCAGATGAAACATACAAACAGCCTTAGCTGGAATCATTACAGAGAACCAATAAGCCTCAGTTGGGAAAAGAGCTGGATGCAGGCAAAACACCATAAATCACAATTAGTTAACCAACTCCCCAGTGTGAGTATTCACATTCAAAAAATAATAGCTAGCACCTCATGGGATTTCAAACAAACATGCTGTCTTAAAATGCCTGTTTTAAGTTCCTTTATTTCAGTACAATTGTAGTTATCTAGTTTTAGTCTTTTAAATGCTTCACAGTATAGCACTGCCAGAGGCATTGCCTCTAATGCACATAGAAGCTTAGTTTTGCACAGTTTATTCACATGCTGATCAACAGGAAAGAAATATTATGATCTTAAAAAACGACCTTCAGTCTGGCACAGTTGACTCTGCTGTGCTATTCAAGCAGTGTCTGGGGTTGACGGTCCACTTACATGGCCTTGGTCATCCAGTTCATTGTTGGTAAGCTTCCAGCTTGTCAAAGCTGATCACTTGTCTCATCCATGTCTCCCCAGAGGCAGGCGAATCTGGATGAATGTACACCCGAGGGGGCACAGGGGAATCAGCATTTCCTGCCACCATCCATTTAGAACTATGGTACACATACCTAGAAGACAGGAACAAGGCTCAGTGTGTTGACTATTGCTGAATTTTTTGAACTGCCCAACCAGCACAAAAATTGTATGAAATCTTTATCCTATTTGTTACTTCTAAAATCAATTTCTTTTTACACACCTAATGTGTATTAAATTAAATTTCACAACTTTTTTGAAATCTCTGAGGCAACAATGACCTAGCAACCACACAAAAAATACGAGAGGGCTTAGCAGAACATACATACACTATGACCACCATCACCACCAGTATTTCCCTCCTCACACATTAATTTGTTCATGCTGCACATCCTGCATGTTTTCAGATATTTTCCTTTCTTCATCTGGATGTTCAATTGATATGAAGGAACTATTAAGTTGTCCATCTCACCTTTTAATAAATTTACATAGACATTTTAGGCAAAAAAATTGTACAGTTCCCACTTCCTCTAAGATGATTTCTCATTTTCGGCTTATGCGCAGTCTGCTAACTAGGGAGATTTCAGCAGTTCCAGTAGCTTTTATTTTCATACAAGACAATATTTATCTCTAACCACTTAGGATTATTTTTCTATTGCATTCTAAAGTGAGGCAAATTTAGTTTAATTCAATAATTTTGTGTAATCATAAAACGCTGTCTTTAGTTACAATATTCCTCATTTACATTTGTAAGCAAATTATTACGCCTTAAAATAACACTGAATTAAATATTTATTTCATCACTAATACAAATCTTTTCTTTTCCCTTTTCTTTCTTTCTTTCTTTCTTTCTTTCTTTCTTTCTTTTTTTTTTTTTTTGCTTTTCGGGTTACACCCAGTAATGCACAGGGATTACTCCTGTCTCTGAACTCAGGATTTGCTCCTGGCACTGCTCAGGGAAGGATGCAGGGACCAAATCCGATCTGGTCCACGTGTAAGGCAAACGCCCCTAGTCTCTGTGCTGCCGTTCTAGTCCCTCCAAATTTTCAAACTTTGAAAATGATGATATATTTACCTAACATTAGTTTCCTGATACTTTTTTCTACAACAATGTCAAACATGACTCCATAAACATATATGTAAATGAAATATTTTAATATATAAAATAATCAAGGGCCGGAGCGATAGCCCAGCGGGTAGGGCGTTTGCCTTGCGGCCGGCTCATGCCGGCCTGGGTTCAACCCTGGCATCCCATATGGTCCCTGAGCGCCGCCAGGAGTGATTCCTGAGTGCAGAGCCAGGAGTAGCCCCTGAGCATTGCC
This sequence comes from Cryptotis parvus, assembly GCA_021461705.1. Classification (NCBI taxonomy): domain Eukaryota; kingdom Metazoa; phylum Chordata; class Mammalia; order Eulipotyphla; family Soricidae; genus Cryptotis; species Cryptotis parvus. The sequence continues at coordinate 30,487 of JAJIBD010000241.1, forward strand.
GGGTATGACCCAAAAAGCAAAAAAAAAAACAAAAAAAAAAATAATGATATTAATCCCATATACAGATTATAACTTATTATCAATTTAGTTAATTTGATTATTAAATATCAAATCAATTATGATTCAACTATTAAATATCAGTATATATAAATTATTCAGAAAAAGCATAAGGCAATATTATCTTAGCAACCTTTCAACCATTTATATTTTTCTACCATTGTTAACAAAATGACACACAAAGCAACACTTTGCAATCTCAGTGAATTCTCCCCTGAATGATAGGCAAATTTCAGATAAAAATTACATGAGATAGTTTATTGGATTCCTTTATTTCAATTAAAGTTATATATATAGCCTTTGAAGTCAATATGGCTTTAATTCCTTAATTCCTTTCCTTGTGGGAATATATAATCACAAAATGAAAGCAATTTTAAGAACTTCCCTAAATATGGTATATACAATTAAAATAAATTAGTTCCTAGTAGTACAAATATTTGTGAATATTAATTTAGCTATTTATAATTATTTAATTAGACTATTACTCTCTGGTGAGAGAATAATAAAAAATTACAATACTGTTGGAAAATTGAAAATAATGCAATTGTTAGAAATGCAAGATAAAAAACTGCACTCTAGATACAGATGGAGTTATTACCAAAATAAAGCATAGTAAGTTCTACCAATGTCTTGAAAATATGCTCATATTGAATAATTTGAATAGTTCAAAAATATATAAGCACAGAGAAAAAAAATAATATACATATATACACTTTCTTCATGAAACATTTCAATATGGATGCTAAAAAACAAACTTCTGCTTAAATAGCAATATATGCAAATGCAAAGTTATGGTTTATAATTTGTTTTTTTTAATGTGGGATTTTAACACTAATATTTGAAATTGCTGCTGCTTTATGGGAGGGTAATAAACTATCCACCAAGTAAAATAACCATGCAAAATATATAGGAAGAGATTGGAGACAGAAGTAGATAAACTTAGAAAAAAAAGATTTCTAAGTTCATTAAGAATTAATCTTCTTCCTCAGCACTAGACCAAAGCTGATATTATTTAAATCAAGTATATTTAAAGATTTAACTTCAATATGTCAAGCTAACTCATACAAGAGATATCAAAAGCCCAAGTTAATTAAAACAAGTGTACACAAAACACTGTCCTTTTTGTTACCCATTTTTCACTATTTCATGTGTGCTTGTACTAAAATCTCTATACTGTAGACACCCTAAAAATATCTATACCTTTGACACCCAAAAAATGGAAATCAAAATACTGCTTAATTTTTTTAAAAGTTATAAAATATTATTTCATTCAAAAATTCACTTAATTTTTAGCTCTTTATGAAAAATTAAAAAGGAAACTTAAACATCAAAATTTAAAGCTCATCTCCTTATGTTTTCCTTTTTAAAACTCCTCAGGAAAATAAAGAGCACTGCCATTAAAAACTGCAGATTTCTTCCTTGTAGACTAAAGAGTAAAGGTTGCTTTGAAGCTGAAGAATACATATTTTCTAAATTTATAGGATATCTAGACAAATATATTTACCTTTCAAAATCCAAACACTATTGCGCACTTATATTTTAAATTACTTTTAAGTACCAACCAAAACACAGTAAGGGAACAAATTCACTACCTGTTTATGGGTATCTAAATATCATATAAATTATGAAAGTTTTATTTTTTCTAATTATAAAAGAATTAATTTCTCCAATTAAAGGGAAAATCTTGCCAGCAGCTATTTTTTAGTTTCAATGCAACAAGGAAAAGTATTTAAAGAAAAAAAATAAAACAAAGAAAGTGAGACACTTTGTTTCTTATCACATTTACCTACAAATTTAGCATTTCCTCTCAAAACTCCATAATCAAAATACAAATCAATATAAAAGGCACTCCATATAAAACAAGACTAAATAAGGCCCCAATTTAAAGTCCTTAATACTTAGAGACATTTACGTATCTCTTAAAAGCAAAAATAAATGAAATTCCACGTTTATTGGAGGAAAGGGCACACCACCTGGAGAACTAGAGGGATGAAATGGCTAGATTATGCAACTAGGAATTCTATAAGCTACTGGAATCAAACACCACAATTTTCACAGATCAAACAGATGCTGTCCTTTAAATGCTAATATTTTCTTTTCCTGGACCCATCCGTTCACTCTACCTGTATCTTTTTATTGTCCACTGGTACAATATCCATAGCAATGTAGTACTGCTGATGCGGATCTAATCCTGACATCTTGACTCTCATTGCAGGAAACATGCGCCTAAGTATAAAGGAAGGGAGGGAAAAGTTTTGATTTTGTTTTGTCTTCGATTAGGCATAAAGGACAAATAAGCAAAAGAACTCTGGAATCTCACTTTTCATAATAAATTCACGGCAATCACTTTGGTCAAAGAATCGGAGCACTGCCCATACAATTTATTTTTTTTAATGTGATTTGTTCTGTTCTGTAGATGCAGCCTGTGTTTACTAAAATGTCAGCAAATTAAAAAAAAATTTACATTGATGGAGTAATGATACTAACCCCCTCTTATTTTGAAGCAAAAATCAATAAATAGATCCGTAAGATTACAAATGATAAAAATGTTCCAAATAGAGAAATAGAAAATTTAAATTTCTGAAAGTGATAAAATATAATGTGAAATTTTAAAAGGCCTATAAAAAACCCACAAGGAGCCAATGTGCCATGCCATAACCAAACAATATGTTCTTTATTGAGACAGGACTTCCTGTCTGCTGTATGGTAAAGGTGAAGTGCAAAAGTTGCTCTAAATTTGAAAGGTATAGTAAAACTTCTTTATTAAAAGCAGAAGCTAAACACAATGTGTATTTACCAAACCATTCCTGCTCCATTGTACCCTGAAAGTACGTTCTTATTTAGCTATGAGTATTTAAATTTTTGCTCACTGAAAAAAAAATGAAAATTTTCTTTTCCTCTGGTTTCTCAGAGGAGCTTGCCAAAGGAAAAGCATTGCAAATGCACTCACATTTTTAAAGAGAGCAGTAGCAAGGAGTACAACAGCAAACTGGTACTTTTGAAAGACACTACAGCCACATTTTTTAAAAAGCAGCTTTTTTTAAAGCACTCCTCTGACATTTTTTTATGAAGGACGCTTCCAGTTAATTTTTTTTCCTAACTTGGCCTAATAAATAAGTTTCAGGACTGTTATTCAGCAAAAGGTTTTCTACAATAATAATATCATAAAAAGCTGTTTCCAAAGAAAGTCTATTATTCCTAACCAGGCATGAAAACAGTTTAATATGTTGCCTGTTTTAGTGTTATTTCAGTGCACCTGTAAGATAAAGTAAAGGTCTTTAACTACATCCTTTATAAGACAACTGTTGCTTTGTGTTTTTGAAGACTGAATTTGGATCATTAATAAAAGCTCTGTGAAAATGTAGAAGGTAGCATATGGATTCAATAAAATATGTTTTTGTTATTTCTAATAAGTTTGGATACTTTTATGCTATCCAGGTTTTTGCCATGTGTACTCCCTGAAAGAGTTGTGTGTGCTTTTTTAGTTTTTTTAAGGGAAATGTTATTTCAGATTTCACCGCATTACATAAAATGAACATTATTTAAATTGCAAAAAGTTTCCGTGCCTAACCCAAATTAACGATATGGTAACAAATTCATTTATTCTACTAATATAGGTGTGCAAATTTCATACTTTCTGAAGCAGAGTTAACATCTTGCACGACTTTAGATTTTCGGCAAATCTATGTTTAATGTGCTGAATTTTCTTTAGAAATAATTTTCATCTTCAACCAAGGAACCTGTTGATCTACAAACGGCTTTTTAAAAATCAGGGTCATTGTTTTTGTAGTGATTAAGAAAATGTATAATCAGTGATTCTAGTAGTTTCTGAACGCAGTCTAATGTCAAAATATTACAATACATCACGTTCTTGGATTCCATAAAAATTTTTGACAAAGAACCAACCTGGAAGTTCCGGAAGAAGCAATGCAGCTTGCTAAACTATTCTGAAAAGGGGAAATCGGCGTGGGAGGGGATGGAATCTTTCAGTGACCCAGAAACAGTCACCAAATAGAGCCTAAATAAATGACTTATGACTTTAATGCCTGGACAGCTGTCAGTAGGACCATGAATCTATAAAATATACTGAGTGAATAATAAGCGAAGGCTGCCGATTCAATCCTCGGCGTCAGTCATTCTCCCTCCAGCATTCCAACGGGATGAACGGTCAGGCTGGGGCCCTCAAGGACTGCACTCCGGGCTAGGGAGGCAAAGCCAGCCTCAATGCTAGCCACGATCCAGGACCCTATGGTTGACTGTGGGCAAACATTCACCGCAGAACCTCTTCCTAACCCACCCAGGGAGAGCACCTGAGCCACGAGAGAAGGGCGGGGTGCAGTGCCCCCGGCCCGGCAGCCTGTTACCTGCCCGCCTTGGTGATGATCATTTCGGTGCCAATCTCGTGAAATCGCTTCCAGAGCTCTGCTCCCTGCAGATCCACCCGCGGGGCCGGCGGCGAAGGCAGGGGGCTTCCGGCCGAGCCAGGGCAGGGGCAGGAGACCCCTTCGGGGAGCTTCCTGGGCTCGCCAGCGGGGACGCGCCCTGCGAAAAACCGTCGTCGCAGCCTGCTGGGCAGCAAAAGCAAAGAGAAGTAACCAGAGTGCCCCCGGAGAGGAGCTGACAGAACTCAGCGGTCCCTGGGGAGCTGCTGGAGAAAGAGCTCTTGGAGAAAGGGTACAACTGTTGTGCCCTTGGGTCCTCAAGCTAACAAAAGCCACAGGCAACTCCTGTTTCTACCCGAAAATGGCAGGCTTGGTGACCCAGTGTCGAGCTCGGGAGATGAGAACGAGTGCGTTCACCCCACAATCGCTGGCCTCCACCAGGCCCCCCAAATAAGTTTCACTCCGCTTCTGGGGTCTGGGACAAGTGTCCCCTAGAAGCCAGCAACAGGTCCCTAGTGTAAATCCCCAGAGCAGACCCGGGTGCTCCCCAGGAGCCTCTGGGGGTTGGGGATGGGGGGCGCGTATGCAGAAAAATATCCTGCTGATCTTGCTCCGGGATCCAGAGCGCTCGGGTCTCTTTTCGGATTCTGCATGCGAGACGCCTGACTTTGGAGGCCGGCTAGAGTTATCTTCTGGGAATCACTTCCAATTTACTCCCGCCAAACTGCCTTGGGTCTTCAGCCAAACACCCAAGGACGAGATGATCAAGCCTCTCGATGGCCATAGGCGGGCTTCACTCCGGGCAGAGTTGGCGAGCCCCGGGAAAACACGTTTGCAACTACGCTGCCCTCTTCCAGCTCTGTCTCCGGGTTTAGAGCGTTCGTTCCGGTTTTCGGGGATTTAGCGTGCACACTCACCGGCTTTGAAAAGTTTAGAAAGAAAAAATGTGCACCCATTGGCTGGAACCCGCAGGGAGGCAGCTGCGGCACACGCCTTCGCCCGGACCAGCGCAGCCCACTGCGCCGGAGGGCGCGGCTCGGAGATGGGCCACAGCGCGCAGGGCCGGGGTGGCAACTGGATCTTAAAGGCCCGCGGGAGCGGTGACAGACTCTCGGGCAGTGCCAATCTGGGCCCTCTAGCACCCAGGATCGCCGCGCGTGGGGGCAGAGCGGCCTCGGGTACGGGAGCTTACGGCGCGCCGGGGCGCACCGACCACTTGTGGGGATTCCGGAGCTCGGAGGCCGTGCGGGCCCGCCAGGGGACGTGGCGCGGGTCAGACTACGCAAAGCAGGGGCCGACTCACCCGAGGTTTCGCCAGAACCGCAACTCGGTTCCAAGTTGGCGCTGCTGCGGGCGGGCCCGGATGCCGCCTCCGGCGGGGCCGGTGCCCGGCGACGTCGTCTCCCTTCATAGAGCTTTTCTCGCCCTCGCTGCCGCCGCGCCGGCAGCAGCCTCCGCCGTCCTCCGGGGCCGCGCCCGTCTCTTCTGCCACCAGTTTTCTCCGCTTCTTCTGAAGCTGTTGCTGCTTCTCGGCGCCGATGAGCGCCTCCACGGAGAAGGCGTGCGCCCTGAGGCTCAGCATGCTGCACGGCGAGCCCCCTCCGCTTCTCCGCCATCCCCGCCGCCCTGCGCCCCAGCGCCCCTGGCTCATAGACACCCCGGCCGGCACGCGCTCACACACGCTCTCTGTGCCCCCCTCCCCGCCACAGAATCGGAGCCTGGACGCCGGCCTCCGCCAGGCCGAGACCTGCGTTCTCTTCCCCTCCGCGGACCAGAGCAACTTGGGGCTTTCCCTCGTTCTGGCGCGCGTTTGCTAGCCGAGGAACTTAGCTACGCGACCGCCAAGTTTCCTCCTCTCTCGGTCTCCGGCGCGCGCACCTCTCACTTCTGCACGCCTTCGCTCCCACCCACTCCACCTCCTCCTGCCGCTCCGAGATCTGCCTCGACTGATGCGCCAGAGAGGACTAACATGGGTAAAAAACACTCTGCGGACACAAATTAGGGATTGTAATTGAAATTTGTTGCCTTGATCTGTCAGCACTTCCAGGCAGGAGAGCGGTGGGAAGAACTTGCTCATTAGTGTCAATAAAGCGGCAGGGGCGGAGTCTCAGGCTTTGTCAATCAAGGGAACAGCCAGCCAATGAAGAAGCGGCGACCCCGCACAGACCACGCCTACTTCCTTACTAGGTTGGGGTTGGGGGAAGGGGGATGGGGACAAAAAAACGAAAGAGTGGAAGGCGCCGCCGTCTGGTTTGGAAGTGGCAGCCCCAGGCTCTGAGCTCGGTCAGTCTAGCAGCCTCCCAGACCCCACTGCAGTCTCAGGAGTCTCCAGCTTTCCGCATCAGGACTTGGAAAGACGGAGACTACTGGCTTGAAACCAAGATGATGACCAAGTTAGAAGAGAATCAAGATTCTTTCAAGAAACTCTTAATTCCCTCCTATTCCCTTGTCATTGACTGGTACTGGGGCTCGGAACGTTCTGGGAATTGGGAATATTCACAAGACAGGCCGACACTTCTCACTTAAATGAATGATGTTCCTGTATTTAGAAGCACCCACACTTGTGCCGGACTTGGCACTGGGCTTACTCGTTTAACTAGCATTTTCCTTGGGAGAACAAGAAATTCACGATATATTTATGTTTTTTCTAGTTAGAAGAGCAAGGTTTTTATATTTTTCGCTTAGTCCCTCACAGTCAGAAACAGCGCGTCCGTTCCAGAGCCTTCCTTTTATTTCAAAGCACGAGAATTAAAGTAAAATGTAGTCGCGAGATCTTAATTCGGCATATCTTTAATGTTTAGGGCTTAGCTTTAAAACCACTTAAAACTTCGCATAGTGAAATAAGTTTAAAGATGCCATAAAATTCCCCCTGCAGTTAAAAAATGTCTGTGATTCTTATAACTCCCACTTTTCTAGAGCTTTGAAAGACTAACTGGATTTTAAAGAACTTTTTAAAAAATTTTAAAAGAATTTTTAGTAATACGAAACGTGTTTGTTTTGTAGTTTTAACTCTATTTCTTGTCGATGTTAAGCCCAAAAGGGTATACAGAGGGATGGAAAAAAAAACCTGTCGTACAATAAAACTCATGATTCATATTTTATCCTTTAATTTTTGGTATAAAGTACACCTCAATTAGTTTTCTCTCCCTTGCTCAACTGAGCCTCCACAACTGCAGACAATTCTATTGACTGACTTGTCTCTCGTACAACCGTTCATGTAGGGAACAGCTTCGCTACTGCCATCTTTGAGCCCTAGAAGTGACCACGCGCAGTTTCCCCCAAGGCCATCAGACCAGACAGAACCTATGCGGACGGTGCCCAGAGGCAAACCTCAACTCCCCTGCTTGGTTCGATCAGCCCAGGTTCAAGCCCCCTGGTAACCCCCTGGAGCAGGAAGCCTCTTTCGAATTCTTGAAAAATGTATCCCGTCGGAGAGGGCAGCTTTGCAATAGTGAAAGAGAGATTCTGGCAAAAAGTCTGGAGCTGTCCACATCCGGAAGGATCGCTCAAAGTCGCAGTACCCAAAAGAGAAATACGACCAGCAAAATCAGTGGCAAACCTGGTTTCGGAAGCCGGGCGGCAGGCAGAAGCAGGCCTGGGATCGAAAGACGGTCACATGCAGGGTTTAGGCCAGGATGGGGAGACTGGAAGTGAGGGGAGCGAGATAAGAGCTAGGCTGGAACTCAGAGCTCCGCGCGGTTAGAGTTTAGGAATTCAGAGGTAGCAACGTGCAAAGACCCGGCTCCAGGCCCAGGCTCCCCGTGACCCAGAGGGCAGAGATTCCAGGCGTCTTTCAGGCAGGATCTGCGACGTGGGGACGCTGAGAGTGAAAAGGCCAGACCCCTCAGTATTGCAGAGTCCCGCAGCTGGGCGATGAAGATCTGCTGGTCCAGAGGAACTGGGGCCTCCAGGGGGCCAGAGCGACTTACAGACAGATGCCTGCTTTGAAGCTCTGGTTCTTTTAAAAAGCCCCAAGCCTAAACTGATTTAGAAAAGACTACCAAGTCCCAAGGCTCCCCTATCCCACCCACGGTTCTCTCGCCTTCGTCCGGCGCTGCAAGAGCCACAGCTCCCGGGAGCCAAGTGCTACCCGCCAGCTTATGTTCACTGAAGACGGACCGTTAAGTCTGGGCTCCCAGAAACCCACGAGGCCAAATAGTACGTAGCGCCTAGATATCCGCGTTGGCACGGGGCCCCGGGACGCCCAGTGCTTGCTTGTGAGCAGGATTGAAAGTGCTTGGACCACCTTCAAGATCTCAGGTTCCGCAGCTACATAGCGCCTGGTTCTGCAGAAGCATCAGCGCCCTTGAGAGTTGCCTGGGGGTCACCAGGCAACACCAGTCTGCACGCAGTCTTGGGAGAGATGGCCAAGTCTCCGCGAGATGTTTTCCTGGATCTTCGCACCCCGCATGCCAGGGTCAGGCCAGGACCTTGCTCTTTGGAATTGGGGGATGCACAGTCTAGCTGGACTGGAGGAGGAAAAGGGGAGAAAAGAGCAGCCCAGGAGCGATGCCGCGTGCGCAAGTGTCTGTGGATGCATCCCTAGATAGATGCGCCTATGTGCTCACCTGCGGGCTAGTAAACCTGTGCTGGGGAAGGTTCGGTTGTACGGACCCGAGCGTGTCTCTTTGGAGGACAAAATGTCTTTATCCAGTACTCTGAACTCAGAGTAAAACGAAATTAAACTACCAGGCCTGGGAAAATGGTCCCTAGCACAGTCAGAGAGCAAAACTAAAAAATCGCATCTAGTTTCTCTTTACTTTTTTTCCTGTGACGCTTTAAATTGGACAGTCCCGAAAGGGGACTTGCTCAAAACAAGCCGTTTTCAAAAACGGCTGCTCATTACTCTCAACTCTCGCTGATAGAGCTTAAGTGTATGTTTTTTTTTTTTTGGGGGAGTGGGGGGGCGAGGGATTTCTGTTGCCATGTGCACTCCTCTGTGCGTGTGTGTTGAAAGAATATGTGGCATAGTATATTTAGCTGGGTTTGGGGGTTGTACAAGCATTTGTATTTCAGTTCTGAGTTTTAAAATAATGTGAGTAATAATAAAAAGAAATCCTGTGAGTTAGAATAAGAATTCTATTCTTCAGAGACTGTCTTTCTTTTTCACTTGACAATCATCTCAAAAAATGTTTCTCCAGACCCAAAACTTGACACCAAAAGGTGAGTCCTGTCATCTGTGAGAAGATTTAGGTTTTTGTTTGTTTCGTCCTGCTTTTGCCATGGAACTCCAAGAGCATCATGTAGATCAAAATTTCAAACAGGTAGAATCTGGGCTTCCTTTGCAAATTAATAAGAAAAAGCATGTATTATTAGCTCAAAAATTTAAGAAGGGGAGAAATTCAGAAACAGGACAATGTGCTGAGCAAGTCCCCAGCCTGACAGTGTGCTAGCTGCAGTGTTGATCTGGGAAGGGCAGCAGGCCCTTTGAACACCTGTCAGAAGTGCCCAGGACAGGCAGAGCCAAGAGAGTACTGCCTCCCTCTCCCCTCCTTTCTTCTCCTTCCCTTTCCGGCTCTCTTCTCACCTTTCCTTCCGGATCTCAGTTATTAAAAATGAATTATAACCGCTATACATTATATACATTATTATGTATAATAATGTATATGTAAAATACATATTATATAAATTATAACCTCTATACCTCAAGTGATAACTTCTATAGTTTTACTGAGGCTATGGGAGCAACTGCTGGCGGTCAGGGTCCTGATGGGGCAGGGAATGGGGGCGCTATTAAAAGCTCCTAAAACTTCTTTTTGCTAGTCTTTGCAGACAGCTGTAAACCCAGGCCAGTGCAGAAAACCATCCAGAACCACAATTCTTTGCTGCTTGCTTCTGTTGTGGATTTGCACACACAGACAGCACCTCCCCCACATGTTGGCAACTGTGAATAATATTCTCTTCCAACGCAAATGTTTCCTATTCCAATCAGTTCAGACCAAATCCCACAGGGAGACTTTTTTTAAAAATAAAAATAGTTTTAAAAATAGTATAGCCCAACTAAAAGCTCCTGAAGTCTCCATCAACTCCCCTGATGCCATTCTCAGACCTGAGAATTGCATTCCTAGAGATTTTATTATTATTATTATTATTATTGCTTTTTTGGGTCACACCCGGCGATGTTCAGGGCGATGTTCAGGGGTTTCTCCTGGCTCTGCACTCAGGAATTACTCCTGGCGGTGCTCAGGGGACCATATGGGATGCCGGGGATCGAACCCGGGCCGGCATGGGCCGGCCGCGTCGGCAAATGCCCTACCCGCTGGGCTATGGCTCCAGCCCCCGAGATTGTTATTTTATAAGGAATGCCCAAGTCTGTTTAGGAGAGGTGTGAGACTTTGTGCATTCTGGCTGTATGCTGGTCTTCTTTAAGGCCTCCCCACCGTCAAACCTTTCCTCCTCCAGATTATCTAGTTTGGGGAGTAGAAAGAAAGGAGCTTCTGACAGGTCAGTCGTGGGGTGTTAAAGGAATCAATGAACCTGAAACTGTCCAACAGAAAACTCACATATTGTTGTGTGCAGCCACTTTCTTGGGGTATCCACTCTGCCTGCACAGGATATTGCAATTATTTCACATTCTATGTGTAATAAACACAGCCTCCATATTCTTTATTCCACACCCATTCCACATCCTCACATTTAAGGCTTAGTAACAAAAATGGCCAAGAAGGTCACATTCCTAATACCTGATCCAAATAAAAGATTGTTCGACGTAGGCAGTGAATTTACTATCAAAGATGTAGTTGAAATTGCTGGTATTAGTATTGCCACTGGTGGACTTAAATTTAATTTAAATTGAGATAATGAATAGGGAAAATAAATAATGATATTCAAATAATAGACATTATGTCTGTTCCGTGTTAAATTATATTTATATTGAAATAAAAATGTGCAGTGTCATATTCTTTTTAACTACATATTTAATACTGTTTTTGTATAAAGATAATATTGATTCTGATTTAATAAAATGAATTGAATATGAACCATGGGGTAGCATAGGTTCAATTCTCAGCATCCCATATGGTCCCCAAGCACTACAAGGAGTAATTTATGATTATCGCTGGGAAATTAAAGAGAAAGGAGAAAGAAAGAAAGAAAGAAAGAAAGAAAGAAAGAAAGAAAGAAGGAAGGAAGGAAGGAAGGAAGGAAGGAAGGAAGGAAGGAAGGAAGGAAGGAAGGAAGGAAGGAAGGAAGGAAGGAAGGAAGGAAGGAAGGAAGGAAAGAAGAAAACGAAGGAAGGCAGAAAAAATGGAACTGAGGTTCCAGTATAGGTATTGTTTAAGAAACACTAAGTATGTTTTGTATTTAACCCTTAATTATGATTATATCTCTTAATTGGCTATAAAGTGGGTCCTACTCTCATATTTCACATATGAGAAATGTAGATATTAATAACTCTTAAACAATGAAAAGTTGCTGCACATTTATATAAATCTACAGAAAATATAAACAATAAATAATGTGCTTGGAATTTGTTCATATTAGTGTACTGCATATATAAAGTACTTCAGTTTTGACAGATAGAAATATTTTTAATAAATTAATTTAAAGCTAGTACTGGTACTGCATAAAAAGAGGTGAGTTACTGGAAAACAGAATTAGAACTGGAAATGATTCTGATTCAAACAATAACAACAAAGAAAATATTGGCAAAAAATTTCTATATGATTGTTAGTTTTCATTTTCAACTTTAATTATATAACCACTCCCCGTTTTTAAGGAAATATACTATGAAGTTAAGATAGATGAGAAGAGTTTAGATTAAATATATTAAACTTGGCCTTAAATCAAACAATTTTACTGGAATATATTTAATTTGGTTTTCAGGACAAACCAAATTATAATCATTAACTAAAATGCTAAAACAATATCAATAATAAAAGTCTTTCTACCTAAACATTGAAATATTTGGAATTATTTGTAAATAATTCTTGGTATATACAACACTGCATGTTCAAATTAATGCACTTCCAAATTCACATTTTAAAGGAAAGGGAGAAGCTCTTTCAGGTCATTCAAATAGGTAATATAAATTTAGTATAACTAGCATTTCTAGAAAGACTTGTACCTTTTTATGTTAACCTTTAGTCTTTGGTGGGGATTCCTTCTCAAATTACTTTAAAATGTTCTTTAAGAAGCACTCACTACCTGCTACAGATGTCCAAGAAAAACGGAATTATGGAAGTCGGAAACATATGGCAATTGCCTATTGCACAAGGAAGGTACATATGAAAGTTATAAATTTCTTTAAGTCAGCATTGTAAACGCATTTTATAGGGTTTGCAGTATGTATTACATCTGTAGGTTTAATTTTTGAAATATACATTTTTGGAGATATTTGCGGTTTGGGATTCTAAAAGAAAGAACTCATTCTGATGTGTTACAAAGAAACAACAAACAAAACCAAATATATGGAGAGGAAAACATTTTTCTTACAATTTCTCTGCTGGCTAGACTAAAAAGGGACAACGCACTATCTATTTGGGCAAACAATTACTCACAGTACAAGGGTTGCTAATCCACAGAGTGGGCAGCTTATTGAGCTCCTGCTCTGATAAAACAGAGTACATCTGAGCAAAGCCAGCTTGGGGCCACGGTATAAGAAAGGAAAGATAAAGAATTGATTTGTACAAATGTCAAAATGGCACCAATGCAAAGTGTTCCTGAGAGAAAAATTCCAACTACGTGAGGATCATTTCCCCATCAAAATATTACACTTAACCTTGTTCTATTTAATAACTTTGAAACTATACGCTTGATTATGACCAGAATTTGTATTATATCTTCAGTGATATGAATGCATCTTCCACTAACTTTCCAGAGTTATTTAACAGTAATCCCTCTAATTTCCACTTGAAGCCCCCCTGTGGTATCTTTTAAATTTGATTTTAATTTGTGGATTTTAAGAGTCACAGCTCTCTTGTTACAGTTTATTTGGAGAAATGTTAGAAGCAAATTATTTGAATGGCTTTGGCTTTTAAAAAGGTGGAGGCAGGAGGTTAAACAAACATATACTTGTTTAAATGTCCAAAGAACTGGACAGGTGCCTGCAGGTATGGAAGGTCACTGTGAGTTCAAGTTCACAAATGTCATCTTCAGATTTAAGTTGTGTAAGCAAATAGAATCGGACCTGATCTCAGCCTTGCTGTGCTAGGAATGAAATTTACTTGGGATTAGGTGGAGAAATAGTGGGAAGTAATAGCAGTTAGAACACTTCCTGGGGCAGAAGCTTTAATCGTCTATTTTTTCTTTTTCCATTCTCGAACTTACTGAAGTAAAGCATCTTGGATGGACTTTTGACAACTCCAACTGTGTATGTGTTTGTATATGTGTGCGGTAGTGGTGGGGTAGGGTGGGGAGCAGGGAGATGGAAGATTTCAAATAGGTGAGGGAAAAGAATCCCTAAAATGCTAAAAAAAGACGTTGAAAGTCACAGAGATTTTGTAATTTCAGTGACAGGAAATTTTCTTATTCCTTTTCTTTGAAACAAGATTTTGGCCATCTTCCGATTTCCAAACCATCAGCCCCCTTCATCCTTCATTGACATAAATGATTGGAGCTCTTCAAGGCAACCCCCAGGCATTTCTTGTGTAATAGCAAAAGAACTATAGCAGTAAAGAGAGAAAGAAAGAGGAAGGAAGGAAGGGAGGGAGGGAGGGAGGGAGGGAGGGAGGGAGGGAGGGAGGGAGGGAGGAGAAGGAAGGAAGGAAGGAAGGAAGGAAGGAAGGAAGGAAGGAAGGAAGGAAGGAAGGAAGGAAGGAAGGAAGGAAGGAAAAAAGAAAGAAAAATATATGTACAATTTCCAAGGGTACCTGACAATCCCCTGGGCAGATCCAGCTGGTAAAACATTCAGGAATTCACGTTCTGGAAGTTTGCACGCCTAAAGTTAATTCAGGGTGGAATTCTGAGTTTCATTTTACTTTGGTCAATATCTGCGTTTTGTTTCATTTCGTTTCCTTTCCTTTCTGGAATTGGTACTATTTTTACCCCATTACCGAAGACAACGTGATTTACAGTTTGACTGAGAGTTGCATTTCTGTTTAGAAGGTGAAACGTCTAAGTCACTTAGCCAAATTATTCCCCGACGGCTCCAATATTGCGCCAGAGTCCCGGAGTCAGTTATTTTTATGTCGGACCGTATTTCAAGAGTGCAGGGTGATAAATAAAACCCCCTTCAAGCTGCAAACTATCTCAGTCTGAGGAGGAACAATTGACAAAAATTAACCCAACCAAATCACCGGGGTTCTCGCGAGCTGCCCGAGGATAAATCAGCATTTTTGCGACTTCGGAAACCAAAGCTCGGAGCCGCCGGCTGCAGCTGGGCTCGCTGGACTGGAGCAATGCGGGGCTTGGCCGCGCCGATCCGAGCTGGTATAGGATTCGTCTCTGGACAAGTTCAGAGTCATCCGAGGAAGCGGCCGGTCGTGTCCCGCCAAATTCAGTCTCGCGCGCTTGGTGTGTCTGCGCGCGCGCGTGGGGGGGAAGAGAAAGGGGGGAAGGGGAGACCAGAAGACTAGGGAAACACTTGGAGTGGTGAGGGGTGGGTGGGGTGTGAGAGAAGAGGAACAAGCAACTCTTCGTCCGTCCTTCGGGAGTTTCCCTGACTGATTGCTCAAGTCACTTGAAAGAGATTCGTCTCAGTTATTAACAATTAAACTCTGTTTTACGGGAAATCAAGGAAGGCGCCCGAGAAGCTCTACGCGGCGGCGAGGTCTTTGCTCGGAGCTCAGAGCCCGCCCGCACACGCTCATCCCCTGCACCACCCCCTGCGGGAACCCCGGCTCCGCCGCCGCGCCCCCCCTACCCGAACCTGGTGGGAGGCTCTGGCGCCGGGGAGGGGATAGGGGACGTCCCGACCGGTCGCCGCAGGGCCTCGCCCGCCACCTGTGCAAGGGTCTGGGCCACAGACCGCCAGGGCTGAGACGGGCGGACTCGCACCTCTTTGCTCCGGAGGGGTCAGCCATTGACCTGTGCAGATAAGCACCAAGCAAACCTCCGTGCACAAAGTGCAGGATGTCCCCGGGGCGCCTGCCGAGAAAGGGAGCCTCCAGCAATCCGCGCCGGATTATTGATTACTGCTCGCTCCGCGCCAGCTTTTCTACGGCGCAGCAGGAGAAACCCGCACTAGGAGGTGCTGCCCCGCGGGCTCCCCGCCCAACACCGGATAGGAAAGACCCCCTCAAATTGACAGAAACCCCTCCGGCCCCAGAAACTGTAAACCGAGTCTCAGCCTCCTCCCTCCCAGCCAGCCGGGTCTGTTTTTTGGGCGGTGGGGTGGGTGGGGGGTCTTGCAGTCTCCTCTCTCACTGCGGGGAACTGCAGCTCGGCGTGGATTTGCGCCTGTCGAGCAAAGCGTTTCCTCTTCCTTTTTTTCTTGTTTTATGGGGCTTTACTCCTTACTCTGAGCTCAGGGATCACTCTTGGCGTGACTCAGCGGACCACAAGCGCTGTCGGGGATCGAACGCGTGCAAACAGGCGCCCTACCCGCAGTACTATGGCTCCAGCCACAGCAAGTATTTTCATTAAAAAAGAAGTGAACAAAAATCAAAGTAGCGTTCGAGTCCCATATCCCCGTTCCCACCCGGGAGAGCTTGAGGGGCCGGGTGCGGGCCCTATTTTCATCAGACAGCACTTAGGCTGCTGAGGGCCCCCGTGGCCCTCCTCTCCGAGACGCCTGGGCTGGTCTTTGGATGATTCCGAGGCTCCCCCGGGCTCGCAGTCCCGGGCCCTCACTGACCTCGGAAGCCACTTTGCCTTCCGGGCTCGCCCTTCTGGATCTCCAGCCTCTGGCGGTCGGCGGACGCCCCCGGGGCTCCGGAGAGCGCAGGGAGCCAAACGGGCTGTTATTTTTAACAATTCTGTTTTTGCATAGTCTTTGTTTTTCCGGACTCTAAAGACGAAAGCAGTTGCTCCTCTGTACAATGGGGTGATAATCCCTGTCGGGCTTGCCCGCTGTAAGGTGTGTTCTGGAGTGGGAGATGGCTGCGAAATATCCCTCGACGCGGCCCTGCATAGTTTGCCACCAGATTTGAGGGTCGTTCAGGCCCTGGTCTGGGAGGATCCTAAAGAAGTGGGTGTTTGGGCCCGACCTCTGCACCCTACTTCCAAGGGTGGGGCGTGCGGCCTTGCACCCTACTTTCAACGCGCAAGGGCGCTATGGCGCCTTTGGGAATCCATGAACTGTTGACCTGGGAGAACACATCTCTTTGCGCACTCGCAGGCTCGGAATGGGTCGGTGCCCCACCAGCAACTCGGTTCTGTCCAGAGCCAGCTGCTGCCTGAGCTGAAAGCTTGGCAACCCAGGCCGAGGGCCCCAAAGTGGTTCTGATCTGCGGGACTCAGTGGGTCCCTAGTCTCGCAGGAGAGCCACCTCCGAGATGGCCTTGTGGAGACCCACGCAGTGGGCCTGGAGGAGAGTTTCTAAAGGGAGGTAGTTGCCCAATTCTGGACAAAAATTGGAAAAGGATGCATCTGCGTGGATGGGAGACAATAAATAAACGGGTCATTAGAAAGAGGAATCTAACAGGAATTTCAAACAATAAACATTTTCTTTTGAACTTGATTGCAGGTTAAACCCAGGCTTCAATATGAACCAACCAATTCCCAGACAAAAAATTTCAATTTTCCCAAACCCTGGACCGGCTGGCAGAGATTTCCCAGTCAAGTTCCCAGGACTTGTTGCCATTGTCTTTGGCCCAGAGAGTGGGCGATGAATGACCTTCTCCTCCAGTTGCCATTTCCATTTAAAATCCCAAGACATGCCACCTAATAACCTCTTGACTATTAGTGAAGTTCTCTTTGATTTGTTTTGTTGTTTAAAAAGGCACATTTCCCAAGTTTTTTAAGTAGGTCAACTGTCTCAAACGGTTCTCATCTTGAATCATAGCATGCAGAAAAAGCAAAATAACCTGTGTATGGGGCAGTGATGGAAGATGATTATGAGCTCTCAGTTGTGTAGTTATTTCTAAAAAGACTTCATTTAAAAACATGAAAACGTTTTGGGGCAGTTACAGTTACATTAGTGCATGTTGTGGAAATAAGCTTGGAGTTAGAAAAAAATTATTAGAAACAGCTGTGACGTTAATGTTTCAAAACCCTAAGCACTCTGTATGCACAGTATCTACTTTTCATCATACTTTTTTTTCTTGTGCATTCACATAATGCACCACTCTCTGTGTGTAATACAAGACACTTGTTTAATAAACCGAGTGATTGTCTGTGTCAGGGGAGATTTGGTCTTCTCCCTCTTGGCCCATGTGCCCAGCAGATCAAAGACCTGAATTACTTCTGTCTTTCCAAAGGCAGCCAGATGGTGTCTTGAAGTTTCTTCAGAGTTCTCAGCAATAGAATTCAAAGAACCCAAGAATCTCTGTGTCACTATAGATGAGAGCTGTAGAGAGGTAAGTTGGTTTTTTTTTTGTCTGTTTTGTTTAATTACTGTCAACCTACCTTACCTTTATCCACTAGCATTTTTGAGGAATCTCATGAAGCTACTACATATTATAGATTTGTAAATGGCAGGTAAAAGGAAGAGAACAGGGCAGAATAGAAATTAGCATTACAGTTCAGGATCAAGATTAGACGTAAAAATTCTGTGATCCTGGTTAAGTACTAGATAATCATTAAAGAGGGACTTAACATATCCCCCCCTCCCTCTGAGCTTTCTTTTTTTTTTTAGAGGATTGGTTTATTTTTAAAAAAATTTTATACCACCATGAGACATACAGTTACAAAGGTGTTCATAATGGTTCTTGGTAATACAGTATTACAACACCCATCCCCTCCACCAGTGCCCCGTTCCCACCAACAGTGTAACCAAACACCCTCCCGCCCACCCCCAGGCTGCCTCAATAGCAGGTACCCCCATTTCCTCTCTTTTTATCTGTCTCTCCCTCTGAGCTTTCTAGTAGCAAAAGTAAAGAAAAAAAAAACAAGCTGTTCTTCATCCATCACAAGGTGGTGATGATGGTGCCATTAACAGTAGAAGCAGTGGTGTCTTATATGCTGGTCCATCTGAAATCAGCTGACCTTGCCAAAGCTTAAACACTCTCAGGTGTTCTTCCTGGGTTATTTTCACTTGGTTACAATCAAACTAAAGCTGCTTCATTATATCGAGTTTTTTTTTTTTTTTTGGTTCTGAAAAGATGTTTGAAATCACGGAACTCTCATTTCATTGCTTTCATTGCTGACCTCTACTGTAAAGATCTGCTCTTTGGTGATAAACTAGACTATAGGTTTATAAAAAGGATATTACAGCGTCAGAGAGATAGTGCAAGAGTAATGTGCCTGCCTGCATGGCGCTGGCCCAGTTCTGATTCCAGCATTGTATATAGTCCCTCAGGTATGTCTAGGAGTGATCCCTGAGCACAGAGCCAGAAGTTAACTTGGAGCACAGCTAGGTGTGGGCCAGTCCCCATATCCCCCCCCAAGGATATCCCAGAAACTAGCATTGACATGTTATAAGGCATGTATTGTGGTTTTTATTATCATTAATGCTTTTATTTATATTAATCCTTTCTCTGTTTTCATAGCTACAAAGGCTTCAAAGATTGTATTTGGTGAACTCAGAGCAGATAAGAAAGCCCCTAGTTTGTCAAGTACGGTCAGTTAGGCAAGGTACCTGAACTCCTTTCCTTCCCTATATGTCAACAGTGGTTACATTTCTAGAGAGTCATGAGGCTGTTTGTACCGGGTCTTGTCTAACCTGCAAGGATAGGAATTCTGTCCCTGAGATTTCAGGTCCAGTGGTAGATTTTGTAAAGCCCCACTCCTGATCACCAGTAGACGAGGCAATTGTCTAGATCATCATTATATCAGGTTGAGCCTGATTCCTTGGGGAGGTGGAAATTTCTTGAGTATTATTTTGGAGATGCACAGGCCCATTGATTTTTTTTTACTGTAATATCACTTGATCACTTGAATCCCGTTACTCATCGATTTGCTCGAGCGGGCGCCAGTAACATTTCCATTGGACCCTATCACGTGCCAATGTAGCCCAATGGCATCTGGTTGATTCAGGAATATGAAGAGCCTCAAACCGTTCCTTCCAGGGTCTTAACAAGGAAGTCTGACCATCTTGTAGGTGGGCGGCCACGTGATCTTTTGACATCCCGTGGGATCCAGTCGGTAACGGCTCTAGTCCAGCGGTTGTCTCCAAATCGCATTACATGTCCAGCCCATCTGATTTTCGATGCCTTGGCAAACGAGACAGCGTCCCTGATTCTGGAATAGCGACGGAGGTCAGAACTCCGGATTCCTTCTCTCACTTGAGTGAGGCGTGATATTCCAAGCATAGCTCTTTCGATGCCTCTCTGGGAGACCCGAATAGCATTCTCATCCTGCTTTCGTAGGGCCCAGGTCTCTGAGGCATATGTTAATGCAGGGAGAACGGTGGAGTCGAAGAGATGTGCCCGGAGCCGGAGGTTCTTTGTCCTTTTAGCTATTTCTTCGATGCCTTTGAAGGCATTCCATGCCGCTTCTCTTCCTCCTGCGCAGCTCAGGTTTTAGGTCATTCATCATGTTGACTTTTCGACCTAGGTACACATAACTGCTGCATTCAGAGATGTTTGTTCCATTGAGAGAGAATGGGGCCTCTGGAACTAGTTCATTTCTCATGAACATAGTTTTCTTCAGATTCAGCTGTAGACCTACCTTTCCACATTCTCGGTCAAAGTCAGCCAGCATTTGTGCCGCTTGGCTAATGTTTGGTGTTATTAGAACGATGTCATCAGCGAAGCGGGAGGTGGTGTAGTTGCCGACCATCTATCTTCACTCCCATTCCTTCCCATTCCTAATTGTCTCATGATGTTCTCGAGGGTGGCACTGAAGAGTTTTGGTGAGATGGTATCACCCTGTCGAACCCCTCTTTTGACATCAATGATCACTTCTTTGTAGAATGGTGAGATCCTGGTGGTGAATCCATAATACAGCTCACGAAGGATCTTGATGTATTGGGTTTGAACACCCTGTTTGACTAGGGCTTCGATGACTGCTTCAGTTTCCACAGAATCAAAGGCTTTCTGTAAATCAATGAACGTGAGACAGAGCGGCATCTTGTACTCCCTACAAACCTCAATGAGCTTGGTTACTGTGTGGATATGGTCGATTGTGCTGAATCCTTTCCGGAAACCTGCTTGCTCGCATGGTTGACCTTCATCTAGTGTTCTGCTAATCCTGTTCAGGATGACTCGTGTAAACAGCTTGTAGATGACAGACAACAGGCAGATGGGGCGATAGTTGCCGATGTCATGAATGTCTCCCTTCTTGAACAGTAGAACTGTCCTGCTGGTTTTCCATTGGGAGGGCACCTTGCATTCGGACAGGTAGCGTGTGAAGAGCCGAGCTAGTGTATTGATGAGCACCCGATGGCAGATTCTTCAGATGTTCGGGTCTGACTTTGTCTGGGCCTGGTGCTGTTCCCTTCTTTACCGATGAGATGGCATGTCTTATTTCAGAAGGGAGAACGTTGGGAATGGCGTATCCATCCTGTGGAATTTGGTATGTGGGCAGGTGGATGTGGCTATCAAAAAGATTTGAGTAGAAGTCCTGGATAATCTTCTCCATTGCCTTTCTGGAAGATGTGATAGATCCATCAGGGGCGTCGGAGGGCAGTCATCTTGGTCTTATAGTTGGCGAAGGACAGGCGGGCAGTGCGAATACTTTTCCCGGCTTCTGCTGCATCTTCCAGTATTTCTGCTCTTCTGTCTTTGAGGTCTGCTTTTATCGCTTCTCTGCACTGTTTAGCAAGCTTGGACGTTAGCATTTGGTCTCCTGAGGCTCGGCGCCTTGCCACGTTGGCGAATGAGCTCGAGAGTTTCTGAAGACAAGCGTCCTTTTTGTGTTTTTCTCTCTCTCGGCATTCTTCGCACAATCATGGAGGTGCTGAACCAGTCGGTTGTATTCTTCATCGATGTCATCAATGATGGTATCTTCCCATGTTGCCGCAATGGTGCCAAAGAGTTCCCAGTTGGTGGTCGTTCTGGGAGTTCTCTTCTTAAACTTTGCAGCCTTTTCTCCCCGTTGCGGGAAGTAGAATTTTGCACGAAGGGAGGCGATGGTCCGATCCTGTCTGGAATTTGGGGGCGACAGCAACATCGGTCAGACAAAACCGTCGATTGAAGATGATGTGGTCGATTTCATTGTGGAACTGTCCACCAGGAGATTCCCATGTCCAACGTTTCGCTTCAGCCTTCTGAAACTGTGAGTTCCCATGAATAGTCTTGGTGGACATGATGAACTCAGATAGTCTCTCACCCTGTTACGTTCCATTCTAGGCCATGGGTCCCGATGTGGAGTTCTTCAGCCCGATCTTCTCGGTCCTATCTTGGCATTAAAATCACCAACTATGATCTTGTAGAAGGTGTGATCTTTTTTTATAGAACTCCTCCAATTCCATGTAGAATTTCTCAATTTCATCTTCTTTGTATGTGGATGTTGGTGCATAGACAATGAAGATAGAAATTGCTGGCAGTGGGCCACATCTCCTCAAGTGTAATCGTCCTATTCGGTTTGTTAGGCATTCAAATGAATCAATGTTGACAGCCATGTTCGTGTTGACAAGGAAACCAACGCCACCGGCGCCTCTTTCATCACATGTTCCAAGGAACAATTCTTCTCCGGTGTCAAATACAGCATGATGCGACTGGCGCCTCCCTCGTCTCAGTCAGACCAATGATGTCGTACTTGATCTTTCTTGCTTGCGGCATCAGATCCTCAATATATGCTTCCGTTGCCAGTGTACGTGCATTGAAAGTACAGACAGTCATTTTAGTTCTTCTTCGTTTTGGCAGCCTAGGACAGCCGTGAAATTTTTATCAGGCACTGCTTGTTTGCCTTTCTTACTGCTGCCGTATTAAGGGCTCTTTCGGGGTCAGGAAAATAAACATTTTTGTTACTGGGTTTGGCATATCGAACACGCATCGGACCAGCTTGCCAGGCTCTGCCATGCCGGGCACTATATTCTCATTGCTTTGTGGGGGCTCTCTCAGAGGGTGGGTAGAATATTTGTGGTAGTTGGGGGTAAATGCAGCGCGCGCTGCGTCGCACATGGAAAACTGGTTTCTGCTCTGCCGGGTGTACCTGTGTCTGAGGCTCAAGCATTCCTGGGTTTGAAATACTCTCCTCTGAAGGGGCGGGTCTCTGCAGGGCGGGTCCTTGTAGGCTGGGTTTCTGACAAGCTGGGCTGGAGACTGGATTAATCTGTGGGCTGGAGAGTGGATTAATATGCTGGGGGAGATCTTACCAGCTGCAGAGTGTGGATTGTGACACAGATCGCTGCCAGCAAGGGTGGGGAGTTTCTCTGGCCTCCTCCGAGGCTCCATCGGGATGGTGGACTCAGGTCCGAGTTGCTCTCGTGGTCCATGGAGTGCAGGGGGTTCAACGGGGAAAGCTGGTTTCTGCTCTGCCGGGTGTACCTGAAGCGGAGCAGGTCAAAACTGTAATATAATAAATCTGTATTCATGTCAGAGTTGGAGGGTTGGGTAGGAGTATAATTACTGTATCACTGTCTTCCAGTTGTTCATTGATTTGCTCAGTGGGCACCAGTAACATCTCCATACAGTGTAGCCCAAGGGCATCTGCTTGCTCCAGGGACAGGAAGAGCCTCAAACCATTCTTCAGGCAATGGAATTGAGGTCCATGATTTTACTAGTTTTTTTCATAACAAATAAAACATGGGTAGCTTGCCAGGCTCTGCCCGGTGGGTGGTATACTCTCAGTAGAATGCTCTCATCTTGAGCATTTACTGATGAAACTAAAAGGGAAAGATTAGGAGTCTAATAACAGTGCTCATTTTGCCCCTCCCTCATTTGCCATTACCCTGCCTCTTACTTTGTGGAGCTTTTTAAATTATTTACTTGTT
This sequence comes from Cryptotis parvus, assembly GCA_021461705.1. Lineage (NCBI taxonomy): Eukaryota > Metazoa > Chordata > Mammalia > Eulipotyphla > Soricidae > Cryptotis > Cryptotis parvus. Next base: position 53,782 of record JAJIBD010000241.1, read on the forward strand.
TGATTTATGGACCACACTTGGCAGTGCTCAGGGATTACTCCTGTCTCTAAGTTCAGAGATAACTTCAGGCTGGCTGAGAGCACCCTATAGGTTTCCAAGGATTGAACCTGGGTGGGCTGTGTGCATGGCAAATATCCCACCTGCTGCACTATCACTCTGACTCCTATGAGGGCTTTTGTTTATTTATTGCTTTGCAGCACCCAGTAGTGCTCAGAGTTTATTCCTGGCTTCACATTCAAGAATGATTCCTAGAGGTGCTCAGGGGCCATATGAAATGCCAGAGATAGAACCTGGGTCAACTGCCTGTAAGGCAAACTCTCTACCAGAAGTACTATCGCTCCAGTTCCTCTATGAAGAGTTTTAAACTAAGTAATTACTGATAACATAGGCACAGGCCTAGGACTAGCGGAAATAACCTCCTATACAGATTCTATCACCCAAGACTATCCAGGAAATTGATGCCCGAAAATCCTCTTCTGTTCTTTTTCCCTCTTCTCTCTCCTACTTGACACCTTCTCTATTATCCTGCAGTTTAATTTAGGGTAAATATCAATTCATTGTATTTAAGCCACTGTACTATATTTCCAAAGTCTACTTGTATCTTAGAAAAGATGTATATGTGTATATTTGATTTTTTGTACTAAACTTCTAAACTTCACAACATTATAAAACTTGTGCTTATGCATTGATTGACTTAAAGTATAACAGCACATAATTTGTATCAGGTTGAGGTAGCTCTAAAGCTATGTTACCAAGAAGTAGCCTGTCTAATCATCTTACAACTTTTGCTTCTGGAATATTTTGGTGAAATGACCTCAAAGATGCCTTATATGATCAAAAGTTTTTTTTTTAAATTGAATTCTAGTTTCCAGCAAAGAATAATTCTTCCTTTTCAAAATGAACATGATGACATTTTCTTTCTCCCCTTTTTTTGGGCAAATAATACATTATACCTTACAGCAAAATTTCTGGTAATTATTTCTCTTCTCCTTAATCAGATCATAAACTCCTTGAGTACAGGAATGGAGAGTGTCTACATCACTGTTCCCAAAAGATAGGCCAGTCTTTTTGTACAACTCTACTCAATATATATACATATATACATACTATATATACTATATATATACTATATATACTATATAGTATATATACTATATACTATATACTATATATATAGTACATATATAGTACATATATAGTATATATATTGTATATATATACTATATATATAGTATATATCTAGGCTAACCCTCTGCCGTTGTGCAGCAGGAGCCACTGACTATTGGTGGAGTGGTACACTCAAGGCATACTGTTTTGTCTCCCAGATCAGCCTGAGTACAGGCTGAACAAGTTGGAACAAATATCCCAGCTCCTTTGCTTCACAGATGGGTATAATTTGATATAATTTGTGATAGCAGAAGACAGAGGTACATAGAGAAGAGTGTTTGCTTCCATCTGGAGTGTGGATCAGAGTGAACAGAGTGGATTATCTACTTGTTCCCATGCCAGGCTTGGAAAGCAAAGAGGCCTGCCCATTCCTATGCCATGAATTTCATGATCACTTTGGCTATCCCTTGACTCTCTTCCATAAAATGGGAGGTGGAAAAGAAGTGAAGATATGCACATGACACATTGTTATGGATTTTCATGATTTTAAGTCATTAGAATTCCTGATTTTAATAGATTTCAGAAAACTGTAGGCAGATCCTGGAGACTTCTTTAGAACAGGCTTCATGGCATTTAGTGGCACAGTAAGTCTTCATAGAAAATCTTTTCTTTGCTGCCTCTGCAGAACCCCAGCAGTAGTCTTCCCTTCCTCAGTCTTCCGAGTTCACCCTGAACAGGGGCTCATGCTTAAGCACTTAATCCTGGACCTACCCAGGACCTGAGACTGGGCCAGTAGGCTCAATTTCTGTATTTCCTCCCTGGAAGACTGGTGTTTCTTGGGCCTTTATTGCTTGCTGCTAATTTGTGAACCTATCTGTTGTGTTAGTTACTGGTGGTACTATCTTTGTAGTTACCCCAACTCCTTATTGCTGGGCCTGCAATTGTACTTGGTTTCTTTATTATTATTATTATTATTATTATTATTATTATTATTTTTACTTATTTTTCTAAACTTCATTGAAACACTGTGATTTACAAAGTTGTTCATAGTACAGTTGCTTCAGGTATTCAATATTCCAACACTAGTCCCACTACCAATGTGCCCTTAGTGCCATCAAAGATCCCAATTTCCATCCACCCTCATGCCTACTCCCTTAGCAGGCACTAATTGATTTACTTTATATTTCTAATTACAAAATCTTTCTAGTAATGATGTTGCTAAAGTAAGTTATAATCATTTTTTAGCCTTCTTTGTGGTTTTATTGGTTACTGTTGTTTCATTTTGGGGGGTTTTCAATGTTCATTATCTGTAACATTTAAAATTTATTTTATTTTTTAAAATGTTTTATTATATCATGATATATACAATTACAAAGATGTTCATGTTTAGGTTTCAGTCATGCAGTGTTCCAGCATCCATCCCTCCACCAGTGCCCATTTCCCACCACCAAAGTCCCTTGATTCCCTCCCCCTCCCATATGGAAGCCAGGTATTTTGCCTCTTCTCTCTGTCTGTCTGTCTGTCTGTCTGTCTGTCTGTCTCTCCTCTCTCTCTTTCTCTCTTAAAGTTATAACCGTTTTACTGAGCTGTTAAGTGTATATTGGACCATCTGTGTAATTTCTTTCACTTATTGAATATATTGAACTTAGTGTGCCTCTACTCAATTTTTTAACAAAGTTGTTTGTGTTAATTTCTTATAGACAGTAATTATTTAACCTCAATCCCACTACCATTGCAACTTCCCACTACCATTATTTCCAGTTTTTCAGAACACTGCTTAAGACTTCTCCTATACCAGACCCCCAATAATTTATTTTATATTTCTTGTTATAACTGATTTGCTAAAAATGATCAAGAAATATTTTCTTAGAAGAAAGTTAATCAAGATTGTTAAATATTACATTGGATTCACTAAGCCATTAAGCCCTTGTATAAGAAATTATTAATAAGTTGTTACAGAATAGACATTGAGAGTACGTATTTTGTTATTGGTTGTGTTATACTTTGCATTCATTAAACGTGGTATGTTACTTGATATATCAGTATACTAATGTTGGAGAACTCACATGGCAGTGAATGCAGTTGCTTGCTCCAGTAATTCCAAAGTTCGTAACTGGGTGATAAAGTTGAAGTTAAAACTGTAACTGGGTGGTTACTTTGGGTTAAGGGCATCGCTCACTGGCCTTACAGAAGAACATAGAGATGGAGGGAGATAGCCCATCCCTGATTCTGTGACAGTCTGGAGATTTCAGTTGCAAAACTTGTATACCTGAGCTTTTCAATGGTTTAATTTCTGGATGGAGGTAGTCCAAGCAGTGGAGTCCAGCCCATGACAACAGTTACGGAGCTTGGAGGTTTTTGTCTGCTGGAGCTTGTTGGGATGGGTCAGACCCAAACCCGTCCCCCTCTAGGGTGCCCAAGTGTAGTCAGCCTGGTGCGGGGACCAGAAACCTCCTCTCTGTTTGGGTTTTATATGGGGGAGTCCCCACTCAAGTGCTGCTTGGTTGCCTGATAGACCTGATAGAGTATTTGGAGATGTAAGATAACTTGATTTTAAAAGTGGAAATTACCACAAGCATGTGGGAGTCAGAGGTTAGGTAAGATAGAGAAGGGAACACGTATGAATAAATGTTAAAAAGGGCTGATACCAACATAGAACTGAGCATTAAATACAGACAAAAAATGCAAATGATGGCTCCTAAGTGTATGTAGTGCAACCCACAATGTGTAGAAGGAAGAGAGAGAGAGGGAGAGAGAGAGGAGATAAAGAACCTGTCATTTAGGCAGGCAGTGGGAGGGGGAGGGAATTTGGGACATGGGTGGTGGGAGATGGGCACTGGTGGAGGGCAGGGTGCTGGAACACTGTGTGACCAAAACCCCCAAACGTGAACACTGTTCTAATTGTATATCTCATGGTGGTATAATAAAATGTTTAAAATAAAAAGATAACTTGATTTTACTTTGGTTTCCCTTTCTTCTTCCCAAGCCTCCACATCCAGAAAGCAATGAGTTAATGCATTCTGGCCATTGTAAGTAGCCTGTTTTTTTGTGCATACTGTATAAGTCTCAATTATTAGAGATGATTATTAGAGATAATTTCAATGTTATAATAATTATATATTTGTTATCAAAATTGACATTAGCTGTAGTTTCAAACAATCCCTGAGTAGCATGAATAACCTAGTGTTAGTTTACTTCTCACTTTATTTATTTATTTATTTATTATTTATTTATTTTGCTTTTTTTGGGTCACACCCGGCAATGCTCAGGAGTTACTCCTGGCGGTGCTCGGGGGACCATATGGGATGCCGAGGGTGGAACCCAGGCTGGCACAGGCCGGCCACGTGCAAGGCGAACGCCCTACCCGCTGGGCTATCGCTCTGGCCCCTCTTCTCACTTACTTTAGAATCCTGTGTAGGTCCACAGTTGTGATTCAGAGGAGTGAATGACCTCTTTTCAGGTATGCCTTTTCGAATATGATTTCCAAGGTCACTGTGAAAAGGAAAGAGATTGATATGGAGAATGGACCCCAGTTTTTAATTACTCCAGCCTGGAAGTTATATTTGTGAATTCCGTTCACATTCTATTGGCCAGAAATCATTTTCAAAACCCCATGTACCTAAAGGGACATGTGGGAAACGTAGCTAATATTCTTGGCCCAGAAAAAATGGAAATAAAATAGTTTGATGATGACTTACCCTTTACTTTGTCACAAGTTTTGAAAGGAATCTCATCTCTTTTCTCTAATAAGGGAACTTCTGAAGTGAATATGCCTTTGGCTTCAAGGCTCAGAGAAAGTAGACTTTACTATTTAAACTCACATAAATACTAAGTTGAATATGTTGATCAATCTATGGTTTTGTTCTTATGGAGTTGGCTCAAGGACAAAGTTCTCTTGGAGGTCAGAATTGTATTCTATGGAACTGAAATAAGGTGTCTGGAGGAAGATGTGTATGTGAGCAGTCAGGATATTAGCTTATTGTGGAAATAGCCATATCAGTGTTAAAAGCTCTAAATTCATCTATTATAGATTTCCATAGTTATTTTATTGCTAGAGTAGTTTCCAGTGACTTGACATTTCAGAAGGTTTAGCCAATGAGCTATAGTGATATTCCAAAACCCAGGAATTAATCATGCCTTTTCTGGTCTTTTACTTTTTAGTCCGAGGACAGCCTATCAGCACTTTCCCTTCCTTCTTCATCTTGGTTAACATTTTATTTGTATCTTTAATGCTTTAACAGATGTCAAAATTTGTTATGGGTTTGACAAGGGCTGACACTGCTCACATTTATTTGCCTAAGTCTGGTTCATTTATGAGGGAATGGTAGACAACTGATGTCATTTTCATGTGCTCTGATGGAAGTTTTAGTGTCCCAACTCCCCTGCATAAGGAGTTTTTACATTTTTAAAGAGGTTGCAGCCTCCTTATTAAGTTCTCTTTTTTTCCCCCTAAGATGCGCTTGCTCTTTATTTTCTCACTGAAAAGTATATTGTAATACCATTTAGCATAGTTAGTTCAACACCAGAAGGCTCAAATTTTCCAGATGAGAGGTCTATTTAATAATGCTTGCACTTTTTTTTCTTAGATAGATGATGGACATACTACGTTAACCTGTATTTTTAGTTTTAAAAAAGTAAGAAAAATACTGTGTTGTCTGTTCTTAGTTTCATTTATAGTTTAAAATGCAAAAATATGTCATCTTTATTGCTGACTGTGTGTATGAGAAATCCAGCTAATGAATAATAGAATCTTAGAAACTTGTTCTCGTGTACTGAAAGGGTCACACTCGCCTGCTTAGAGCAAACTAGTCTGATCCTTCCTATAGTCTTCCTATAGTCTCAGCGTAGCCAGGGTGGTAGTCTCCTGGTAAATTCTAACTGTCCCATGCTGGGTTCAGTGGGTATAAAGAGGAGCTGTGCCCAATCTAGAAAACATAGAAGTCTTAGTAGATGTATAAGTCAAAAGTTATTCAATCAAGGTGACTTCTGTAACTGCCACACCCTCTAGCAGTGTTTACATAGAAGAGAATAATAGAATCTTAGAAACTGCTTGACTGGGCTAATGTTCAGTGATCAGAGTCAAAGCGTGGACAGTTAGAATTTACCAGGAGACTACCACCCTGGCTACGCTGAGACTATAGGAAGACTATAGGAAGGATCATACTAGTTTGCTCTAAGCAGGCGAGTGTGACCCCTTTCAGTACACGAGAACAAAATACTAAGAATCACCCTGGTGCAGATAATAATAAGAAGGACCTTGTGGGTACCATCTAGATTACATGAAGCTCATGAAGTTAAGATGTATTACTTTATATCAGCCCTCTCTCTCTCCAGTGTTTTACATAAGAGATAATCTTGGTAGAAAGGATTAGACCTTGGCATAACCTTTGTTTATACCTGCAATAGGGTGTGGCACTACACTCTGTTTAGAGTTCTTTGTTGACATGACCCTCCCGATTGGATTACTTTGATGTATATAAGGGGCTGACTTGAGGCCCCTTCACTTTTGCCTTTTGGGCCTTTTAGCTTTTGGTTTTTGGCTCCTGTGGCTTTTGGCTCCTCAGCCTTGCAGCGTTTGGCTTTTTTTCTCTTTGGCCTTTTGCTCATTCTTCTGGGTAGGACTCAGCTCTGGTGAGATCCTCTCTCTCTTAGGTGGGAGACTTAGGCTCTCTTGTATGGTCTAATTTCGGACCAGAGCTAGAGCTTGTTCATTATACTGGATTGCTGTGGAAGAGCTTTTGTGCTGTTGAAAGCTTTTTTGAAACTGCACCGGACTTGTGAGTTTTCATCTGTTCCCCCAGCATCCTCAAAGGTAGAAGAGAACCTCTGTCCTGACACTGTTGGGGACCCCGCGACATTCCCGACATCTGGCGTACCTATGTGGGCACGACGGACATCGTCTGGCCTAATCATCATCGAACAGAGATCATCTGTGTCCGAACCATGAGTAAAATGATGGATTTCTCGTGGTATAGATATGTTGTATCTTTTATTGGGTCAGAATCATACATAGCCCAGTCAATGAAGTTCCTTTCTGAGAACTACTCTATCTTTTCACAAATCATCTTTGTCCTTGCGATTCTTAAACTGTACCTTTGTGTAAGGACAATGTTTAATAGAGAGAGGGAAGAAAGTAATAGATTGAATGCAATCTTAAGGGACGAGGTTTACTAAGCGATTAAAGAAATAAGTGAGAATCATAAAATTACAGGTAAACTGGTCTTAAAGCTCGAGGACAGAGTTATTAAACAAAGTTTAAAATTTGAAAAAAAAATTAGAAGAACAGGATTTAAAATTCAAAGAAAAATTAGAAGAACAGGAAAGTAAAATTATTAAACAGGATTTAAAATTTGAAGTAAAAATGCCAACCTAGAACTGAGCATTAAATAGAGGCAAAAAGATACACATGACAACCCTTTAATGTATGTTCTGTAATCCATGGTCTGGAGGGGAAGGAAAAGAGAAAGAGAGAGAAATGGAAAGAAATCAAGAACCTGCCATGGAGCAGGGCTGGGGAGGGGGAGGGAACCGGGGACGTTGGTGGTGGGAGATGGGCACTGGTGGCGGGATGGGTGCTGCAACACTGTTTGACCAAAACCCAAATATGAACTTTTTTAATTGTATATCTTTGCAATTTAAAAAATAAAAAAATTAAAAAAATTTTGAAGTAAAGTTTGAAGAGCAGAAGAAGGATATCAGTAAGATAAGCACTATCTTAGAGGGAGAAATTGACAGAGAGTTAGGATAGATGGACAGAAAGAGGAGGTTTGGAAGTTAGACATAAGATTGAAAGAACAAAAGGAAGAAATATATAGGAAACTTGGAAACTTAAACCAAGAAATGGATGTGTTACGCAGGGAGATTTCTGATTTCATAACTTAACAATCAGGACCTAGCGCATACCCGATACTGAGGCGTGAACCAACTAAAAGCCATTCACAAACACACCCCAAGGCTGTAGACTTGAAAAAGTTATATACATTCCCAGCGAAAAAATCTAAAAAGAATTCTAATGTGGCTGATAACTTAGAGGAGGAACAGGGAAACCCAGAGGAGGCAAATTCTCAAGCTGAAAATCTCCCCGGAGTTAATACCTTCAAAGGGGAAGATGCTCCTCTGACAGATACTACAAGCTCTGATGAGGAAGAAGGGGAGAAACAGGTTAGCTCGTGCAGGCCCCAAGAGCCTTGCAGTTCCTGTGGTTGTCAATCTAATAATAATCAAAGAGCAAAGCCCAGTAATCTTTCTCATGACCAATCTAAAGATAAAGTAAAACCAATTCATGAAGACTTAAAAATTGAGTCAATAACCTCGTTTAGGAAGGCTTGCGACAAGTTTGGAATAGCAAGTCCTTATTCTTTAAAATATTTAGCTGATTGAAGCCAAAATAAACAGTGGTTATTGTCAGACTTTGAAATGGTAGCCCGTACTTGTCTGAACCAATCACAGTTCATGCAATGTCAAACGTGGTATGCAGATGGGGTTAACATGAATATTGACACTTTAAGAGATACAGAATCTGGCCATAATATAACTTTTGCCATGCTGAAAGGTGAAGGTGAATGGCAAAAAAGAAAGAAAAACAAGCAAATTACCTGAACCTGTTTTAAGATTTGTTTGGGAGACAGCATTAAAAGCATGGGAAAAAGTAGGTTCCGACCCAGAATATCTAGGTAGCTGTACAAAAAATTTACCAGGGTCCTAATGAACCATACTTTGATTTTGTTGGGAGATGAAGTGAGACAATCCACAGACAGGTTCAAGACCCATCCACTCAACAAATCCTAAAACGAACCTTAGCATATGAGAACTCTAATCAAAATTGTCGAGCAATACTATATAGTATTAAGGAAAAGGAAGACCTCATGGGATATCTAAAGGCCTGTAGAAATGTTGGTTTGGCCTCCCATGGGACACAAAATGCTATAGAGGCTTATCCCATACAGCAGGAGGATCGGGAGAGGGGTAAAATGTCAAACAGCTTCAGGCGAAGAAACAATAATCCTCAAAAGGATAAACAGTTACCAAAACCATGCTAATAATCACAACCTCACCCCTCGGAGGGCCCCACCTGGACCATGCCCAAGATGTAGGAAGGGAAAACATTGGGCCAGAGACTGTCAGTCTCGAGAGGCGAAGTCAGCCTCAGGCTTCATCTGGACAGATAACTTGCTATAACTGCGGAGGGAAGGGGCACACCCCTAGAGATTGCCCATCTCCTAAAACTATCAATACAGGGCAACATCCTAATAATCCCTTTATGGGAAACATTACATGGACTCCCTCCCAGGTTCCACAAGCTCCACGAGCTCAAATGACACCTATGCCTCCCTCGAATGCGGGAAACTGGGTGGGGGCCAGCCCCAGGCCCAGCTGAATCCAGGGGCGCCCTCATTCATCCCACCTGACCAGTATCCTCCAAATCAGAACCCACAGAATTGCAATCAATAAATACTCTCCGGCCTACCACATCAGACAATGGCAGTCTTGACATTCTCTGCCCTAAGATTGTCACAATATACCCAAGTCAAGGTCCTTACATGCTAAAAACAGGGATAAAAGGACCTGCTCCCCAGGTAGTATGGGTTTAATTCAGGGGAGCGATTGGCTTAAATTTAAGGGAATTAAGGTGCATTTCGGACTTCTAGATCCTGAATCTCATGGAGAGATAGTACTGTCAATCTCTGTACCAACTAAATGGACTTTTGAAAAAGGGGAACCGCTTGCTAGACTATTATTAATTTTTGAAGATCCATCTAGTCAGTCCGAACACCCTAGAGTTGGTGGCTTAAACAGTACCAACCCTTCTGCCAACTTCATTGTTGGTTATACAGCCGCACAGAACCAAGCCCACCAGCCACCTGCTAACTATCTAGTTGGGTACACTACTAGGATTTCACAGGCCAAGCGGCCAATTATACCCATCGAAATTTATAAAAGGAAATTCAAAGGCATGTTGGATACAGGGGCAGACATGACCATAATCTCCACTAAGTATTGGCCCTTTAACTGGGCCCTAAAGAGAGTGTCCCATGGCCTGAGCGGGGTAGGCAATATCTCCTCTTCTCTTCTCTGACAGAGTGCGAGATGGCTGCTGTGTATTGGCCCTGAAGGGAGCGTAACCATGGTCCAGCCTTATATAGCCCCTATGCCTTTAAACTTATGGAGTCGAGACATGCTGGAGCAGTGGGGAGTAGTGATTCACATACCTCGTCCAATCCCCCATCGGGCACCTGTTCCAGCTCTCCTTAATAAGTGTAACTGAGGGAGTAACCCTTTTTAATTGGGGCCGCTGTGGTTAAGCGCCCACCACCTATCCGTATTCAGTGGAAATCTGACAAACCTATATGGACACCACAGTGGCCCCTCAATATCAAAAAGTTAGAGGCGCTGACAAATCTAGTGGAAAAACAGTTGAATTTAGGACATATAGAGCCATCATTTCAGAATGCCCCAGTTTTTGTGATACAGAAAAAAATCAGGCAAATGGAGGTTGCTGATTAACCTAAGGAATGTCAATTCCACAATGATCCCCATGGGAGCCCTGCAACCTGGGCTCCCCTCCCCAGCAGCTATTCCTAAAGATTGGCCACTAATTATCATAGACTTAAAAGATTGTTTCTACAACATACCTATCCACCCAGATGATCGTAAAAGGTTTGCATTTTCAGTTCCTTCCATCAATCATAAAGGTCCTTTACGTAGGTTTCAATGGACAGTATTACCACAAAGAATGAATAACTCACCAACAATGTGTCAACACTTTGTTGATGAAGTTTTGAGACCTACTCATGTTAAATTTCCCAATGCATACATCATCCACTACATGGATGATATCTTGCTAGCCTGTGATAATTACAAAGATCTCCAAAATTTGTATAATGAAGTAATGACAGTTTTACCCGAGGCTGGTTTACAAGTAGCTACAGAAAAAATCCAGATGCAGTGCTCGCTTCGGCAGCACATATACTAAAATTGGAACGATACAGAGAAGATTAGCATGGCCCCTGCGCAAGGATGACACGCGAAATTCGTGAAGCCGTTCCATATTTTTAAGGCTAAATGAACTGCAGGCCTCACCAAGAATTCTTTACCCGGCCAGACTCACATTCAGATATGAAGGAAAGATACAACACTTCATGGATAAGCAACAACTCAGGAACTTCATGGACTCAAAGCCAACTTTAAAAGAAGGACTGAAGGGTCTACTGTAATACGACCAAACCCATAAGCACAACAAGCACAAACAGAAAGATGGCACAAAATCTGATGACAATAATCTCTCTCAATGTCAATGGTCTAAATGCACCAATTAAGAGACACAGAGTAACAAAATGGATTAAAAAATTGAACCCAACATTCTGCTGTCTACAAGAAACACATCTGAATAATCAGAACAAACACAGACTCAAAGTCAAAGGTTGGAAGACCATTCTCCATGCAAACAACTCCTACAAAAAGGCTGGTGTGACCATATTAGTATCAGATAATATAGACTTCAGGCTGAAAAAGGTTAGAAGGGACAACGAAGGCCATTTCTTATTACTTAAGGGGTATGTACACCAGGAAGAAATTACACTACTAAACATATATGCACCCAAGAGGGGCCAGCAAAATACATAAAACAACTGCTAAGAGACCTCAAAGAAGACATTGACAGTAGCACAATAATAGTTGGAGACTTCAACACTGTTCTATCAACGATGGATAGATCAACAAGACTGAAACTCACCAAAGAAATATTGGCCCCTCAAGGAAGAAATGGAAGAAAGAGAGCTAGTAGATATATACAGGGCTTTTCATGCCAAAAAAGCTGAATACACATTTTTCTCTAGTGCACATGGAACATTCTCCAAGATAGACCACATGCTGAGCCACAAAGCATACCTCAATAAAATAAAAAGATAGAAATTGTGTCAGCTATCTTTTCAGACCATGATGCACTGAAAATGGAAGTTAACCATACACAGAAACAGGGAGTCAAACCAAACACCTGGAAACTGAACAGCTCACTCCTGAACAACAAATGGGTCATAGAAGAAATCAAACAGGAAATCCAAAGATTTCTGGAAACAAATGAAAATGAAGACACCAACTATAAGAACTTGTGGGACATGGCAAAAGCCGTGTTAAGAGGGAAGTTTATAGCTCTGCAAGCATTCATCAGGAAACAAGAAAGGGCCCACATAAATAACCTGACTACACAGCTGAAGACATTAGAGAAAGACCAACAAAAGGAGCCCAACCAAGGCAGAAAAAAAGGAAATAATAAAACTTAGAGAGGAAATCAATGAGTTGGAAACCAAAAAAACAATCCAAAAGATTAATGAAACCAAGAGCTGGTTTTTTGAAAAAATAAACAAGATTGACAAACCATTGGCAAGACTTGTAAGGACAGGGAAAGAGAGAACCCAAATAAACAGAATCAGAAATAAAAACGGTGACATCACAACAGAAACCACAGAAATCCAAAAGATCATCAGAGATTACTTTGAGAGCCTGTATGCCGTGAAACATGAGAATCTAGAAGAAATGGATCAATTCCTGAAGTCCTATAACCTCCCACGGCTGAAACAAGAAGACCTCCAATACCTGAATAAGCCTATCACCATCGAGGAAATAGAAACAGTAATTAAAAAGTCTTCCCAAACACAAAAGCCCAGCTCCAGACGGATTCCCTAGTGAATTCTACCAAACCTTTAAGGAGGACCTACTGCCTGTCCTGTTCAAGCTCTTCCAGGAAATAGAAGAAACAGAAACACTCCCAAACAGCTTTTACGAGGCACATATCACCCTGATACCCAAAGCAGGGAAAGACAACACAAAGAAAGAAAACTACAGACCAATATCCCTGATGAACACGGATGCGAAGATCTTCAACAAAATACTAGCCAACAGAATCCAAAGACTCATCAAGAAGATTATACATCATGACCAAGTAGGATTCATCCCGGGTATGCAAGGGTGGTTCAACATTCGCAAGTCAATCAACATAATACATCATATCAATAAGAGAAAAAATAAAAACCATATGATCCTATCAATAGACGCAGAGAAAGCATTTGACAAGATCCAGCACCCGTTCATGATTAAAACCCTCCTGAAAATGGGAATTGAAGGGACTTTCCTCAAGATAGTAAAAGCCATCTACCAAAAGCCCACAGCGCCCATCATTCTCAATGGGGAAAAGTTGAAAGCCTTCCCCCTGAGATCTGGGACAAGACAAGGTTGCCCACTCTCACCTCTTTTATTCAATATAGTACTGGAAGTACTTGCCATAGCAATCAGAGAAGAAAAGGACATCAAGGGCATCCAGATAGGCAAGGAAGAAGTCAAGCTATCATTATTTGCAGATGACATGATTTTATACCTAGAGAACCCTAAACTCTCTACCAAAAAACTCCTAGAAACAATAGACACATATAGTAGAGTGGCAGGATACAAAATCAACACGCAAAAGTTGGTGGCTTTCCTATATACAAATAACGAAAGAGAAGAAAGGGATATTAAGGAAACAATTCCAGTCACAATTGTGCCACAGAAAATGAAATACCTAGGAATCAACTTACCCAAGTGTGTAAAGGACCTGTATAAAGAAAACTACAAGACACTACTCCAAGAGATAAAAGAGGACACAAGGAAATGGAAACATATTCCCTGCTCATGGATGGGGAGAATCAACATTGTCAAAATGGTAATACTCCCTAGAGCTCTGTACAGATTCAATGCAATCCCTATAAGGATACCCATGACATTCTTCAAGGAAATTGACCAAACAATCCTGAAATTTGTATGGAACGATAAACCCCCAAGGATAGCTAAAGCAATCCTCGGGAAAAAGAAGATGGGAGGCATCACCTTACCCAACTTCAAACTGTACTACAAGGCAGTAGTAATTAAAACAGCATGGTATTGGAATAAAAACAGACCCGTGGACCTATGGAATAGAATTGAGTATCCTGACACCCAACCTCAAACGTATGATCATTTAATCTTTGATAAAGGTGCAACGAGTTTAAAATGGAATAAGGAAAGCCTCTTCAATAAGTGGTGTTGGGAAAACTGGGCAGCGACATGTAAAAAGAATGAATTTGGACCTGTGTCTAACACCATGCACAAAAATCAGATCAAAATGGATTAAAGATCTCAATATCAGACTTGAATCCATAAAGTACATTGAAGAAAATATAGGAAAAACCCTCCATGACATTGAAGCTAAAGGCATCTTCAAAGATGAAACATCACTAACAAAGCAACTAGAAGAAAAGATAAACATATGGGACTACATGAAACTAAAAAGCTTCTGCACCTCAAAAGAAACAGTGACTAAGATACAAAAGCAGTCCACAGAATGGGAAAGAATATTCACCCAATACACATCCGATAAGGGGTTAATATCCAGGATATATCAGGCACTGGTAGAACTTTACAAGAAGAAAACAAACAACCCCATCAAAAAATGGGGAGAAGAAATGAACAGACACTTCAGCAAGGAAGAAATTCGAATGGCCAAAAAACATATGAAAAAATGCTCATCATCACTAATCATCAGAGAGATGCAAATCAAAACAACAATGAGATACCACTTTACACCACAGAGACTGGCACACATTCAAAAGAACAAGAACAATAAGTGCTGGCGTGGGTGTGGGGAAAAGGGGACACTCATCCATTGTTGGTGGGAATGCCGGCTGGTATAGCCTTTCTGGAAAACAATATGGACTTTCCTCCAACGACTAGAAATTGAACTCCCATTTGACCCAGCCATACCACTCCTGGGAATCTACTCTGGGAAGCCAAAAATACGCAGCGGAAACACCATCCCTACTTTTATGTTTATAGCAGCATTATTCACAACAGCCAGAATCTGGAAGCAACCAGAGTGCCCGAAAATCGATGACTGGATAAAGAAGCTTTGGTACATCTACACAATGGAATACTATGCAGCTGTTAGGAAAAATGAAGTTATAAAATTTGCCTATAAATGGATTGACATGGAGAAGATTATGTTGAGCGAAATTAGCCAGAAGGAGAGAGACAGATACAGAATGACTGCATTTATCTGCATAACATAAATATATAGGTACATATTATGATACCAATATCCAAGATCAAGTGAAACATATATCAGGAGGTCCTGTCAAAGGTGGAAATTATCACAAACGTGTGGGATTCAGAGGCTAGGAAAGACAGAAATGGAACAATGTGCTGACAATTGTTGAGGGTACTAATGCCAACCTAGAACTGAGCATTAAATAGAGGCAAAAAGATACACATGACAACCCTTTAATGTATGTTCTGTAATTCATAGTCTGGAGGGGAAGGAAAAGAGAAAGAGAGAGAAATGGAAAGAAATCAAGAACCTGCCATGGAGCAGGGCTGGGGGAGGGTGGAGGGAACCGGGGATGTTGGTGGTGGGAGATGGGCACTGGTGGTGGAATGGGTGCTGCAACACTGTTTGACCAAAACCCAAATATGAACTTTTTTAATTGTATATCTTTGTAATTTTTAAAAATAAAAAAAAAATTAAAAAAAAAAAAAAAAAAAAAAAATCCAGATGCAGCCTCCATATGAATATTTGGGCTATGCTCTTGACCGCACTACAGTGCGCCCTCAAAAAAATTTCCATTAGTCAAAAAAGGCTCAAAACCTTGAATCATTTTCAAAAACTGCTGGGAGATAATCAAATGGGTGCACCCCTCCCTTGGGGTTCCTAACTGTGAGCTCAATAACCTGTTCCATACCCAGAGGTGATCCTGCTTTGAATAGCCCAAGGCAACTAACTCCTAAAGCTCAAAAGGAATTAGACTTTTTCATGGATCGGCTTAAAAAATCTTACCTCTCCAGATTTAATCCCGGAGAAAAGGTATGGTTATTGGTCTTCAACACTCCCGAGTCTCCAACTGCTGCTATAGCCCAATTATCTGGACCGTTAGAATGGGTTTACTTACATAACAAGCAGAATCGTACTGCTACACCTTACCTTGAGATGATAGCCAACCTTATAATTAAGGGAAGATCAAGAACCCAAGTATTACTTGGACATGATCCTCATGTAATTGTACTACCTGACCCTAAAAAGAAATTGAAGCTGTTTTACCACTCAGTGAAATCCTTCAAAGAGCTTTAGCAGATTTTTCAGGAGAAATATCTTATCATTACCCAGCTGGAAAAACCTGGGAATTTCTGAAAAGGACACCCTTTGTAATTTCCACCATTGTCCATTCCTCACCTATTCATGATGCTCCAGTATACTATATTGATGGCTCCTCATCAGGAAAGGGAGGAATTACTGGTCCTTCATTGACCACAACAGTGCACACAAATTATAAATCTGCTCAGCAAGTGGAACTCGCAACCCTGATACATTTACTATCCCATATATCTGGCCCATATAATGTGGTGAGTGATTCGGCATATGTAGTTGGTTTATTTCCTGGAATCGTCACTGCTTCATTAAATGCCCATAATCCCATAATTCAGGATCTACTCAAGAAACTGCAAGAAATCCTCCAAAAAAAGAACATTCCCTATATATATTTCACATATCGGGTCACACTCTGGCCTCCCCTGGGCCGATGGTTCAAGGAAATGCAGCAGCAGATCTCTTGGCAGCACCTGTATTCAAATCAGCTGAGGAAGAGCACCAAACTCTGCATACAAATGCTCGCCGCCTTCATGTACATCATGGTATCCCTTGGAGACAAGCTAAACAAATTGTCCGTAATTGTCCTGTCTGTGCTCCCTTACATTGTACATCTCATGTAGCTGGAGCTAGTCCTCGAGGTTTACAGACAAACCAATTGTGGCAGATGGGCGTAACGCATACCAACTTATTCCCAAACAAACCTTTCCTTTATGTGAGAAAAATACCAGCATTAATAATCATCAAAACTAAACTTGGAAAGTAATCAACACTAGTTCAAGCTATAAAGGATGTGCATTTTTTCAAATAAGAGTGGATTTAATTGAAAAAAAAATAGAGTGGATTTAATTGGAAATGCTCTTTCCAGTGGATGTGTGTGGATGTGTGCATGTGTTAGTCTTGGGGATGGAGAGCTCTTCTCTGCTGGTGAAGGTTAGTAATGACAATTTTCAAACTGACTACAAGTTATGGTTAAAATTTTCTATAGTCTATGCATATTGGAGCAAGAATAGAATGATGATATAGATGGACTAGGAGCGGAGACAATTACAGGGGGTGAAACCGCTTGTGGAATCCAGCTTTACAGGGTCTGTCCCATGAACACTGGAGTCCAGACACAGAGTAGCCAATTATATTTAAGAGGCACCTGCAACTGACTTTGGGTAAGGTTAAGAAGCATACTGGAGTCTTCCCAGGTGATGAGAGGTGTGGGCTGATGGTATCAGTACCAGCATTTCAGAGTGGTGAAGAAGCAAGGCAACTGATTCTTGACCAGAAATCAGGAATTTTAGGTTATGGCCCCAGGGCACTTCCCTTAAATCACACAGAAACTATCTGTGGACAACTGCTTTAAAGAATTTCACAGCTATTTTGCAGTAATACCTGGTCATCTTATACAAGCATACAATCAACTTGTATCATGTATGTTTTAACCAAATGAACTAGATGATGCTTAAATACTCTATATTCCACACTCTGATATTAATATGTTTATTACAGACTTGCAAGTCACAAAAATCATTTAGCATAAGTTTCTAATTCTCCATCCTCAATTCTTGTTCTTATTCCCAATAAACAGTTTGCGGACTGTTATTGGTATAGAAGGTCTTCAAATGATTTTCTCCTTTGATTATATATTAATGCTCATATTTGAGAGACACTGCTGGTTCAAATGCAGTGACGTTGCCTTTACTGGTTTCTGCTGAAAATGAGAAAGTGGAACTGTTTCAAAAATAATTGGTAAATAGAATAGGAACAGAAAATTCCAGTTGTCAGTTTCTCCTTCCCCCTTAGTACTTGAACCGACAGTCTTCCCCCTTTTCACTGATTTGTCATGGGATTACAGTATTACATTTCAGGGTTATGGCTTAACACCACTATGTACATATAGGAGTAACTATCTCCATTACAAAAGTGTTGATAAAATGAACAACAAAGATTTGAATGGATGTAAATGATCAAAGCTTGAATGGATGTGAAAGAATCTAGGAAAAGATTATCCTAGGAAACCTCCTAAGAGTAAAGAAGAGAGCTAGACTCAGAGGAGTAGATCAAATAGAAGCTTTTCTAGTGAACAATATAAGAGAATTTTGAGATTAAATTAGTGGTGAATTTCATTACATACTACAAGGAGGGGAGTTTCCTGAGAAGGATAGTCAGTGGGTTTGGTAATGACAGTGATCTTGAGGTACATTCTTTTTAACCACCCCCAACCCCAGTCATGTTTTGGTTTATAGTATCACAATTGGCTGTACTCAGTGCCTACTCCTGGCTCTGCTCTCTGGGATCACTCCTGGTGGGTCTCAAGGGAAACAATGGGGTGCTGTGATTGAATTCAGGTTGACTATAAGCAAGGAAAGCACCTTACTCACTGTACTATCTCTTGATACTGATACACATTTCTTCTATTTATATTTTGTTGAGGATTTAATCATAACAAATATTAAATTTTATTAGAAACTTTACATCCATTGAGATGATCATGTGATTTTATCTTTTATTTTTTGATATGATGTATTGAGTAAAGTGTTTTGCATATTTAAGCTAAATAGCATCCCTGGGATAAATTCTACTTGTTTATATTGCATAATCTTTTTGATATATTGTTGGATTTGTTTCACTAAAGTTTTTTGAATATCTCTGCTTTAGTGTTCATGAATGTCAATCTATAGTTTTTCTTTTTTTAAGTAATATCTCTGTATACTTTCAGTTTGGGGATAACTGTTGGCCTTAAAAAACTGCTAGGAATGATTCCTGTTTCTTCAAGATTTTGAAGGAACTTGAGTAACTCTTCTTTAAAGGTTTTGTTGATTTCACTAGTGATTCCATCTGGAACTCAAATTTTGCTTTTGGAGGTATTTTAATTTTACTTTATTTTTTATTTTGAATCCACAGTTGGTTGAGTTCAAGGCTTACTTCTGACTCTGTGTTCACCCATTATTCCTAGTAGAGTTTGGGGACCATGTATAGTGCCTGGGATTGAATCCATGTAAGCCACTGCAAGGCAAGCTCTTTATTCATTCTACTCTCTCTCTCTCCAGCTCTTGAGGAGTTTTTAATGACTTTCAGCTTTCTAAATTGTGATTGGTCTCTCAAGGATTTCTTCTACTCTTATTTTAATCATGATAAATTGTATTATTCTAATAATTTATTCATTTCTTCTGTATTATTAGTAACATTGTTTTTATAGTGCTCTCTTAAGTCTTGTATATTTGACATAATTTTTCTTATTAATATTTTATTATACCACTGTGAGATATTCAATTACAATGTTGTTCATGTTTTAATCTCTGATCTATCTTTTTCCCTTCCTTCCTTCCTTCCTTCCTTCCTTCCTTCCTTCCTCCCTCCCTCCCTCCCTCCTCCCTCCCTCCCTCCCTCCCTCCTCCCTCCCTCCCCTCCCTCCCTCCCTCCCTCCCTCCCTCCTCCCTCCCTCCCTCCCTCCCTCTTCCTTCCTTCCTTCCTTCCTTCCTTCCTTCCTTCCTTCCTTCCTTCCTTCCTTCCTTCCTTCCTTCCTTCCTTTCTTTCTCACACCCGGCAACACTAAGGCTCTGCATTCAGGAATTATTTACTCCTGGCGGTGCTGAGGACCATGTGGGATGGTGGGGATCAAACTCGGATGGGCCATGTGCAAGGCAAATGCCCTACCCTCTGTGCTATCACTCCAGTCTTGCTTGCTTGCCTTCCCTTCCAGAGTCTAGCTAATGGTGTGTCCATCTTATTTATTCTTTTGAAAATGCAGTACCACATTTCATTACCCTTTGAACCATTTTCTTGATTTATATGTCATGGATTTCTGCTCTAATTTTTATTATTTCCTTCCTTTTACTTTGGTATTCAGTCAGTTTTTTCCTAGCTTCTTAGACGGTGAGATTGGTTATTTATTTGTGCTTTTTGCTTCCTGATATAAGATTATGTCTCTATGAACTTCCATTTTTGTATTACTTTTGTTGTATCCTTTAGATTCTGGTCGTTTTTGTCTTCATTCTCATTCATTTTAAGGAATCTTTTTTAAATTTTGCTTTGCTTTTGGTTTGGGGCCACACGCAACTGTCTCAGGGCTTAGTCCTGGCTCTGTGTTCAGGGATAACTGGTGAGTTGGGGAACCATCAGGAATGCTGGGATCAAATCCAGATAGACTGCATAAAAGACAAATATCTTACTCATTGCACTATTGCTCCAATTCAAGGAATCTTTAATCCTTATTTGATTTCTTTTTTGATCCAATAATTACTTAACATGATATTTTTCATTTCCAAATGTTAGTGTTTTACCTGGTTTTCTTTTTATACTTAATTTCTATACTTATACTTTTATACTTATACTTTTATACTTTTTATAAGTATAAAAACAGCAGAACTGTTCCTTGCTCTCCCTGTACCCAGCCGTTCATGAGGCAGTTGGGAGGCGTGGCAGGTTCTAGCCCTGGCCCACCCCCCCGCCGCAGAGCCTCACAACAAGCCAGACGACACCCCCCCTCACTCCACGGGCGCCGCCATTTTCCACATTTGGACTTCCCTCTCGTCAGAACTCCACCCAGCAGACCAGCCCATCACAGCCCTGATCATTGACACCCACCCTGCAGCAGTTTTTTCCTCAATCCGGCCCAGGTACGCTGGTCCAGAGACTCTCAGACATGGGGCAGAGCTGTTCCTTGCTCTCCCTGTACCCAGCCGTTCATGAGGCAGTCGGGAGGCATGGCGGGTTCTAGCCCTGGCCCACCCCTCCCCCCCCCAGTAGAGCCTCACAACAAGTCAGGCGACCCCCTCACTCCACGGGCACCGCCATTTTCCACATTTGGATTTCCCTCTCATCAGAACTCCACCCAGCAGACCAGCCCATCACAGCCCGCCTTGCACAGCCGCTTGAAATGCTTTATTTGGAGGTGTTTAAAGAGTTTGCCTCCCGCTCGGCAAGCCTTGCAAGCAGCTCGTGTTGTATTTGATATGCCAAATTCCAGTAACAATTATATTAGGTCATACCCTGACCTAATATAATGGTTTGAGACTCTTTATGTTCCTGTAGCAAGCCGATGCCCTTGGCTCTACTGGCATGAGACAGGACATATGGAGATATTACTGGTGCCCGCTCTAGCAAATAGATGATGAACGGGTAGATCGTGATCATGACTTTTATACTTTTTATACTTTTTATATTTCTATCTTCATGGAATTATGGGATTTAAAATGCTTGATATGATACTTATTTTCTTTATTTTTTGACTTAATTTAAACACTACTGCCCCTTGAGGTGTTGCAGGTGTGGTTGCAGTGCCCGGCTGCATGGCCAGTTGGCAAACAGTAGACAGGCTTGTCTACATCCACAGGGCTCTGTCCCGTGGGCCCCGGATAATTGATGGTCTGAAATAGAAAAAGACTGGGCCCCCTGGGATGAACCCAGTGCCATGGTAGAGCTTGGCAAGCTATCCATGGTATATTCCATGTGCCCAAAAAAGTAACAATAATGGACCTCATTCCCAACGAATGGAGGCGTTACTGGTGCCCACTCGAGCAAATTGATAAACAATGGGAAGACAAGACAAGACAATTTAAACACCATGATTTGTAAATTTGGTCACATACAGTTGATTCAAGTATTCAATATTCAAACATCAGTCCCAGCACCAATGTGCCCTTACCGCAATCAAAGACCCTTGTTTCCCACCTACCTGCTATTTTTATGCCTGCTCCCTTAGTGGGCACTAATTATTTTGCATATTACATCATATATCTCAGAAAGGTCATAAAAGTCATGACCTTTTTACTGAGACCTGCAAATTGGACCATCTGTGTTATTGACTTCACTTATTGAACTTATTAAACATAGAGGGCTACAACTCACTTTTTTTTTTTTGGGTCACACTTGGCAATGCTCAGGGGGTTACTCCTTGCTCTGCAGTCAGGAATTACTCTTGGTGGTGTTCAGGGAACCATATGGGATGCCAGGGATCAATCCTTGTCTGTTACATGCAAGGCAAGTGCCCTACCATTGTGCTATTGCTCTGGCCCCTACAACTCACTTTTTTAACAAAGATGTTCATGTTAATTCTTACAAAATTTGAAATTCAACCAAAAACACACCACCATTGCAACTGTAGACCACAATAATTTCAAATTTTCCCAAATACTGCTTGAGCCTATCCTAAGCAGACCCTCAATAATTTATTTTATATTGCTTATTGTAGTTAATTTGCTAAATATTGTCAAGAAATGTTTCCTAGAAGAAAGTTAATGAGGATTGTTCAGTCTCATGATGGAGCCATTAAGCCCTTTGTATAAGAAATTATTGATGTTGTTTCAGGATAGTCATCGTGCGTATATATTTTGTTATTGAGAGCCTTATACTTACATCTATTAAATGTGATGTGTTACTTGGTATATCAGCATACTAGAGGTTGAGATTCACAGTTGCACCCCAGGTATTGCAGAGATTGTTAATGGATGATAAAGCTAAATTTATAACTGGGTGGTGTCTTTGGGGCATGGATGCGACCACCAGGCCTTCCCAAGATCAGGGAGATGGGAGAGGAAGCCCATCCCTGACATCATGAAAGCGTGGAGAATTTAGTCACAAAAACCTGCATACCTGAGTTTTTCAACAGATTAACTCATGAATGGGGCTCTTCTGAGAAGTAGAGTCTGACTTTGACACAGCAGCAACTATCTTTTTCTATCTTTAAAAAAACTTTTATTGATCGAGATTTTATGGTTTATAATATTGTTAATGATAGTTTCTCATGCACATATTTTCAATACCATATCCTTCACTAGTATTATACTTCATTATCCAATGACCCTAACATCTTTCCCTTTCAACTGCTTCCCCCAACTCAAATTGTGTAGATAAGTTCTCTCATTGTGTTGACTTTGTATTCCTTAATTGCTACCTTGCTGTGAATCTCACGTATGAGAGTACATTTTATACCATCTCTTTCTTT
Organism: Cryptotis parvus; assembly: GCA_021461705.1. Classification (NCBI taxonomy): domain Eukaryota; kingdom Metazoa; phylum Chordata; class Mammalia; order Eulipotyphla; family Soricidae; genus Cryptotis; species Cryptotis parvus. The sequence goes on from JAJIBD010000241.1 coordinate 76,971, forward strand.
CTGATTGACTTTTCTCAACATGATATACTTTGGTTCCATCCATGTTGCTGCAAATTAAATGATTTTTTTCTTTCTTAGAGCTGCATAGTATTTTATTGTGTTTATATTCTTTATTCATTCATCCATGTTTGGTCATTTGGGTTGTAGCTATAGCTTGGCTATTTTACAAAGTGCTGTGATGAACACAGGTTGTTTTTGTGTTTTGAGGATAGATGCTGAGAAGTGTTAAGATATCAATATACATAAATGTCTTGCATTATCTTCTACTTCATTGTAGAATAATAATTATCCTGCAAAGTTAATGATAAATTTTAAAAACTATCTCTCTGTTTTCTTCTTTTTTGTTTCTTTTCTCTCTCTCTCTTTCTTTCTCTCTCTCTCTCTTTTTTTACTTTTTTGGATCACACCCGGCAATGCTCAGGGGTTTCTCCTGCCTCTGCACTCAGGAATTACTCCTGGCATTGCTCGGAGGACCATATGGGATGCCGGAGATCTAACCCTGACTGGCTTGAGCCGGCTGCACGCAAGGCAAATGCCCTACCCGTTGGGCTATCGCTCTGCCCCCTCTTTTTTTATTTTTTGGGTTACACCGAGTGACTCTGGGGGTTATTCCTGTCTTTTCATTTTCAGGAATCACTCCTGATGGTGCTCGTGGACAATATGGGGATACCTGGGATTGAACCTGGGTTGGCAGTGTGCAAGGCACAGGCCTACCTTCTGTTCTATTGCTCTCGCCCCTTCTACTCTGTTTTCTATGACTTTTCCTTTCAGATTTTCATTTGCTATGTACTGAAGTGACTCTCCCTAAAATTTATTTGTCGGTCGAAGGCCTAACATCCAATTTGACTATATTGGAGAATGGATATTGAAGAGATAATAATTAAGGGCAGCTGAGATTGTCAATGCAGAGCCTTAATTTAATATAAATGCTGTCATAATAAGAACCATCCAGGTGCTCAGATTCTTTTGCTGACATATAAGGATACAAGAAGTTTGCTATCAACATACCAGGTGAGAGCTTGCATTGAAACTGATCCAGCCAGCCAGAATTCTAATCTTAGAATTTGGTCTATAAAACTGGGAAATATGGGTCAGAGCAATAGCACAGCAGATAGGGCATTTGCCTTGCACGTGGCCGACCGGGTTCGATCCCTGGCATTCCATATGGTCCCCGAGCACCACCAGGAGTAATTCCTGAGTGCAGAGCCAGGAGTAGCCCCTGAGCATTGCCGGGTGTGACCCAAAAAAGCAAAAAAAAAAAAAAAACACCCTGGGAAATAAATTTATGTTGTTTAAATATTTAGTACTCTAATGGCTGGACTCCACCACCTCATGACTGAGCTCTGTAGAGACTTCAAACTTCTGAAACTTTCAGGTAAAACATTTCTTTGACTGAGAACTCTGGGGTCTGTCAGAATGGGAGTGGGCAATCTCCCATACCCTCTGTAATTCCAGAAGTCCTGGAAGCCACAACCATATCCCAAAACTGCTGTCATGTAAGCTCACTTCCATTTAAATATTCTGGAGTTTCTGGACAAATTCCACAAACTGAGATCACAGTAGAAGCACACCAAATTATATAGGAAAATAACATAGAAGCCTAAGCTCAGTAAACAAAAAACATTAGGACAGAGGCTCAACTAGCAACAACAGTTTAGTAAATCCTCAGACAGGAACTTAATGTCCCCATGGTTAGTTGTAACAGTTTTAACAAATTTTATTTTACTGAAGCATTTTTTGATAGTTCTATTAGCCATTTAGTTGTAGTAGCAATATTTGTTATTTTGGGCCTGTTAGAGGGGCAGGTCTGGGGGGATGGTTGGGATTCTGAGGACAGTGGTGGAGGGAAAGACTCACACTGATGGTGAGGCTGGTGTTGGGATATTGAATGTAACAAATATATCATGAATAACTTGTAAGCCATAGTGTTTTAAATAAAACGGAAAAATGTAATATTTTTGTATTTTGTTGTAAAAGAACAAGCAAATGTGGCAAGTTTTGTTGGTAACCCTTGATTTCTTTAGCACCCAGATACAGAATAAGGGGGCCATAGAAACTCTAAATTCTAGGATGGCTTCAAGTAGGAGTTTAGTGATAAATACAGACTTGCTGAAAAGTTAACACCTCTTGGATAAGTCTTTAGCTAATGAAAGATGAGGAATAAAATTTTTCCAGAAAATAAATATGTCACTTTGCCTCCCCCTACTTCTTAACACCGCATTACTCCAAGTTAGATGCTAGGTGAGCTTCCTGGAAAAATTGCCAGTGTACAGAAGTTGTGACTAATTTTGTCAAAATAACCTCCACCTGTTTCTCTATGTCTTTTTTGTTGGGGATTCTATTCTCCCCCCAAAGTGACATCATTTTAATTTCTAATTCATAGTCTGTCTAGAGAATAAGCTTCTTATGTCAGTGTTCATAAAAATTATGTGGGGAGTTCAACAAAATGTAGAATATGATATAGTCCTATTGGATTGAGTTTTAAATTCTATAACTCTAACTCCCAAGTTTGCCAAAAGTTATGGTTCACAGGTCAGATTTTGAGTCACAAAGCACTAAAAAACACAGAACAAAGTAATTGGCATAAGAAGGGTTGTGTTAACAACTCTTAGTATTCTAGGCTTTACAATTATTAAAGCCTTCACTTCTTGTTAATTGAGGTGAACTGTATCTCAATTTTGTGTGAAGTTACTGCAGCTCAATGTTGGGTGGATAACACAATACTATGTCAACTGTACCTGAGTATTATGGGAACGATGTTAATTATAAGGATGGTGTTATTGGGTGACATCATGAGAAACCTTGCAAAATATTATAGTCTAGAAAACTTTTTACCTATGTCATGCTTGAGAGGCAGAGGACCTTATGGAAGTTTTAGAAACACTTTCATCTCCTGCAGCTGCAAAAGTGAGTGACTAAGCCGAAATTAAGACCTTTGATCTGAGTTTAAGGGTGGCAAGAGTGCAAAGAAAACTGAATGTGCACACTTGTAAAAAATCTATGTTTAAGTCATAACTTCTATAGAGAAAGAACTTGGAAGAGAACATTTGTGAAGTCACCTATGGGGCACTCAACCACAATTGCTCTTAATATCCTGGCCATTATAAGCAATTCCTTACCAGAGACCAGTTGATATCACTTACCTGTAGATTATTTAAGTATCTCAAAGATGCTTTTTTTCATCAAGGTCTGCAATCCTACACCATTTCTTAGTTTCCAGACAAAAATTTGGGGACACTTCTCAGCACAGCCAAACAAGGAATTGCAAAGATGCTTTAGGAATAACATAGTTAAAAGAATTAAAATTAAAATAGTAAATACCTATGGAGCAGGGCTGGGGAAGGGGGGAGGGAACCGGGGATGTTGTTGGTGGGGAGATGGGCACTGGTGGAGGGACGGGTGCTGAAACACTGTATGACCAAAACCCAAACATGAACTTTTTAATTGTATATCTTTTTTATTTGTATGGAGATGGGCACTGGTGGAGGGACGGGTGCTGAAACACTGTATGACCAAAACCCAAACATGAACTTTTGAATTGTATATCTTTTTATTTGTATATCTCACGGTGGTATAATAAAATACTTAAAAAAATGAATAATAAAAATAAATAAAAAAGAAACAAATGAAAAAGAAAAAAAATAAAATAGTAAATAATTAAAATAATTATATTTATATAAATTTTAAAAAGAACTATTGCAAAATAATTATAGAACCAAGATATAACCACATACCGCAAGGACCTGGAGATGAATTTAGTATATCAAGGAAGTGAACTAGAGGAAGGTGAAGTATATAAGTAGGTAATGAGAATTATGCTCACACATGACACACAACTCATTATTCTGGCAAGAATGTCATAAAACTGCTTAGAATTTTCCAAGAGGATTCCTGGGATCTAGGATATGAGAATGACCTGTAGGAAAAGAAGAGTTGACACTAGAATTCTTTTAGCAGAAGGTTGAAGAAATGTTCTAAAGTCTCAATGTGCTTAAATTCTTAAAATGAATTTACTACATTTTATATCTGACTATTTTTCCTGAGAGCCAACAGAGAAATCTCCAAAGCAATAAGAAATGCACTAGACAGGGGCACCAAAATATCTAGGAGGAATTTTGCTGTAGTTTTTCTCTGACAGCCATTGTTGACATTTAGAAGTTATTCCATGGAACATAAATCTCATGTCAATAGGAATAGTGGGATTTCATAATTGCATAATAAATCACCCAAAATAAGGGAATATAATTATTGTAATGGAGAATAAAATGAAATGAGCCATTATCCACAAATCTATGGTGATAGATAAATTACTGATGTCTTAGGTCAGAAATAAAGCTAACTTAGATATTGTTTGAATTGTACAATACAGATGATATTCAGCAATCAGAAGGCAAAGCACAATTGCAGCAATAAAAAAAAAATAGACATTCTCACCCGACTAATTTAGGAGCCTAGTTCAGAGAATGAGAGTTTATTAAAGCAGAGGGAAATCTTTTTTGAAAAAGTATCATAAAATTTCTTCCCTTTATAAGAACTTGATTAAGTTCAGTTGTGATCTGTGGAAAATACAGACATTTGACTAGTGAAAAATAAGAGGGATTAGCTGATACTAATATTAGAAGGCTTGAAATATCCTGTCCTCTGGGTAGAGAAGAAAGATATGAAGGCCGTATAATACATGGACTTTCAGCCCACGCTGTTGTCACCCTAATTCCAGGGGATTTATATATATACCATATATTGGTGGTTTTACTCCAAATATATACTAAGGAGTTGACATAATTCTCAATAGAAGGACCTATCCAGATTTCCTTGAATTGGCTAGGTGAAGTATATAAGAAACAATATACCTCTCCAGAGGTGCCCAGGAGGGATGGCGGGTTCTAGCCCTGGCCCGTCACCCCAGCAGAGCCTTGCAACAAGCCAGACGACCCCCACTCCATGAGGGCCTCCATTTTCCACATCTGGACTTCTCTCTCGTCAGAACTCCACCCAGCAGACCAGCCTATCAAAGCAAACGGCCGCGCGTTTCATCAATAAATGCTGGACTTAGAGATGACTACAAGAGTATGCTACCTGTACGGCAGAGCCTGGCAAGCTACCCGTGTTGTATTTGATATGCCAAATACCAGTAACAATTATAGACCTCATTCCAGAATGGATTGAGGCTCTTTATGTTCCTGGAGCAAGCATATGCCCTTGGGCTCTACTAGCATGAGACAGGACTTATGGAGATGTTACTGGCGCCCGCTCGAGCAAATAGATGATGAACGGGAAGACAGTGATACAGTGATACCTCTCCAGGAGGTATTGAAAAAAATTAATACCAATACCAGACACACAAAAATGCAAAGTGGGCTCCATCATGTCTCACTAAATGCACCTATCAAGCTCTTCCAAAATCAGATTGGACATTGTTCATGAATGTAGACTACTGTACATATAACATGTTGTGTGGCGCAAGACTAGGGACATTGGTATCTTCATTCTTTGCTGCCATAGAATTAATACGACTATGGCATTAGAATTTTCATAGAGTTTGACAACTCTATGGCAATAAATAGCTGCTATTTATTTTGGGAATCCTTTGTTTTGTTCTCTATTAGCAGGAAGTATCAAAAGTGACTTTCATGTGCATAGCAAGGATAGCATCACGTTTCCCTATCTTTCCTTTCTTAAATATATCTGCATTGTATGTCCTCATTGTCTAGCTCCATCCCTTTCCCCTTCATCCATCATAGTCATATCGTCACAAATAAAGGTATTGTACAAATCTATAATGGGACAGTTATTACTTCGATGAGTCCAACAGAATATGGAAGTAGGCTGAGCTTATTTGTCATCAATCCCAATTACTCATTTATAGAACTTATAGTTTCACTTCTTACAGAGTTAGGTGGCATTAGCTTAAAGTTACTTGGTCATTGATAGGGTCCATTTTCTGGAATACAGGTAAGATCTACTAAGCTAGAATTTATGATCACTATGCGTCTGTTTTGTATTGAGTGTAACAGTGAGCCAACAGCATAAGATAATTAACCCTAATTACCATTAGAAGTTTGGATTGGAACTCCAAAGTGAGAATATAGAAAATATGTCTGATTATAAATGAATTTACTGAATTTCCTAACGACACTTCTGTGACCAGTAATAATTGTGAGTGGGCAATTAAATTGAACAGAGTAAATCAATGAAGGCTGAGGTCACTCAGGAATGATAATCTGCCTAATTCTATGTTTGCTCAACATGTTTTATCCTCAAGTTTCAGGTGTGGTCTCATCCATCCTCCAGTCTGAGGAGCCCTGGTGATGATTTCCGGCAACTCTGCAGTTCACTTTGTCTTCATTAGCCAATGTCTTGGCTTCCCCTGAGTGATGCTGAGATGATGTTTCAAACAGACTGTTTGGTAACATCCCATGTGATTTACAACCATATGCTTTCTTCATAAATTGACCACTTTAGTAATCTATAATTTAATATTTGCTTCCTTTTTTTTCTTGCCTGGCTTTAATTTTCTTCTCATGCTTGCTTGCCTGAGATTGCACTTGCTCATCAAGTGTTAGTGTATAAAATGATGCAAGTTTTCTAGAGACCCAGCCTAAAGTAGCTCTGTGTAATAGGAATCTTTCAATTGTATTTTAGTTGTTTTCCTATTTTTTCCCATTTTAGATTGATACATACAAAAGCAAAGATCAGGTCTTACAATGTGGTTTAGCAAACATTCTGTAAAGAGCCAGATAAATTTGTTTGGCTTTGTAGATTATATTATTTCCATTGCAACTGCTTAATTATGCTATTGTACTGAAAAAGTAGTCACAGATAATACATAAATAAACCAAAATGTCTGATGCCCAGAAAAGTCTTATTTATAAAAAAGACATAGACTGACATTTGAGCATTGGTCTTAGTGTACTAATCCTAAATTTTGAATTTAAAATAGTGTGAAGTGAAGGAAATAGAATTTTGCAGAAAAATAGATTTGAATTTGATTTCTATTTCTACCACTCACTATTCTGTGCAAGTATTTTATTCACTGAGTCTCAATATCCTCCTTAGCTAAAAGTGAGACTCAATTCTTTGAGATTGCCCTACTCAACTCATAAAATGGGTTCTTTATTTGACATTTAAAGTAGTTTTAAAAACAACTATTTTTATACTTCTGAGGAATAGTTTCTACATTTACACAAAGTGAGTATGAAAATATCAGTGCATGCTAGGTAATTGTCTTTATACTTCAAAAACTAGATCTTATCATTTACCCTATGAAGAAATAAGAAAAACAGAAGCTTAGCTATAAAAGAATTGTATAACATACATTTTGTTTATTTTTCAAATGCTGTATGTAAATGATGAATAGTATCATTTCACTTGGGAAATCGTGTTTTGGAGGGACTAGAACATTATTAAAACAAATACTATGTATAAGTAATAAGTATATAAATTTTTTATATTCTGTGTGTCCTATGCATAAATAATAAGTGAATAATTTCATATATTCTGTGTGATCTTTTTTTGTAAGAATGTTCTGGCACCAATAAAACATAATTTATCAAGTGGGATGGTACACAGAATATACAAATTTATTTAAAAATAAATATATTTAAAATATAAATATATATAATTATATTATATGATAAATATAATAAATAAATGCAAATATATTTTTAAATAATTATTTTTAAAAGTGTATTTAAAAAATTTTTAATTATACCACCATGAGACATACAATTACAAAGGTGTTCATAATTGGTTCTTGGTAGTACAGTATACCAGCACCCATCCCTCCACCAGTGCCCCATTTCCACCACCAATGTACCCCACCCCCCCTCGCCCACCCCCAGGCTGCCTCAATAGCAGGTACCCCAGTATCCTCTCTTTCTCTCTGTCTCTCTCTCTGTCTCTGCATCTCTCTCCCTCTTCTTTTACACATTGTGGCTAGCCCTGCAGATATTTAGAGTTTATCACTTAAGTCTCTTTGTGTATATTCAATGATGAGTTTTATCTGCCATTACCATTTCCCACATTTAGTAAAACACTGGCATCTATTTATATCTTATTAATGAATTCAGTCATTCTATATCTGTCCTTTTCCTTCTGACTAATTTCACTCGGCACGATAGTCTCCATGTCCATCCATTTGCAGGTAAATTTCATAATTTCATCGTTTCTGACAGCTGCATAGTATTCCATAGTGTAGATGAACCACAGTTTCTTTAGCCAGTCCTCTGTTCTCGGGCATTTAGGTTGTTTCCAGATTCTAGCTATAGTGAATAGCACAGAGATGAATAAAGAAGTACAGATAGTATTTCTGCTATGTGTTTTCCGGTCTCTCGGGTATATTCCCAGGAGTGCTATTGCTGGATCAAATGGGAGCTCAATATCTAGTTTTCGGAGGAATGCCCATATTGTTTTCCAAAAGGGCTGGACCAGTATTTCCCTGGTGAGTTTCAGCCTCGTCAATCTATCCATAGTCGATAAGGCAGTGTTGCAGTCTCCGACTATTATTGTGCTACTGTTAATGTCTTCTTTGAGGTCTATTAATAGTCGTTTTAAGTATTTTGCTGGCCCCTCGTTTGGCGCATATATGTTTAGTAGTGTGATTTCTTCCTGGTATACATACCCCTTAATTATTAAGAAATGGCCTTCATTGTCCCTTTTGACCTTTTTCAGCCTGAAATCTATATTGTCAGATACGAGTATGGCCACACCCGCCTTTTTGGAGGGGTTGTTTGCGTGGAGAATGGTCTTCCAGCCTTTGACTTTGAGTCTGTGTTTGCTCTGGTTATTCAGATGTGTTTCTTGTAGGCAGCAGAATGTTGGATTCAGTTTTTTAATCCATTTTGTCACCCTGTGTCTCTTAATTGGTGCATTTAGACCGTTGACGTTGAGAGAGATTATTGTCATTGGATTTTGTGCCATCTTTCTGTTTAAAGTTGTTGTGGTTTTGGGTTGTCTTATTTTACAATAGACCCTTCAATCCTTCTTTTAGAGTTGGTTTTGAGTCTATGAATTTCCTGAGTTGTTTTTTTATCCATGAAGTTGTGTATCTTTCCTTTGCATCTGAAAGTAAGTCTAGCTGGGTAAAGAATTCTTGGTGAGGCCTGAAGTTCATTGAGTCTTTTCACAATATCTCACCATTGTTTTCGGGCGTGGAGTGTTTCATCTGAGAAGTCTGCTGTAAATCAAGGATGCTCCCTTGTATGTGATTTCCTTCTTTGATCTTGCTGCTTTCAGTATTCTATCTCTGTCTATCGTTTTTGTTATTTTAATAAGGATGTGTCTTGGAGTATTCTTATTGGGGTTTCTTTTAGCTGGTACCCTTCGGACCTCCTGTATCTGGGAGTATGCTTTCTTCAGTTCGGGAAACTTGTCAGCGATGATGGCTTTGACAGTTTCTTCTTCATCAGGGTTTTCTTCTTGCCCTTCTGGGACCCCAATGATGCGTATGTTGTTCCTTTTGGCTTCATCCCAATTTTCTCTGGTAGTTTGTTCATTGATTGTGAGTCTTTTTTCCATCTTCTGGTATTGTCTACAGAATCTCTGAACCTCATCTTAGAGATCACTAATTCTTTTCTTCAGTAGCTGTTACTCTGCTTTGGAGGTCTTCTCCTGTGTTTTTCAGTTCACTTACCTCATTTTTAATGTCTGTCATTTCTGCTTGTACTTTGGTCTGAAATTTACTCAATTCTGCTCTCATTTGATCCTGTACTTTACTGACTTTGTATTCCATTGTTTCTTTTATTTCCTTGTACATCTTTAACAGTTGCTTCCGAAATTCCTTTTCAGAGAGGTTATATAGCTCATCGTTATTGCTGGACTCATCTGTATTAATAACTTCAATCGTAGAGCTTGAAGGACTTCTGCGCTGCTTTACCATAATGACTATTGTAGGTTGAAAATGAGTGTTCTGGGTGAATAATCAATAAACTTAGTAGGTTCCTGAATTACTTTGCAGCTAGGGACGTATAGCAAAAGAGTGTAGGGGCCAATGCTACACTTTTTGAATTTTGGGGTGTCGGTGGGTGGCTCCGGCGTCAGGGGTCAGGGTGGAGGTAGTGCAGTGGGAGGTCCTACGACGATGGGTGTGGCTCGGTCCCCTCCTCAAAGCTGGAGCCTTTTCTCCCGGAGCCCAGTGGCTCAGGGGCTGCCCGCCAGCGAACGCACCTGGTGTGAAGAGCGCGGGGATCTGCTTGGCCCTGATCTTAGGGGGAAGGCTTTCAGTTTTTCCCCTTGAGAATGATGCTTGCTATGGACTTGCAGTAGATGGCTTTGACTATATTGAGGAAGGTTCCTTCAATTCCCATTTTATGGAGAGTTTTGTCATGAATGGGTGTTGGATCTTGTCAAATGCTTTCTCTGCAAAGCAGTAGTAATTAAAATGGAAGGTCTTTGCATAGAGATAGACCTGTAGACCTATGGAATAGAACTGAGGGGGCTGCAGTGATAGTACAGCGTGGGAAGTGTTTGCCTCGCATGTGGCCAGACCCACATTTGATCCCCGGCATCCCATATGGTCTCCCAAGCACTGCCAAGAGTAATTCCTGAGTGTAGAACCAGGAGTAACCCCTGAGCATTGCTAGGCGTGACCCAAAACGAAAATAAAAAGAGAACTGAATATCATGAAACACACTCTCAAATATACGATCAGTTAATCTTTGATAAAGGATCAAAAAATGTCAAGTGGAATAAAGAAAGCCTCTTCAACAAATGGTGTTGGGAAAACTAGGCAGCTATGTGTAAAAAATGAACTTAGACCTCCATCTAATGCTATGCACAAAAGTCAGATCAAAATGGATCTCAACACCAGTCATGAATCTATAAGGTACATCAAAGAAAACATAAAAACACTCTACAACATAGATGCTAGATGTATCTTCAAAGATGAAACACCACTGAAAAAAGCAAATGGAAGCAAAAAGTAAACAAAAGGGATTATACAAAACTGAAAAGCTTCTGCACCTTAAAAGAAATGATGACCAAGATACAGAGACAGCCCACAGACTGGGAAAGAATATTCACCCAAAGCCAATCTGATAATGGCTTAATATCCATGATATATCAGACACTGGTAGAACTTTACGAGAAGAAAACAGTCAACCCCATCAATAAAAGGGGAGAAGAAATGAACAGAAACTTCCAAAAAGAAATTCGAATGGCCAAAAGGCATATGAAAAAAGTCCTCTTTATCGTTAATCATCTGGGAGATGCAAATCAAAACAACAATGTGGTATCGTCTCACACCACAGAGACTGGCACACATTCAAAAGAACAAGAAGAACCAATGCTGGCGTGGATGTAGGGAGAAAGGGACTCTCATCCACTGTTGGTGGGAGTGGCGACTGGTACAGCCCTTTTGGAAAACAATATGGACATTCCTCCAAAAACTAAATATTGAGCTCATATTTGACTCAACAATACCATTCTTGGAAATATATCCTAAAAACCCAAAAACACACAGCAGAAACACTATCTGCACTTCTGTATTCACTGCAGCTCTATTCACAAAAGCCAGAATTTGGAAACAACCTAAATGCCCGAAATCAGAAGAATGGCTAAAGAAACGGTGGTACATTTACACGACCAAATACTATGTAGCTGTCAGAAAAGATGAAGTAATGAAATTTACCTGGAAATGGATGGACATGGAGACTATCATGCTGAGTGAAATAAGTCAGAAAGAAAAGGACAGATATAGAATGACTGCATTAATTAATGGGATATAAATATATGCCAGTGTTCTACTAATTGTGGGAAATGTTAACACCAGACTAGAACTGAGAGTTGAATGTACACAAAGGGATTTACATGATAATTCCTAAATGTATGGAGGGCAATACACAATGTGTAAGAGATGTGTGTGTGTGTGAGAGAGAGAGAGAGGGAGAAAGAGAGCGAGCAAGAAAGAGAGAAAGAGAGAGTGGAGGAAATCCCTGCTATAAAGGCAGGCTGGGAGAGGGGGAGAAGTAATTTGGGGTCATCGGTGGTGGGAATAGGGCACTCATTGAGGGGTGGGTGATGGAGAAATGTATGACTGAAACCCAATCATGAACATTCTTGCAATTGTATTTCACACATTGGTATAATAAAATAAAAAACATAAAATACTAACAAAAATAAAATAACATAAAGTGGAAAGATATATTTCTTTCAAATCAAAGAACAAATTTTAATATTATTGACAGGTACAAAATTTCAATATTATTGGAGTAGAAAAAGTATTGATAGACAAATATCCATCAAGTGTGTTAATGGAATTTCAGGGATGCTTACATAAAAGGATGCTTACAGGGATGCTTGCTAGATATACTATAGAGTATAAATTCTGTGGTATATATGGCAAGCTATAGTTTGAGAACATACAGAGAACAATATTTTTTAGAGGTGAACAAAGACAATAAAATACCAAGTAACAATGTATCATTTTTGAGAATGTCAAGAAGTTTACTGTAACAGAGAAAGCAATCTTCTTGGTTTAATATAATAGTCATAATGCTCTTTCTTTAGTTCTTTAATTTCATTTTATTATAACACCATGGTTTATAAATTTGTTCATAATACAGTTATTTCAGTCATACAATGTTCCAACATCAAACATTCCACCAGTGTACCATCCCTCCACCAATGTCCCCTGTTTCCTTCCAACTCTTTAAGTCTGCCGCCTTAGCAAGCACAAAAAATTCTACTTCATATTGCTTGCTATAACAAAATGACAAATGGAATTATCTGAAAATCGATTATTAAGAGTCAGTTTGTGATGTTTGATTGTTATATCTCACAATCACTTGATAACTTGATCACCTGAATCCCGTTATTCATCGATTTGCTCGAGTGGGCGCCAGTAACATTTCCATTGGACCCTATCACGTGCCAATGTAGCCCAATGCAATCTGGTTGATTCAGGAATATGAAGAGCCTCAAACCGTTCCTTCAGGGTCTTTACAAGGAAGTCTGACCATCTTGTAGGTGGGCGGCCACGTGATCTCTTGACATCCCGTGGGATCCAGTCGGTAATGGCTCTAGTCCAGCGGTTGTCTCTAAATCTCATTACATGTCCAGCCCATCTGATTTTCGATGCCTTGGCAAACGAGACAGCATCCCTGATTCTGGAATAGCGACGGAGGTCAGAACTCCGGATTCCTTCTCTGACTTGAGTGAGGTGTGATATTCTAAGCATAGCTCTTTTGATTCCTCTCTGGGAGACGTGAATAGCATTCTCATCCTGCTTTCGTAGGGCCCAGGTCTCTGAGTCGTATGTTAGTGCAGGGAGATCGGTGGAGTCAAAGAGATATGCCCGGAGCCGGAGGTTCTTTGTCCTTTGAGCTATTTCTTCGATGCCTTTGAAGGCATTCCATGCTGCTCTCTTCCTCCTGCGCAGCTCAGGTTTTAGGTCGTTCATCATGTTGATTTCTCGACCTAGGTACACATAACTGTTGCATTTAGAGATGTTTGTTCCATTGAGAGTGAATGGGGCCCTCAGGAACTAGTTCATTCTTCATGAACATTGTTTTCTTTAGATTCAGCTGTAGACCTATCTTTCCACATTCTCGGTCAAAGTCAGCCAGCATTTGTGCCGCTTGCTAATGTTTGGTGTTATTAGAACGATGTCATCAGCGAAGCGGAGGTGGTGTAGTTGCCAACCATCTATCTTCACTCCCATTCCTTCCCATTCTAATTGTTGCATGATGTTCTCGAGGGTGGCACTGAAGAGTTTTGGTGAAATGGTATCACCGTGTCGAACCCCTCTTTTCACATTAATGATCACTTCTTTGTAGAATGGTGAGATCCTGGTGGTGAATCCGTAATCAGCTCACGAAGGATCTTGATGCATTGGGTTTGAACACCCTGTTTGGCTAGGGCTTTGATGACTGCTTCAGTCTCTACAGAATCAAAGGCTTTCTGTAAATCAATGAATGTGAGACAGAGCGGCATCTTGTACTCCCTACAAACCTCGATGAGCTTGGTTACTTTGTGGATATGGTCGATTGTGCTGAATCCTTTCCGGAAACCTGCTTGCTTGCATGGTTGTCCTTCATCTAGTGTTCTCTAATCCTGTTCAGGATGACTCGTGTAAACAGCTTGTAGATGACGGATAACAGGCAGATGGGGCGATAGTTGCCCATGTTGTGAATGTCTCCCTTCTAGAATAGTAGAACTGTCCTGCTGGTTTTCCATTGGGAGGGCACCTTGCATTCGGACAGGCAGCGTGGTGAAGAGCCGAGCTAGTGTATTGGTGAGTACCGACGGCAGATTCCTCAGGTGTTCGGGTCTGACTTTGTCTGGGCCTGGTGCTGTTCCCTTCTTTACCGACGAGATGGCATGTCGGATTTCAGAAGGGAGAACGTTGGGAATGATATATCCATCCTGTGGAATTTGATATGTGGGCAGGTGGATGTGGCTATCAAAGAGATTTGAGTAGAAGTCCTGGATATTCTTCTCCATTTCCTTTCTGGAAGATGTGATAGATCCATCAGGGCGTCAGAGGGCAGTCATCTTGGTCTTATAGTTGGCGAAGGACAGGCGGGCAGTCGCGAATGCTTTTCCCAGCTTCTGCTGCATCTTCCAGTATTTCTGCTCTTCTGTCTTTGAGGTCTTTTTTATCGCTTCTCTGCACTGTTTGGCAAGCTTGGACGTTAGCATTTGGTCTCCTGAGGCTCGCGCCTTGCCACGTTGGTGAATGAGCTCGAGAGTTTCTGAAGACAGGCATTATTTTGTGTCTTTCTCTCTCTCTCTCGGCATTCTTCGCACAATCATGGAGGTGCTGAACCAGTCGGTTGTATTCTTCATCGATGTCGCCAATGATGGCATCTTCCCATGTTGCTGAAATGGTGCCAAAGAGTTCCCAGTTGGTGGTCGTTCTGGGAGTTCTCTTCTTAAACTTTGCAGCCTTTTCTCCCTGTTGCGGGAAGTAGAATTTTTGCACGAAGAAGAGGCGGTGGTCCGATCCTGTTTGGAATTTGGGGACGACAGCTACATAGGTCAGACAAAACAGTCGATTGAAGATGATGTGGTCAATTTTATTGTGGAACTGTCCGCCAGGAGATTCTCATGTCCAATGTTTCGCTTCAGCTTTCTGGAACTGTGAGTTCCCATGAATGGTCTTGGTGGACATGATGAACTCAAATAGTCTCTCACCCTGTTTGTTCCATTCTAGGCCATGGGTTCCGATGTGGAGTTCTTCAGCCGATCTTCTTGGTCCTATCTTGACATTAAAATCACTGACTATGATCTTGTAGAAGGTGTGATCTTTTTTATAGAACTCCTCCAATTCCATGTAGAATTTCTCAATTTCATCTTCTTTGTATGTGGATGTTGATGCATAGACAATGAAGATAGAAATTGCTGGCAGTGGGCCACATCTCTTCAAGTGTAATTGTCCTATTCGGTTTGTTAGGAATTCAAATGAATCAATGTTGACTGCCATGTTCGTGTTGACAAGGACACCAACGCCACCGATGCCTCTTTTCGTCGCATGTTCCAAGGAACAATTCTTCTCCGGTGTCAAATACAGCATGATGCAACTGGCGCCTCCTGCGTCTCAGTCAGACCAATGATGTCGTACTTGATCTTTTGCGCTTGCACCATCAGATCCTCAATATATGCTTCCGATGCCAGCGTACGTGCATTGAATGTACAGACAGTCATTTTAGTCCTTCTTCATTTTGGCAGCCTAGGATGGCCATGAAATTTTATCAGGCACTGCTTGTTCGCCTTTCTTACTGCTGCCATATTAAGGGCTCCTAATGTCCCCTGTTTCCTTCCAACTCTTTAAGTCTGCCGCCAGGCAAGCACAAAAAAATTCTACTTCATATTGCTTGCTATAACAAAATGACAAATGGAATTATCTGAAAATAGATTATTAAGAGTCAGTTTGTGATGATTGATTGTTATATCTCACAATGGTATTTCTAAACTTATTGTCTGAGAATTTACTGAAATGACTGATGTTGGTTGAGCCTTCTGAATTATTGTTTTCATTAACTGTGTTTGGTGGACATCTATACAATTTTCCCATCAGATTTGCTGTGCATCTACTGGACTGCAAGTACTATGAAATTTGGAGGAGGTGTTATGACTTGTGCTTCAGGAGCTGTGAAGCTGGGCCCATTTTAATCGGTGAAGGAGGTCGGGTGTAGTGGCTGGTGAGCCAAGGCAGGGCTGAGAGGAATCTGCCAACCTCCATTATGAAAAGCCCAGAGTTTTCAGCTTGGATATTGAACTACCTGGAACAAATACATACATACATACATATACATATATATATATTTTCACAAATATATATATATTTCACAAATATATATATAGGTGTATATATATACACTTCATACTGCTCTTTCTTTAGTTCTTTAATTTCATTTTATTATAACACCTTGGTTTTATTGTATCACTGTATCACTATATATATATATATATATATATATATATATATATATATATTTGCTTTTTGGGGTCACACCTGGCAATGCTCAGGGTTTACTCCTGGCTCTGCACTCAGAATTTACTCCTGGCAGTAATCCCACTCTCCACCAGTGTTCCCAGGTTCCCTTCTTGCCCCCACCTCTAGCCTATCATCTTTACAAACACCTTCTAAAATGTGATTATTAAAGTTTGGGTCTCATGATCTCAGCGTTGCTGGCTCTGTGGTTTGCACATGTAGTTTTATCATTTCTTAACACAACTGATGTAACTTGACCCTTGACCCCTGTTGCTTCTCACCTATCCCCCCTCCAGCACCACCTCTCCTTTATCTTTCCTCTTCCCTGTACTTTGGTATATGGGTAATCTCTACATCTATCCTTAAAACGCTGCATTTCCTCATCCAGTCATTCTAAATACCACATATAAGTGGTGTTTATCCTCCTTCTGCCTTACTTTTTAACATTATATCTTCCAGTTTCATCCATGTTGCAGCAAGCGCATGATTTCATCCTTTCTTTCAGCTACACAGCATGTGTGTGTGTGTTTGTGTGTCTTTTTGAATGAAATTTTTCTATCTTGGGGATAGATACCAAAAAGTGGAATTGTGAGGTTGTATGGCAGATGAATATTTTTTTGGTGGGGGAAAGGTTGTTTGGGCAATACCAGGTGTTGTTCAGGGTTTACTTCTGGTTTTGTGCTCGAAAATTACTCTTGGTGGTATGTGGGGCATAATATGGGATGCCAGGGATTGAATCCAGGTTAATTATGTGAAAGACAAGTGCTGTGCTACCATATTATCACTCTGGTTCCTGGAAGATTAAATTAAGTTTCCTGAGTACACTCCAAACATTTCATGGTTTTCCATAAAAACAGGAAATCCAAAGCACTGCAGCTTGGTACAAAGAATTATTAAATTATGTAGGAGAGTAGGTATAAGTATGCAAAAAAGACTAAAGGAAGGACGAGGACTAAAAAGACATAACTAAAGATGGAATTACTGGGGGCCTGGAGTGATGGTACAGTGGGTATGATGTTTGCTTTGCATGCAACCCACGTGGGTTCAATCCCTACCATCCTATATGGTCCCCAGAGAATTGCTGGGTGTGACTCAAAAAGCAAAAAGAAAAAAATTACCAAGAAGGGAGACTTCAACCCCAAGCTAGTTTTCTGATCTCACCAAAGTGACTAAGTATGGTTTCAACTGGATGGCCAAGAAAGTTAATTTACTGAATTTCTTGAACAAAAATTGGTCTGGTATTGTCAGGCAGCAGGAGTATAGCAAGCTGAGACTGATAGGCATGCATGAAGATGGAATTGGAGTGCAATTTCTGGTGTCTAGTGCTGACATCAAAATATTTACAAAGATATTGTAAATATCTTTGTGTGATGTCTGTGTGATGGCTTTTAAGTCACCATGGAAGTTGTTTAGATCCCTGTGTAGTGTTGTATCACTGTATCACTGTCTTCCTGTTGTTCATCGATTTGCTGGAGTGGGCACTAGTAACATCTACATATGTCCTGTCACAAGCAAGTGTAGCCCAAGGGCATCTGCTTGCTCCAGGGACAGGGAAGAGCCTCAAACCATTCTTCAGGTCATGGAATTGAGGTCCATAATTGTATACACCCTCAAAATGCCAATCAATGATTCACCTTCTCCCTACTTTTACATGATAAAGCTCTCATTCTTTTTTTTACTTTTTTTTTTTTTTTTTTTTTATTATACCACCATGAGATATACAGTTACAAAGATGTTCATGATTGGGTTTCAGTCATACAGTGTTCCAGCACCCAACCCTTCACTAGTGCCCATTTCCCACCACCAATGTCCCCTGATTCCGTCCCCGATCCCCCAACCTGCCTCTATAGCAGGCACTTTTTCCTTTTCTCTTCTCTCTCTCTCTCTGTCTTTCTTTCTCTCTCTCTCTGTTCTCTGTATATCTGTCTCTCCATCCATCCAAACAGGGTGTTCAAATCCAATACATCAAAATCCTTCATGAGCTGTATTACGGATTCACCACTAGGATCTCACCATTCTACAAGGAAGTGATCATTGATGTCAAAAGAGGGGTTTGACATGGTGATACCATTTCATCAAAACTCTTCAGCGCCACCCTCGAGAACATCATGTGACAATTAGAATGGGAAGGAATGGGAGTGAAGATAGATGCTCGGCAACTACACCACCTCCGCTTTGCTGATGACATCATTCTAATAACACCAAACATTAGCCAAGCGGCACAAATGCTGGCTGACTTCGACCAAGAATGTGGAAAGATAGGTCTACAGCTGAATCTAAAGGAAACTATATTCATGAAAAATGAACTAGTTCCAGAGGCCCCATTCACTCTCAATGGAACAAACATCTCTGAATGCAGCAATGTGTATCTAGGTCGAGAAATCAACATGATGAATGACCTAAAACCTGAGCTGCGCGGGAGGAAGAGAGCAGCATAGAACGCCTTCAAGTCATCGAAAAAATAGCTAAAAGGACAAAAGAACCTCTGGCGCCGGGCACATCTCTTTGACTCCACCGATCTCCCTGCATTGACATACGCCTCAGATACCTGGGCCCTATGAAAGCAGGATGAGAATGCTATTCGGGTCTCCCAGAGAGGAATCGAAAGAGCTTGGAATATCACACCTCACTCAAGTGAGAGAAGGAATCCGAGTTCTGACTTCCCTCACTATTCCAGAATCAGGGACACTGTCTCGTTTGCCAAGGCATCGAAAATCAGATGGGAAGGACTTGTAATGTGATTTGGAGATGACCGCTGGACTAGAGCTGTTACCGACTGGATCCCATGGGATGTCAAGAGATCACGTGGCCGCCCACCTACAAGATGGTCAGACTTCCTTGTAAAGACCCTGAAGGAACGGTTTGAGGCTCTTCATATTCCTGAATCAACCAGATGCCATTGGGCTACATTGGCATGTGATAGGGTCCAATGGAAATGTTACTGGCGCCCGCTCGAGCAAATCGATGAATAACGGGATTCAAATGATCAAGTGATAATATCACTTATATCTGTAGTGGTTAAATAGGTACTACAGGTCAAATTACTATCACTGTATCACTGTATCACTGTCTTCCCGTTCATCATCGATTTACTTGAGCGGGCCCCAGTAAAATCTCCATATGTCCTGTCTCATGCTAGTAGAGCCCAAGGGCATCTGATTGCCCCAGGAACATAAAGAACCTTAAACCATTCCGGAATGAGGTCTATAATTGTTACTGGTATTTGGTATATCAAACACAGATAGCATGCCAGGCTCTGCCTTGCAGGTAGCATACTCTTGTAGTCATCTCTAAGTCCAGCATTTATTGATGAACCGCGGGGCTGCTTGCGTGCCATGCCAGCCGGGCTGTGATAGTCTGGTCTGCAGGGTGGAGTTCTGACGAGAGAGAAGTCCGGATGTGGAAAATGGAGGCCCTCATGGAGTGGGGGGGTCGTCTGGCTTGTTGCAAGGCTCTGCTGGGGTGGCAGTCCAGGTCTAGAACCTGCCATCCCTCCCTGGGCACCTCGTGAGCAGCTGGGCACAGGGAGAGCAAGTAGCAGCTCTGCCTCATGTCTGTAAGTCATGTCTTCTTTCATTTACATTCAGTTTTTTACCCTGAAACAAGTTTCAATGTAACTCCCTCGGGCTTTCTAGGTAACTCCTGCTACACACTGTTATGAAGAGAAAACATTGTTTTTGTTTTAAACCATTGGATGCTCAGGGGTTACTCCTGGCTCTGCACTCAGGAATTACTTCTGCAGTTGCTTGAGGGACCATATGTGATGCGGGAATTCAATCAGGGTCTGGCCTTGAGCAAGGCAAATGCCCCACATGCTATACCTACGGCTCCAGCCCTATGAGAGCTCCATCTCCAGCCCCAAAGCCACAATCAATCAATAATAGTATTTTATACAAATGATTCACTATTATAATTATATTAAGACATAATATATAGTACAGTACCCAGGGGCTGGAGAGGGAGCCCAATGGGCTAAGTGCATGCTGCACACAGACGGAAGGCTGGAATTTATCTCCTGTACAGCACGGTTCCCAGAGCACTAATGTGGGATAGCCTCTGGCACACTGCAAGACACAGTCTTCAGTGCCACCAGTTCTGGCCCCAAAAAGCAAAAAATATTTACATATAGTGCTCATTATTCAATCTTCGGCATCCCAAATACACATTTGGGATGTGTTAAAATTAGATTTTTTTTTGTGGGGAAGTTACATTGAAACTTGTTTCAACGTAAAAAATTCCAAAGTAAATGAAAGAAATTAAAAGTATTCCGTAACCCTGGAGCCTAGTGGCTCCGCCCACGAACTGCCCCAGGGATACCGGCCATATCATGCAGAGACTCAGACACAACGGGGAGAGCTGCCATCCAGCTCTCCCTGAGTCACCAGGTCGCAGATCAAACTAGTGGAAGCAATCATGTCCTAGAATATACTACAATCCACAATGTATAAAGAAGGGAAGTGAGAAGGAGAGAGAGGAAGAGAGAGAGAGAGAGAGAGAGAGAGAGAGAGAGAGAGAGAGAGAGAAAGGAGATACAGAACTTGCCATGAAGGCAGGCTGGGGGGAGGGGGAGGAAGGTGGGGGCATTGGTTTTGGGAAATGGGCACAGGTGGAGGGATGGGTGTTGGAACACTGTAGAACCAAAACTCAAGGGCTGGAGCTATAGCATAGCAGGGAGGGTGTTTGCCTTGCACGCGCCTGACCGGGTTCGATCCCCAGCAGTACCCTGAGCACCGCCAGGAGTAATACTATCATTTTAATTAATTAATTTTGTAGTTTAGGTAATATGGTTGTAATAGTACTTAAATGTATTATATTGATATTCAATAATATTTGATGTGCTAGACCCTATCACCACTGATCTGCCCATGACCCTACACTCATCATTGTTATCTCTTAATCTTCCTATTACTCATCTGTTCCCCACCTTAATAAATATTTAATTTTTATTGAATCACTGTGGTCACAAAGTTATAAGGTTGCTCATGGTTGAATTTCATGTATACAAATCTCCAACACCAATTCCTACACTAGTGACCACTTCCCTCAAGCAATGACCCCAGTTTCCTTCACGTCCCCATCCCGCCTTTATGGCAGGTGCTTTATACCATCTTTATACCTTTTTCACTGGGAGCGGCAAATGAATTATGTTCAGCACAGAAATATTGCCAACAATATATCAACATTCTCTCACCAATGTTGAGTTGTATTGTCCCTCACCTATTCTCATCCTCCATGTCCTAGTGGCAATATTCCTATTGAAAACCAGTTCTTATTCTCATTGTTTGTAGTGACTTTGTACTTCCTCTACTTTTTGTTGATTGACAATATGGTTTTTAGTGAATGTAGGTAAAATTCTTAATTTAATGCTTCAAGCACAGTAACTGTTCAGTGAATGTTAGCTTTCATTATTACTGCTGTCATTATGATTATTTTTTATTCAGGCTTCAACTATTGGAGCTAAGATATAAATACTGAGAGCTTGAGCTTTCAATCAAATTTACACTCATGATACTTGACAGCATCTAAATGGAACCAAATCTGGGTCCCGTAAGATACATTACATGCTAAATGCACCTCCACCAATATTCCTGTGAATGATAAAATTCACAGGGTGATAGTTCTATTCATTCTAATTTCAGAGTGCAAGTATAGGATTAAGATTAGTACTACTCCCATTTATGTATTATTTCCTTAATGCAAATTAAGCTGTTTTAAAGAAAGAATTTCCTTTTTCTTTTTGGCTCACACCCAGTGATGCTCAGGGGTTACTCCTGGCTCTGCACTCAGGAATTACTCCTGACAGTGCTTGGGGGACCATATGAGATGCCAGGAATCAAACTTGGGTAGGCCGCATGCAAATAAATGCCCTATCTACTATTCTAGGCTCCGGCCACATAGAGAAGGAACTTTTAATCAGTAGAATGAAGTAGAGGGAAATATTTTAAGCTTATAAAAGGTATCTTAGAACAGCAAGGCTTATTTCTCTCTGTGGTAATATATATTATTTTAATATAAAGTAGAATGCAGTGAAAAATAAAGCAATACATAAATGTGAAGTTGTGGTTTGTCTACCTTATCTGTGTAGTCATTATCTTGGCCTCACAATGACATGAATAAGTTTTTCAGTCATTTTGGTGTTAATATTTCAAATGAAACTGAGATGCACATTTTATCTCCATATGTATCAAAGCACTGAGAAATAATCTACTCCACAGTTGGAAAAATACTCATATCCAAATATTTGTTTTTTTCAAGTACCTGATTAAAACTTTAATGACAATGGAGATAAAGTTATGTGGGGGAAGGGAATTTAGTATCACTCATTTTGCACAAGTAGAAGAAAACTCTAAGTATGTGGTTTTGTGGGTTTTCTTTTTTTTCTGTTCATTTGTTTTTGTTAGTGCCAGGAACTCAAGCTAATGATATATTTTTTGGCAGAACATTAATATAAATACCTTTTGTGCAAAGATTGACTCTTAAATGTGAATGAAATAAGTTATGTGAAGAAAGAACACTATAAAAACATACAAGAAATCAAAGTAAACTATTATTATCTTTATTAGCTTACTAGTACCTCCATAACAAATCACCACAAATGAGGTAACTTAATGTAAAATTAGAGCCAGAGCCATAGTACAACGGGTAGGACTCTTGCTTGCACGTGGTCTACCTGAGCCTGCTAGGAATGATCCGTGAGTGGAGAGCCAGGAGTAAGCCCCCTAGCACTGCTGGGTGTGACCCAGTAAACACATTTAAAAAGTAAAATTACATTTTTTCACAGGTTTAGAGCCTAGAAATCCAAAACCAAGGTGTCAGCATGACTGGAGCTCTTCTAGAAGCCTATAACGGAAGAGCCTTCCTTTCCTCTCACCTTTGGTGCTTGCAGGCTATACTTGCTTGGCTTTGACTGCTGTCAGCCTAACTCAACCCCTCTGTTTTTATGTGACTTTCATTTGTTTGCTTTCAAGCTTTTTTCTTCCTACTAGAATAGCATTCATGACAGATGCATGGCGACATGATAACTGCTCATCAGTCTAACCATGCATGAATTGGTACATCTTTTTGTGACTCAGATTTCTCTTTGATACTGTAGTCCTACCTTTTTAGATCTTTTCCTTTCACAATTTTAAATATGTGATCTATTTATTCAGGGGAGAAAATTTGGGTCACATTATCTTGATAGTTAGCACCAGGTAGTCCCATCTCCCACCTTGTGATAAAGATATTATATATATATATATATATATATATATATATACGTATATATATATAATTATGGTGTAGAAAAGCATACGAAAGTGTGGGAATATTTGTTTTACACTGAATCACTGCTACATCAATCCTTGCACTATCATGGTGCTTCACCTCCTTAGTTCAGTTTTATTGATCATGTCTAGAAGATAGTTTTCATTGAGGCTAATCCCTTTCTCTTTTAATGCTTCACATGTGAGTAAGATTATCTGGTATTTGTTTTCTCTTTCTGACTCACTTTACTTAGTCTAATCTCTTACATTTCCTTCCAAGCAGTAGCCAACTGCAAAACCGTGTCCTTTCTCAAATCTGAGTAGTATTTCATTGTATATTCATGCTATACATTCTTTATCTCCTCATCTATTGCTATTACAAATAATGCTGCAATGACCATATGCATGAGTATATTCTTTTACTTGTTTAATTTTAGGCACCACTTTTTTTTTACAAATTGTTATTTATACAACTAGGAACTATTGCAGCGTTGCACCCCTCCACCCAAGTATCTGCTTCCTTCCATCATTGTCCCAGGGTCCCTCTCTTATCCTCCCCATTCCCTTGGTAGTTTTTGACTGAAGAAGAGTTCTTAGTTTCTGTTGCATTTGATCACTTATTATTTCCCTACTTTGTTTCTTTATATCCCAAATGTGAGAGAGATCATTCTTTGTCCATGTCCCCTGACTAACATCATTCCATATGAAATTCTCCAGTTCCATCCACGTGGCAGGAAACTTCATCATTTCATTTTTTGCTTATAGTCAAATTATCGTACATTGTGTATATGTATCATAGTTTCTTTTTCCAGTCATTTGATCGCAGACACTTGGGTTGTTTCCAGATTTTGACTATTGCGGAATAGGATTTCAATGAACATAGGTATGCAGATGTCTTTTCTAAATTGCATTTTTGAATCCTTGGGGTAGATGTCAGAAGTGGGACTGCTTGGGTCATATGGACATTTATTTCATTTGATTAATAATTTATTGAAT